>JAVXUO010003227.1:600000-1015612 GCA_033065855.1 Escallonia rubra | reverse complement strand
AACAAGATTAACACAGAGATTTATACTGGTTCGGCCCCACCAGCCTACGTCCAGTCCTCGAGCACTCCACACAAGGGAGACCTACTCGAGCCTTTCACTAAACCAGCTAGCTTCGGGTGCTAGCTCAAACCTCAGTACAATATCCGAAACCCTTCCTAGGTTTCCAACAGATTACAAATGAAAAGAGATTACAATTTGAGTGCAATAAACAGGCTCCTTCTTGAGCAGAATATACAATGAAAGTTTTAAAGCTAAGCCTTCTTAGGTGGGAAGATCTAAATTCTTTCAAGAACAAAACCAAGAAGCTTACACAGAACTTTTTCTAAAGTGAACTCACTCAAAAGATAATTGATAAGAATAAGAGATTGAGATGAGAGAGTTTTTCAGAGTGAAAATTTGCGCGAGAGAAAAAGGTAATAAATGCGCTAACCGATTCCCTATTTATACAGGAAGGAAATAGAGGACAGTTAGGTAGAAAAGCCAAGTGAGAAGGATTCGACTAAAGCATTTTAGCTTCGACTCAAATGTCTTGGCTTCGACTGAAAGTCTTGGCTTCGACTGAAAGTCTTGGCTTCGACTGAAAGTCTTGCCTTCGACTGAAATGTTTTGCTTCGACTAAAAGAGTTTGACTTCGACTAAAACATTTTGGCTTCGACTCAAAATCTTAGCTTCGACTGAAAGTCTTGGCTTCGACTGAAAGTCTTGGCTTCGACTGAAAGTCTTTGCTTCGACTAAAAGATTTTGACTTCGACTAAAAGTTTAGCTTCGACTGAAATGTTTTGCTTCGACTGAAATGTTTTGGCTTCGACTCTGAAAGTCTTGACTTCGACTGAAACACTTGACTTCGACTGAAAGTCTTAGTTTCGACTGAAACACTTGACTTCGACTGAAAGTCTTAGCTTCGACTGAAAGTCTTAGCTTCGACTAAAAAGTTTTGGTTTCGACTCAAAAACTTGACTTCGACTAAAAACACTTGGCTTCGTTCTTTACTAGAATTTCTGTCAGATCCTTTAAGAAAGGCTGTTTAAAGAAAAGACTAAACAAGAAAAGATATACTTTTGAGATCTTGAATCTTTTTGTGTATTTCAAAGCTTGCGTCCAGCGTCTTTGTCCTCCATCTTCAAGGTCGTGCAAAGTCTTTGTCAATGTCAATCTATATCATCCATGTCAAGATTATGTCTTTGTTTGATTAAGATAAAACCTGAAATGTTTTACCTTTAATAATATTGTCAGATTAAAGTTTAGAAAAGTTAAGTCCGAAATCATCAAAATCAACAAGTCAACAATCTCCCCCTTTTTGATGATGACAATATTAAAAGACATACTCCCCCTTAATCAGATAACCATCGCATAAAAGAACAATAGAAAGAGCATCTTTAAATAATTAACAGATTTAATACAGATGCATAAAGAAGAACGATAGATTAAAACATGTTCTCCCCCTTTGTCAAAGCAAAAAGTGGGGGCATCCAGAGCAACAAAGAAAGAATAAATAAAAACTAGGGCCGACGGCGGCGAGAACCTTGGGCAGAGGAAGAGGGATCATTGGGCGGTGGAGCAGACTGACGAGTACGGGGCGCAGCAGCAGGCGGCGGATCTGTGGTGGGAACTTCAACCACTTCAACAACGCGAGGAGAGCGCGGCGGCGGAGGATTGTAAGGAAGATGCGGGTTGAAGAACCATTCTTCTCCGTAGTTGCCAGTATGGTGAGAGGGAAAGATATCTGGACGAGTCACCCGAAAGCCATGCGCCTGATCGAAAGTCTGATGAGCCAAATAACGATTCTGTTCAGTCAGTATGCTCGTCGTGAGATGGGCCTGGCGTCGATGATCCTGAAGAGCAACCTCTTGCTGGTGGTGAAGGTCATGCTGCATCCGTGACAGGGTTTCAAGAATGGGGGTTTGATTGAGAGGGAGAGAGGTAAGGTTAGCAGTAAGGTCATTTAGGAGGTTGTGAAAATCTATCTGGTTGGAAAGGAGCTGGGCGGAAGAATGTTGAACCGACTGCTGAAGAGCAGCAAGCTCTTGAAGAAGAATGGTGTGGTTATTGGTTACAGAAGCAGCAAGAGTGGTTTGGGATTCGAGAATGAGCTGAATCGAGGTTGAGATGCGAGAAAGGGTGTCAGAGAGGTCGGGGTGATCAGAAGTGAGAAATTCATCAAAATCAAGATTGGAAAAGTCGTTGAGTGGGCTAGTGAAGAAGGGATCAGCAGGGTGAGGAGGAACTGAGGTGGAAGGGTCAGTAGGAGCAGGAGGAATGAACGGAGGAGAAGGAGGTGGGGGTGGTGAAAAAGGTGGGATGGAAGCAGAAGAGGGGGCTGAGGGAATTTCAAGAGCAGTGAAGGGAGCAGAAATGGAAGCTGGGACAGACTGGGAAGGGCGTTCAAGCAGGGCAGTGTTGGAGGAGAGATCGAAGCGGATGGTGAAGCCGGCGCGACGAAGAGAAGTTTCATCGAGCACATGATGACTCGGAAGAAGAATGCGTTCCGAGTTAGAGGTAGGCAAGGGAACATTAAAATGTTCAAAGACTCGAGTCAAAAGAAGGCCGAAGGGAAGGTTAGCAGTAGACTTGTTTTTTCGGGCATGCATGACAAGCATGATAATTCCGGCAATGTTTAACGGGGAACCCCTAAGAAAATGGGTGAGAAGAATGATATCTAAGTAGGAGAATGTGGCATAAGAGCCAGAACGGGCCGAAAGATTGTAACAAAGAATAAGGTGAAGAACGCGAGAAAGAGGGGACATGTCACTTAAATGTGGTTTACGGGGATGAGTGATAGATGGGTCCCCTAAGAGTGTTTGGGTCTGTTGGAGTGGGGTAAAGGAACTGGAGGTACACCAAGTGTTCGCAGTGAAAACAAGGGTAGAAGATTGATTTTCGAAGCCGAAAATGTGTGCCAAAGTGGTGGCATCAAGACGAATGTGGACCCCATTCACATACGAGGTCAGAAAGGTAGGGGGTTGGGCATCAAAGTGCAAATTTGAGTAGAACATGCGAACTAGAGCAGGATAATAAGTGGAGGGGGGAGAGAGAATGGAGAGACATCCCATTCGCTCAAACAGAGCGGTAACACCAAGTTGCGTCATAAGATTGACGTCACTTGGGCGACCGGGGATGACTTCCCGATTGACGAAAAGGGTATAATATGTAAGTTGGTCTTCGGGAGTAGGAAAGAAATGGGGAATGTGAAGGATATCGGAAGATGAAGTGTATGGGCAAGTTGGGGGTGGGCAGGATGGTGGAGGGGCAGACGAAGAAGAGGCATGGGGAGGAGGAGGAGGAACTATAGTACCTGAAGAGGACGGTGCTGATGACGGAGGGACAGTTGCGGAGGTCGTACGAGGTGAAGCAGCGGAGGATGCTTGACGGGTACGAGGACGGGTGGTCGGCGGTGGAGCAGCGACAGCGGCAGCGAGCGGTGGAGCAGCGACAGCGGCAGGCGCGTCATTGGTAGAAGGCGGAGACCCATCGTTGTCTTCGTCAGATTGAATAATGTAGCGACGACGACTTTGATTGCGTTGGTTTGAAGCCATGTGGGTCCGTGGAGTGACAGGTGGACAAGAGAAAGAGGAGAAAAACAGTGAAAGTGACAGACACAGTGAAAAAGGGAAACAGTAAAAAGTAAAAGTGAAAAAGGTGGCATATAAATAGGCAAAAGGGTTTTAGTCGACTGAAGGGGGTTGAGTCGACTGAAAGTGGACATTTTAGTCGACTGAAAGGGGTTGAGTCGACTGAAACAGGACTTTTAGTCGACTGAAAGGGGTTGAGTCGACTGAAACTTGACTTTTAGTCGACTGAAAAGGGGTTGAGTCGACTGAAACTGGACTTTTAGTCGACTGAAAGGGGTTGAGTCGACTGAAACTTGACTTTTAGTCGACTGAAAAGGGGTTGAGTCGACTGAAAATGGGATTTTAGACAGCTAAAAATTAGCTGAGCAAAAAACTAACTAAGATCGCACATTCCCAAACGACGACGAAGAGAACAGAAAGATGATTCAGCTAAAGGTTTTGTAAAGATATCGGCGAGCTGATCTTCAGAGCCAACTTTCTTAAGTTCAATTAACCCCTTTTGAACATTGTCGCGGAGAAAGTGATGACGAATATCTATGTGCTTAGTGCGTGAGTGTTGGACAGGATTTTTACTAATATCTATAGCACTGCTACTGTCGCACATAATAGGAATAAGCGCTAAAGAGACACCAAAATCTTGTAAAGTTTGACGCATCCATAAAACTTGGGCACAACAGCTTCCAGCTGCAACATATTCCGCTTCAGCGGTGGATAGAGCCACAGATGTCTGTTTCTTACTGTGCCAGGAAACTAAAGCATCGCCGAGAAACTGACAGGTGCCACTAGTACTCTTACGATCAACAAGACAACCCGCATAATCAGAATCTGAAAATCCAACTAGATCTATTGAAGAATTACGAGGATACCAGAGACCTAAGTTTAGAGTGCCAGAGAGATATTTAAAAATACGTTTAACTGCAGATAAATGAGATTCTTTGGGGCAGGCTTGAAAACGGGCACAAATGCAAACACTAAACATGATGTCAGGTCTAGATGCAGTAAGGTAAAGTAAACTGCCAATCATACCACGAAAAAGTTTACTATCGACATCTTTACCATTTTCATCTTTGATAAGATTGACGCTGGGGGAAATAGGAGTACCTCTAGGTTTAGCATTTTCCAAGCCAAACCTTTTCAAAAGTTCCCGAGTGTACTTAGACTGATTGATAAAAATTCCTTCTTTGGACTGCTTGATTTGAAGTCCAAGAAAAAAAGTAAGTTCACCCATCATGCTCATCTCAAATTCTCTGCGCATATTCTCAGCAAATTCTTGACAAAGATCATTGTTAGTGGCACCAAAAATAATGTCATCAACATATATTTGAACTATTAAAATATGGGAACTACGAGTTTTTGTAAAGAGAGTAGTATCGACTTTGCCACGAGAGAATCCATGATCAATGAGGAAGCTGCTGAGACGATCATACCAAGCTCGAGGAGCTTGTTTAAGACCGTACAAAGCCTTTTTCAATTTAAAGACATGATTGGGATATTTTTCATTTTCAAAACCGGGAGGTTGTTTAACAAAAACTTCCTCCTGTATTACCCCATTCAAGAAAGCACTTTTCACGTCCATTTGAAAAAGTTTGAAGTTCAAATGACATGAAAATGCCAAAAGAATTCGGATAGCTTCAAGTCGTGCAACAGGGGCAAAAGTTTCATCAAAATCAACCCCTTCGAGTTGATTGTATCCTTGAGCAACTAGTCTAGCTTTGTTACGAACAATATGGCCATCTTCATCAAGTTTGTTTCGAAAAACCCACTTGGTTCCAATGACCTTTTGTTGAACAGGAGCCGGAACAAGTGTCCAAACTTCGCTTCGCTCAAATTGATTCAATTCATCTTGCATGGCAAGAATCCACTCAGAATCATTTAGAGCCTCTGAAATGTTTTTAGGCTCTATTTGAGAAAGAAAAGCAAAATCCTTACAGAAGAGATTTACCGTAGACCGAGTTGTAACTCCGCGTTCCACATTGCCTATAACTTGGTCTAATGGATGACTAGAAGAATATCTCCAACTTTTTGGAAGTGGCAGAGTTTCATCGTTATTGTTGGGAGAAGTTGAACACTCCCCCCTCAGTTGAGGAGACGTTAAGATTGTTGTTCAAATCCATGGAGAGTTCTTCTTCATCATCACCTGCAATCTTACTCGATTTTTCAACATTAGATTCTTCAAATACAACATGCATAGATTCTTCAATGGTCATAGACTTACGGTTATAAATTCTATATGCTCTACTCTTTAGTGAATAACCAAGAAATATTCCCTCGTCAGACTTCGCATCGAACTTTCCTAAATTCTCACGATTGTTCAAAATAAAACATTTGCAACCGAAAACCCTGAAATAATCGATTTTTGGTTTTCGATTTGAGAACAATTCGTAAGGAGTTTTATCAAGAATTGGTCTGATGAGTACTCTGTTCAATACGTAACAGGAAGTGTTGACGGCTTCTGCCCAAAAATATTTTGGCAAAGAGTTTTCTTGAAGCATAGTTCTGGCCATTTCTTGAAGAGTACGATTCTTTCTCTCAACAACTCCATTTTGTTGGGGTGTCCGAGGGGCAGAAAACTCATGTGAAATGCCATTTTGAATACAAAAAGGAATAAAATCTTTTTCAAATTCACCGCCATGATCACTTCGAATTTTGACAAGCTTCAACTCCTTCTCATTTTGAAGCTGTTTAACAAGACTTAAAAAATTTTCAAACGCTTCATCTTTACGAGTTAAAAAAAGAACCCAGGTGTATCTTGAAAAATCGTCAACAATGACGAAGGCATAAAATTTACCACCAAGGCTAGCATTTCTAGTAGGGCCAAAAAGATCTAAATGAAGGAGTTGAAGAGGACGAGAGGTTGAAACAACATTTTTGGCTTGAAAAGAAGTTTTTGACTGTTTACCATATTGACAGGCATCACAGATTTTATCCTTGATAAACCTCAAATTTGGTAAGCCTCTGACAAGATCTTTCGAGAGAAGTTTCTTGATTAGATCCATGTGAACATGACCTAATCTACGATGCCACAACCAAATATCATTGTGCTGAACAGAAAGACATACTTCACGGGAATGGTCAGATGCATCAAAAGACAGAGTATAAATGTTACCATCTCTTTTACCGATCAGCGTACTCCCATCCGAGGCATGACTGATAAGACATTTTTCGCCTTCAAACTGAACTTTGTGACCACTATCGATTAGTTGACTGATACTTATCAAATTAAACTTTAAACCGTCAACTAAGGATACGTTGTCAATAGAAATGGAGCCGGTGCCAATTTTACCTTTACCGATGATCTTACCATTTGAGTTGTCTCCAAAAGTAACAAGCCCGCCATTTTTCGGAGTGATGTGAGAGAAAAGAGAATGATCACCTGTCATATGTCTTGAACAACCGCTGTCGAGAATCCATTTGTTGCAGTCTACCCTTGCTTTCAAGCATACCTACAACAGATTCTGGTTTCGTTCCTTTAGGTACCCACACTTTCTTGGGTCCTGGAAGATTAGATAAAGAAGATTTTGGCACCCATACATGTTTCATTTTCTTCTTAGTAAAAGAAGGAGATGACTGTTTTTTAATAAGATTAAGAGGACAATTTTTAACTAAATGTCCCTTCTTGTTACAAACAGTACAGAGAGTGAATGGTGAGCAGGAAACTAAGCTTTTGTTAAAGAAATTTTTGTAGTCCTTTTGCTTCTTTGAAGGATCATAACCAATTCCACTTTTCTCAAAGACACATCTTTGTTTACCCAAAAGAATATCCAAATTCTCTCTTCCTTGTGTAAATTTTGAAAGAGTAAAATTGAGGTCTTCAATCTCCTTCTCTAAATTTATTTTTTGTGTAGTCATATCCTCCAGTTGAGATTTTAAAGATTCATTTTCAACTGGAATTTTGATTTCAGAATGATCAAGAAAATTTTCTTTCTTAAAAGCATTTACATTATTTTTTAAAGAAACATTTTTAGAAACATAAAATTTAATTTTTTCTTGCAACTCTTCCTTTTCGTCTTCCAACTCTTCAACAGTATTTATCAAAGAAAAAGCCTTATTTTTTAAATCTGTATTTTTAATTTTCAACTTTTCATAATTTTTACTGAGTTCGAGAAAAGCTGACTGAAGTTCGTTAAGATGTTTTTCCGGGGTTACCTTGAGATCATCATCGTTTGCCATGAAGCAGAGTTGAGCTACGTCCTCATCCTCGCTTTCTTCCTTATCGCTTTTATCAGAGTCATCCCAAGTTAGCAGTGCTTTCCTTGATTTGAACTTCTTCTCCTTTAAGTCTCGACTGTTGCTGTTGCTGTTGGCGGTCTTGTTTCTGAGTTGAGGACAGTATTTCTTTATATGCCCAGTTCTGCCGCATTCGTAACAGGCGTCAGAATTTTCCCTTACATTCCAATCACTATTATTTCTTTGATGTGATTGGTTTGTTGGATTTCTCCTGAACATCCCATCTCTCTTGTTTGCGAGAAACTTCTTGAACTTCCGAGTGATTAGAGCCATTTCAGGATCAGAATCGTCACTGCTTTCCATCGGCTCATGAGAAGTCTCAGCTTTAAGAGCTAAGTTCTTCTTCTTGGAGGTGGTTTCTTCTTCGTCATGAATTTTCATTGTAATTTCATGAGTCATTAAAGAGCCCACCAATTCTTCAAGCTTCAGCACATTCAAGTCCTTCGCCTCTTGAATGGCTGTGAGTTTTGCTTCCCATCTTTTTGGGAGAGATCTGAGAACTTTTCGGACAACTTCATTTTCTGGGTAAGTTTTACCCAAAAGTCTCAGCCCATTGATAATGAGAGTGAATCTGGAGTACATCTCATTTATGGACTCGTGCTCCTTCATCTTGAAGGCCTCGTATTGCTGGACCAGCATGTTGATTTTGGTCTCTTTTACCTGATTTGTTCCTTCATGAGTAACCTCCAACAATCTCCACATTTCTCTAGCAGTCTCACAAGCTGAGACTCGATTGTACTCATTTATGTCGAGGCCACAACTGATAATGTTCTTGGCTTTATCATCCATGGAGAAGAGCTGGGCCTCATGATTATCCATTTCAAGAATTCCTTTCGGAATCTTGCTTCCATCCTGTCCATCCTTCATAGGAATTATAGGACCATTTTCAACAACATACCATACGTGAATATCCTGTCTCAGAAAGTTCCTCATGCGATTTTTCCAGTAGCTGTAGTTGTCATTTTTCAACAATGGTGGCCTGGTGGTTGCTGATCCTTCTTCCATAACACGATCTTTTGCTCTTGACGATTAAGTCACAGAAGAATTTCAGAGCACAAGGCTCTGATACCACTTGTAGGTCCCTAAATACACCTAGAGGGGGGTGAATAGGTGTTTTTCAACTTAAGGTATGAATATAAAAATTAAGATTACAACGTAAAGACGGATACAGCAATAACAAGATTAACACAGAGATTTATACTGGTTCGGCCCCACCAGCCTACGTCCAGTCCTCGAGCACTCCACACAAGGGAGACCTACTCGAGCCTTTCACTAAACCAGCTAGCTTCGGGTGCTAGCTCAAACCTCAGTACAATATCCGAAACCCTTCCTAGGTTTCCAACAGATTACAAATGAAAAGAGATTACAATTTGAGTACTATAAACAGGCTCCTTCTTGAGCAGAATATACAATGAAAGTTTTAAAGCTAAGCCTTCTTAGGTGGGAAGATCTAAATTCTTTCAAGAACAAAACCAAGAAGCTTACACAGAACCTTTTCTAAAGTGAACTCACTCAAAAGATAATTGATAAGAATAAGAGATTGAGATGAGAGAGTTTTTCAGAGTGAAAATTTGCGCGAGAGAAAAAGGTAATAAATGCGCTAACAGATTCCCTATTTATACAGAAAGGAAATAGAGGACTGTTAGGTAGAAAAGCCAAACAAGAAGGATTCGACTAAAACATTTTAGCTTCGACTCAAATGTCTTAGCTTCGACTGAAAGTCTTGGCTTCGACTGAAAGTCTTGGCTTCGATTGAAAGTCTTGCCTTCGACTGAAATGTTTTGCTTCGACTAAAAGAGTTTGACTTCGACTAAAACATTTTGGCTTCGACTGAAAAATCTTAGCTTCGACTGAAAGTCTTAGCTTCGACTGAAAGTCTTAGCTTCGACTGAAAGTCTTAGCTTCGACTAAAAGATTTTGACTTCGACTAAAATGTTTTGCTTCGATTGAAATGTTTTGCTTCGACTGAAATGTTTTGGCTTCGACTCAAAGTCTTGACTTCGACTGAAACACTCAACTTCGACTGAAAGTCTTAGCTTCGACTGAAACACTTGACTTCGACTGAAAGTCTTAGCTTCGACTGAAAGTCTTAGCTTCGACTAAAAAGTTTTGGTTTCGACTCAAAAACTTGATTTCGACTAAAAACACTTGGCTTCGTTCTTTACTAGAATTTCTGTCAGATCTTTTAAGAAAGGCTTTTTAAAGAAAAGACTAAACAAGAAAAGATATACTTTTGAGATCTTGAATCTTTCTCTGTGTAGTCCAAAGCTTGAGTCCAAAGTCTTTGTCATCCATTGTCAAGGTCGTGCAAAGTCTTTGTCAATCTCTATCATCCATCTATCATCCATGTCAAGATTATGTCTTTGTTTGATTAAGATAAAACCTGAAATGTTTTACCTTTAATAATATTGTCAGATTAAAGTTTAGAAAAGTTAAGTCCGAAATCATCAAAATCAACAAGTCAACAATCTCCCCCTTTTTGATGATGACAATATTAAAAGACATACTCCCCCTTAATCAGATAATCATCGCATAAAAGAACAATAGAAAGAGCATCTTTAAATAATTAACAGATTTAATACAGATGCATAAAGAAGAACGATAGATTAAAACATGTTCTCCCCCTTTGTCAAAGCAAAAAGTGGGGGCATCCAGAGCAACAAAGAAAGAATAAATAAAAACTAGGGCCGACGGCGGCGAGAACCTTGGGCAGAGGAAGAGGGATCATTGGGCGGTGGAGCAGACTGACGAGTACGGGGCGCAGCAGCAGGCGGCGGATCTGTGGTGGGAACTTCAACCACTTCAACAACGCGAGGAGAGCGCGGCGGCGGAGGATTGTAAGGAAGATGCGGGTTGAAGAACCATTCTTCTCCGTAGTTGCCAGTATGGTGAGAGGGAAAGATATCTGGACGAGTCACCCGAAAGCCATGCGCCTGATCGAAAGTCTGATGAGCCAAATAACGATTCTGTTCAGTCAGTATGCTCGTCGTGAGATGGGCCTGGCGTCGATGATCCTGAAGAGCAACCTCTTACTGGTGGTGAAGGTCATGCTGCATCCGTGACAGGGTTTCAAGAATGGGGGTTTGATTGAGAGGGAGAGAGGTAAGGTTAGCAGTAAGGTCATTTAGGAGGTTGTGAAAATCTATCTGGTTGGAAAGGAGCTGGGCGGAAGAATGTTGAACCGACTGCTGAAGAGCAGCAAGCTCTTGAAGAAGAATGGTGTGGTTATTGGTTACAGAAGCAGCAAGAGTGGTTTGGGATTCGAGAATGAGCTGAATCGAGGTTGAGATGCGAGAAAGGGTGTCAGAGAGGTCGGGGTGATCAGAAGTGAGAAATTCATCAAAATCAAGATTGGAAAAGTCGTTGAGTGGGCTAGTGAAGAAGGGATCAGCAGGGTGAGGAGGAACTGAGGTGGAAGGGTCAGTAGGAGCAGGAGGAATGAACGGAGGAGAAGGAGGTGGGGGTGGTGAAAAAGGTGGGATGGAAGCAGAAGAGGGGGCTGAGGGAATTTCAAGAGCAGTGAAGGGAGCAGAAATGGAAGCTGGGACAGACTGGGAAGGGCGTTCAAGCAGGGCAGTGTTGGAGGAGAGATCGAAGCGGATGGTGAAGCCGGCGCGACGAAGAGAAGTTTCATCGAGCACATGATGACTCGGAAGAAGAATGCGTTCCGAGTTAGAGGTAGGCAAGGGAACATTAAAATGTTCAAAGACTCGAGTCAAAAGAAGGCCGAAGGGAAGGTTAGCAGTAGACTTGTTTTTTCGGGCATGCATGACAAGCATGATAATTCCGGCAATGTTTAACGGGGAACCCCTAAGAAAATGGGTGAGAAGAATGATATCTAAGTAGGAGAATGTGGCATAAGAGCCAGAACGGGCCGAAAGATTGTAACAAAGAATAAGGTGAAGAACGCGAGAAAGAGGGGACATGTCACTTAAATGTGGTTTATGGGGATGAGTGATAGATGGGTCCCCTAAGAGTGTTTGGGTCTGTTGGAGTGGGGTAAAGGAACTGGAGGTACACCAAGTGTTCGCAGTGAAAACAAGGGTAGAAGATTGATTTTCGAAGCCGAAAATGTGTGCCAAAGTGGTGGCATCAAGACGAATGTGGACCCCATTCACATACGAGGTCAGAAAGGTAGGGGGTTGGGCATCAAAGTGCAAATTTGAGTAGAACATGCGAACTAGAGCAGGATAATAAGTGGAGGGGGGAGAGAGAATGGAGAGACATCCCATTCGCTCAAACAGAGCTGTAACACCAAGTTGCGTCATAAGATTGACGTCACTTGGGCGACCGGGGATGACTTCCCGATTGACGAAAAGGGTATAATATGTAAGTTGGTCTTCGGGAGTAGGAAAGAAATGGGGAATGTGAAGGATATCGGAAGATGAAGTGTATGGGCAAGTTGGGGGTGGGCAGGATGGTGGAGGGGCAGACGAAGAAGAGGCATGGGGAGGAGGAGGAGGAACTACAGTACCTGAAGAGGACGGTGCTGATGACGGAGGGACAGTTGCGGAGGTCGTACGAGGTGAAGCAGCGGAGGATGCTTGACGGGTACGAGGACGGGTGGTCGGCGGTGGAGCAGCGACAGCGGCAGTCGGTGGAGCAGCGACAGCGGCAGGCGCGTCATTGGTAGAAGGCGGAGACCCATCGTTGTCTTCGTCAGATTGAATAATGTAGCGACGACGACTTTGATTGCGTTGGTTTGAAGCCATGTGGGTCCGTGGAGTGACAGGTGGACAAGAGAAAGAGGAGAAAAACAGTGAAAGTGACAGACACAGTGAAAAAGGGAAACAGTAAAAAGTAAAAGTGAAAAAGGTGGCATATAAATAGGCAAAAGGGTTTTAGTCGACTGAAGGGGGTTGAGTCGACTGAAAGTGGACATTTTAGTCGACTGAAAGGGGTTGAGTCGACTGAAACAGGACTTTTAGTCGACTGAAAGGGGTTGAGTCGACTGAAACTTGACTTTTAGTCGACTGAAAAGGGGTTGAGTCGACTGAAACTGGACTTTTAGTCGACTGAAAAGGGGTTGAGTCGACTGAAACTGGACTTTTAGTCGACTGAAAAGGGGTTGAGTCGACTGAAAATGGGATTTTAGACAGCTAAAAATTAGCTGAGCAAAAAACTAACTAAGATCGCACATTCCCAAACGACGACGAAGAGAACAGAAAGATGATTCAGCTAAAGGTTTTGTAAAGATATCGGCGAGCTGATCTTCAGAGCCAACTTTCTTAAGTTCAATTAACCCCTTTTGAACATTGTCGCGGAGAAAGTGATGACGAATATCTATGTGCTTAGTGCGTGAGTGTTGGACAGGATTTTTACTAATATCTATAGCACTGCTACTGTCGCACATAATAGGAATAAGCGCTAAAGAGACACCAAAATCTTGTAAAGTTTGACGCATCCATAAAACTTGGGCACAACAGCTTCCAGCTGCAACATATTCCGCTTCAGCGGTGGATAGAGCCACAGATGTCTGTTTCTTACTGTGCCAGGAAACTAAAGCATCGCCGAGAAACTGACAGGTGCCACTAGTACTCTTACGATCAACAAGACAACCCGCATAATCAGAATCTGAAAATCCAACTAGATCTATTGAAGAATTACGAGGATACCAGAGACCTAAGTTTAGAGTGCCAGAGAGATATTTAAAAATACGTTTAACTGCAGATAAATGAGATTCTTTGGGGCAGGCTTGAAAACGGGCACAAATGCAAACACTAAACATGATGTCAGGTCTAGATGCAGTAAGGTAAAGTAAACTGCCAATCATACCACGAAAAAGTTTACTATCGACATCTTTACCATTTTCATCTTTGATAAGATTGACGCTGGGGGAAATAGGAGTACCTCTAGGTTTAGCATTTTCCAAGCCAAACCTTTTCAAAAGTTCCCGAGTGTACTTAGACTGATTGATAAAAATTCCTTCTTTGGACTGCTTGATTTGAAGTCCAAGAAAAAAAGTAAGTTCACCCATCATGCTCATCTCAAATTCTCTGCGCATATTCTCAGCAAATTCTTGACAAAGATCATTGTTAGTGGCACCAAAAATAATGTCATCAACATATATTTGAACTATTAAAATATGGGAACTACGAGTTTTTGTAAAGAGAGTAGTATCGACTTTGCCACGAGAGAATCCATGATCAATGAGGAAGCTGCTGAGACGATCATACCAAGCTCGAGGAGCTTGTTTAAGACCGTACAAAGCCTTTTTCAATTTAAAGACATGATTGGGATATTTTTCATTTTCAAAACCGGGAGGTTGTTTAACAAAAACTTCCTCCTGTATTACCCCATTCAAGAAAGCACTTTTCACGTCCATTTGAAAAAGTTTGAAGTTCAAATGACATGAAAATGCCAAAAGAATTCGGATAGCTTCAAGTCGTGCAACAGGGGCAAAAGTTTCATCAAAATCAACCCCTTCGACTTGATTGTATCCTTGAGCAACTAGTCTAGCTTTGTTACGAACAATATGGCCATCTTCATCAAGTTTGTTTCGAAAAACCCACTTGGTTCCAATGACCTTTTGTTGAACAGGAGCCGGAACAAGTGTCCAAACTTCGCTTCGCTCAAATTGATTCAATTCATCTTGCATGGCAAGAATCCACTCAGAATCATTTAGAGCCTCTGAAATGTTTTTAGGCTCTATTTGAGAAAGAAAAGCAAAATCCTTACAGAAGAGATTTACCGTAGACCGAGTTGTAACTCCGCGTTCCACATTGCCTATAACTTGGTCTAATGGATGACTAGAAGAATATCTCCAACTTTTTGGAAGTGGCAGAGTTTCATCGTTATTGTTGGGAGAAGTTGAACACTCCCCCCTCAGTTGAGGAGACGTTAAGATTGTTGTTCAAATCCATGGAGAGTTCTTCTTCATCATCACCTGCAATCTTACTCGATTTTTCAACATTAGATTCTTCAAATACAACATGCATAGATTCTTCAATGGTCATAGACTTACGGTTATAAATTCTATATGCTCTACTCTTTAGTGAATAACCAAGAAATATTCCCTCGTCAGACTTCGCATCGAACTTTCCTAAATTCTCACGATTGTTCAAAATAAAACATTTGCAACCGAAAACCCTGAAATAATCGATTTTTGGTTTTCGATTTGAGAACAATTCGTAAGGAGTTTTATCAAGAATTGGTCTGATGAGTACTCTGTTCAATACGTAACAGGAAGTGTTGACGGCTTCTGCCCAAAAATATTTTGGCAAAGAGTTTTCTTGAAGCATAGTTCTGGCCATTTCTTGAAGAGTACGATTCTTTCTCTCAACAACTCCATTTTGTTGGGGTGTCCGAGGGGCAGAAAACTCATGTGAAATGCCATTTTGAATACAAAAAGGAATAAAATCTTTTTCAAATTCACCGCCATGATCACTTCGAATTTTGACAAGCTTCAACTCCTTCTCATTTTGAAGCTGTTTAACAAGACTTAAAAAATTTTCAAACGCTTCATCTTTACGAGTTAAAAAAAGAACCCAGGTGTATCTTGAAAAATCGTCAACAATGACGAAGGCATAAAATTTACCACCAAGGCTAGCATTTCTAGTAGGGCCAAAAAGATCTAAATGAAGGAGTTGAAGAGGACGAGAGGTTGAAACAACATTTTTGGCTTGAAAAGAAGTTTTTGACTGTTTACCATATTGACAGGCATCACAGATTTTATCCTTGATAAACCTCAAATTTGGTAAGCCTCTGACAAGATCTTTCGAGAGAAGTTTCTTGATTAGATCCATGTGAACATGACCTAATCTACGATGCCACAACCAAATATCATTGTGCTGAACAGAAAGACATACTTCACGGGAATGGTCAGATGCATCAAAAGACAGAGTATAAATGTTACCATCTCTTTTACCGATCAGCGTACTCCCATCCGAGGCATGACTGATAAGACATTTTTCGCCTTCAAACTGAACTTTGTGACCACTATCGATTAGTTGACTGATACTTATCAAATTAAACTTTAAACCGTCAACTAAGGATACGTTGTCAATAGAAATGGAGCCGGTGCCAATTTTACCTTTACCGATGATCTTACCATTTGAGTTGTCTCCAAAAGTAACAAGCCCGCCATTTTTCGGAGTGATGTGAGAGAAAAGAGAATGATCACCTGTCATATGTCTTGAACAACCGCTGTCGAGAATCCATTTGTTGCAGTCTACCCTTGCTTTCAAGCATACCTACAACAGATTCTGGTTTCGTTCCTTTAGGTACCCACACTTTCTTGGGTCCTGGAAGATTAGATAAAGAAGATTTTGGCACCCATACATGTTTCATTTTCTTCTTAGTAAAAGAAGGAGATGACTGTTTTTTAATAAGATTAAGAGGACAATTTTTAACTAAATGTCCCTTCTTGTTACAAACAGTACAGAGAGTGAATGGTGAGCAGGAAACTAAGCTTTTGTTAAAGAAATTTTTGTAGTCCTTTTGCTTCTTTGAAGGATCATAACCAATTCCACTTTTCTCAAAGACACATCTTTGTTTACCCAAAAGAATATCCAAATTCTCTCTTCCTTGTGTAAATTTTGAAAGAGTAAAATTGAGGTCTTCAATCTCCTTCTCTAAATTTATTTTTTGTGTAGTCATATCCTCCAGTTGAGATTTTAAAGATTCATTTTCAACTGGAATTTTGATTTCAGAATGATCAAGAAAATTTTCTTTCTTAAAAGCATTTACATTATTTTTTAAAGAAACATTTTTAGAAACATAAAATTTAATTTTTTCTTGCAACTCTTCCTTTTCGTCTTCCAACTCTTCAACAGTATTTATCAAAGAAAAAGCCTTATTTTTTAAATCTGTATTTTTAATTTTCAACTTTTCATAATTTTTACTGAGTTCGAGAAAAGCTGACTGAAGTTCGTTAAGATGTTTTTCCGGGGTTACCTTGAGATCATCATCGTTTGCCATGAAGCAGAGTTGAGCTACGTCCTCATCCTCGCTTTCTTCCTTATCGCTTTTATCAGAGTCATCCCAAGTTAGCAGTGCTTTCCTTGATTTGAACTTCTTCTCCTTTAAGTCTCGACTGTTGCTGTTGCTGTTGGCGGTCTTGTTTCTGAGTTGAGGACAGTATTTCTTTATATGCCCAGTTCTGCCGCATTCGTAACAGGCGTCAGAATTTTCCCTTACATTCCAATCACTATTATTTCTTTGATGTGATTGGTTTGTTGGATTTCTCCTGAACATCCCATCTCTCTTGTTTGCGAGAAACTTCTTGAACTTCCGAGTGATTAGAGCCATTTCAGGATCAGAATCGTCACTGCTTTCCATCGGCTCATGAGAAGTCTCAGCTTTAAGAGCTAAGTTCTTCTTCTTGGAGGTGGTTTCTTCTTCGTCATGAATTTTCATTGTAATTTCATGAGTCATTAAAGAGCCCACCAATTCTTCAAGCTTCAGCACATTCAAGTCCTTCGCCTCTTGAATGGCTGTGAGTTTTGCTTCCCATCTTTTTGGGAGAGATCTGAGAACTTTTCGGACAACTTCATTTTCTGGGTAAGTTTTACCCAAAAGTCTCAGCCCATTGATAATGAGAGTGAATCTGGAGTACATCTCATTTATGGACTCGTGCTCCTTCATCTTGAAGGCCTCGTATTGCTGGACCAGCATGTTGATTTTGGTCTCTTTTACCTGATTTGTTCCTTCATGAGTAACCTCCAACAATCTCCACATTTCTCTAGCAGTCTCACAAGCTGAGACTCGATTGTACTCATTTATGTCGAGGCCACAACTGATAATGTTCTTGGCTTTATCATCCATGGAGAAGAGCTGGGCCTCATGATTATCCATTTCAAGAATTCCTTTCGGAATCTTGCTTCCATCCTGTCCATCCTTCATAGGAATTATAGGACCATTTTCAACAACATACCATACGTGAATATCCTGTCTCAGAAAGTTCCTCATGCGATTTTTCCAGTAGCTGTAGTTGTCATTTTTCAACAATGGTGGCCTGGTGGTTGCTGATCCTTCTTCCATAACACGATCTTTTGCTCTTGACGATTAAGTCACAGAAGAATTTCAGAGCATAAGGCTCTGATACCACTTGTAGGTCCCTAAATACACCTAGAGGGGGGTGAATAGGTGTTTTTCAACTTAAGGTATGAATATAAAAATTAAGATTACAACGTAAAGACGGATACAGCAATAACAAGATTAACACAGAGATTTATACTGGTTCGGCCCCACCAGCCTACGTCCAGTCCTCGAGCACTCCACACAAGGGAGACCTACTCGAGCCTTTCACTAAACCAGCTAGCTTCGGGTGCTAGCTCAAACCTCAGTACAATATCCGAAACCCTTCCTAGGTTTCCAACAGATTACAAATGAAAAGAGATTACAATTTGAGTACTATAAACAGGCTCCTTCTTGAGCAGAATATACAATGAAAGTTTTAAAGCTAAGCCTTCTTAGGTGGGAAGATCTAAATTCTTTCAAGAACAAAACCAAGAAGCTTACACAGAACCTTTTCTAAAGTGAACTCACTCAAAAGATAATTGATAAGAATAAGAGATTGAGATGAGAGAGTTTTTCAGAGTGAAAATTTGCGCGAGAGAAAAAGGTAATAAATGCGCTAACAGATTCCCTATTTATACAGAAAGGAAATAGAGGACTGTTAGGTAGAAAAGCCAAACAAGAAGGATTCGACTAAAACATTTTAGCTTCGACTCAAATGTCTTAGCTTCGACTGAAAGTCTTGGCTTCGACTGAAAGTCTTGGCTTCGACTGAAAGTCTTGCCTTCGACTGAAATGTTTTGCTTCGACTAAAAGAGTTTGACTTCGACTAAAACATTTTGGCTTCGACTGAAAAATCTTAGCTTCGACTGAAAGTCTTAGCTTCGACTGAAAGTCTTAGCTTCGACTAAAAGATTTTGACTTCGACTAAAATGTTTTGCTTCGACTGAAATGTTTTGGCTTCGACTCAAAGTCTTGACTTCGACTGAAACACTCAACTTCGACTGAAAGTCTTAGCTTCGACTGAAACACTTGACTTCGACTGAAAGTCTTAGCTTCGACTGAAACACTTGACTTCGACTGAAAGTCTTAGCTTCGACTGAAAGTCTTAGCTTCGACTAAAAAGTTTTGGTTTCGACTCAAAAACTTGATTTCGACTAAAAACACTTGGCTTCGTTCTTTACTAGAATTTCTGTCAGATCCTTTAAGAAAGGCTTTTGAGATCTTGAATCTTTCTCTGTGTAGTCCAAAGCTTGAGTCCAAAGTCTTTGTCATCCATTGTCAAGGTCGTGCAAAGTCTCTGTCAATCTCTATCATCCATCTATCATCCATGTCAAGATTATGTCTTTGTTTGATTAAGATAAAACCTGAAATGTTTTACCTTTAATAATATTGTCAGATTAAAGTTTAGAAAAGTTAAGTCCGAAATCATCAAAATCAACAAGTCAACAGTTCTTACCTAGGAATGACACTGGACATTGTCACTCACCGAAAAGACTTTTTCCAAGGACTCATTCTCAAATTACAATCTACATGTGTAGGCTAGAAGGGATTACTGTTAAACAAAGCCAGAAGGGCTACTCTCATTCGTTCGGTTCTTTCATCTGTCCTTACATATTATATGTAACTGATGAAATTTCCTTCCCATATTTGTCAGAAAAGAGACCGCATTCTGAGTAATTTCTGGTGCTGAGGAGACATGTTGGAGAAAGGTATTCACTGGGTGAATTGGCTATTCCTCTATGGCCCTAAAGATCAATGAGGCTTAGGATTTCGGTGGGCCAAATTCTTTATTTTAGTGATGTTCGCCAAAACAAGCTGGAGACTTGTCACTCAACCAAATTCCCTGCTCACCATAGTCTTTCAATCAAAATACTTTCGGACACATACATTCCTTTCAGCTGAATCATACTCAAATTCATCATAGGGATGGAGAAGTATTTTGGCCGGACGAGAAACCCTCAAATTAGGACTCAAACGAATTATTGGGAATGGTACTATAGTTCATACCTGGAATGACAACTTGATCCCTGGTATCACATCACACACACTGGCCTCATTCCGAGTGCACAGTTCACAATGGGATACAGTGGCACACTTTATCAGCAGTGGCTCTTAGGATACCACTCGTCTTCTCACTGTGTTTACCTCTCATCTTTGCTCCATAATCCAAAACACACACACACACATCCCCAAACCAATACATATGGGAATCCACAACAACTGGTGAATTCACGGTGAAATCAGCATACTTCTTATGGTATTACAAGGAGATCAATAAAATGAATGCCATCAAGCCAAATTATCATCCGGGTTGTACCATCCCCACTCCAACCTGGTTAAACCTATGGAAACTCAAGATTCCAGCCAAAATTTAATATTTTTTGTGGCAATTGCTTCTTGATCGATTACCCCTTAGAGGACTTTTAACCTTAAGAGGAATAATCGCAACTCCTCTTTGTGGGCTATGTCATCAGGATATTGAAACATCCTCACACTTATTTTTATACTGCCCAATCGTTCATCTTGTATAGTTTGGCTCTCATTTGGGCATCCTAATCGCATAGCCAATTTCGTCCTTCAAAGAATGGCTTATTACTTGGCTAGACCTACCCTCTTCCCACACTCAACATTCTTATTCCAACCAAATTCTTTTCATTATTATTCTTTGGTGTATTTGGATACATTGCAATGAGTGTATATTCTGGAAAGTTCCCATCGAACCTTCCATTATACTCCACCAAGCTCATCTCCTTCACCACGCTACCTGGCGGGCTTATCCACTATCTCCACCGCTAATCTCACACCACCGCTCCCCAAATAATTATCCACCAAATCACTCTCGTTTCTAAGCCCTATTACCGATCTCTCTACATCAATCAACACAATCCTACCAGTGCATAAACCCCATTACAAGCCATCTCTATCTAGCCACATTGGTGTCAACCGACATCATGAACATGAATATGTTTATTCATCACTAATAAATATGGAGTACACAGAGCTTACTGGACCACCTTCTTTCATGCAAACACTGGTAATGAAGCTTGGGCATTATTTGTTCTTCACACTTGCATCTGGGCACAACATCACCATATATAACATATGATCATACATAATTATTCATATTTCCTACTTTCGCAGATGACGGGAGTTGAGATGCTGTATAACATGGTGAAGCCAATATTGTATGATAGCTGCCACATATATGTTCCTCTTTTGATTTGTGCAGCATAACCACAGGTAATCCAAACCGATTTATTGAAGCCAAACTGTTTGCCCAAATGGCAAGTGCGGCAAACTCTTCCACAAATTAGTAGTGGTTTCAGGGGTATGAACGCATTATGGAGGATTATCATCCTTGGACTTGTCGATCTGTGCAACCTATTACTGAAGACGAGGAGCTCTTTTGTTTGCCTTCACCATGTTCTTTTGTTATATATCTATATCTATTGCATCATAGGGCAGCAATGATGCAATCTTATTTGTGAACTCTTTTCTTTCATATCAATGCAACTCTGATATAATTAACCAAAAAAAAAAACCGTTAAAGTATAGAATAAAGAAAGATTTCAACATAAAGGTGTTCGTTTGTTTTTGAAAGAATCAGAATTATAATTTATATGTCCCGTCGTTATAGAGATTCAAACTCGGGACCTTGAGGTTATTCTTCAAGGTCCTTTGCCACTTCGCCACCTCTTGGGGTTATGGGTGTTTGTTTCTCAAAAATAAAATACTTTCAAAGACATGTTAAATGACCATAATATCCTTGTACTTGATCACACGGATTTGTACAGATTTTGTTGTATCTTTCAGCTGTAAAGATAGATAGGATCTTAATTAGTTAGGATATGATTTACTTTTCAAACTCTATATTATCCTCCACTTGGATTTGAATGCAAATGACGCACAATTTGTGGGTGAGAGAGTTTCCTTACCAACCCGTCTCCTACTTTCCGTCTTGCTTGTTCTTATCTCAGCTCCACGATATCACTGACATTCTATCCAAGACAAGTATGAATCTTAGCAAACCTGTCCCCACCATGGCTCTCCACCTCTAAAATCGTCAGTGCCAATGGCGATTCTTTCTTTGATCCCACTAAATACTGATCCGTTGCTTGTTCCTTACAATGTTAGACCCTTATCTGACCTGATATTGCCTTTGCCATCAACAAAGCGTGCCAATACATGCACTCTCTGACTAAAACTCATTAGACTTGCATTAAACGCATTCTTCCGCATCACTGCATCACCATCGACCATGGTCTCCTATTTACTCATTCTTAATTCTAGGATGTCCAAGCTTTTACTGATGCCAACTGGACTGCCAGCATTGAAGACTGTAAATCCACAGGGCTCTACTGTATATCTCGGTGGTAATCTTATCTCTTGGTGCTCCCGTAAAGAACTCACAACCTGTTGGTATGAGAGTTTCCTTACCAAAAATTAAAGTTCCTAGTCTAGAATTTGACGAGTAACATATGATATTAAAAAAGATTTTATTGTAAGAGTGCTCGACCAAATAATCACATGGATAACAAATCAAGTACCAATTTTGTTATCACAAAAATATTTAAAGGGGTGAGTTTCTTAATGCCTCTTCATTACCGTTTATATTTTCATATTTTGCCATGATTACAATAGTGATGCCTTTTATTTTATGTTTAACTGTAATTTTTTGTTTTTATCGCGGGAAAATATAACTCAAATAGTACAAAACCGTGAGAGAGAGAGAGAGAGAGAGAGAGAGAGAGAGAGCTCTTTTTTTAGGTTAATCGGGAGAATGATGATATTAATATGCGAACCAAGTTACAAGAATAGCCAAGCTACTTTCTTGGAGCGCTACATCTTCTTAGTTACAAGAGTAGCTAAGCTACTTTTCAAAAAGTCCAAATAAACTTACACTAAAACAAGACATGTAACATCAAGTAACTCACCTTGATGGATCTTATAATCACAATTTTTTTATACAAATATAAAAAAGTCTAATCTAGAACTTTCTCTCTAAAGTCAAAAAATGAAACTAGCTCCTCTTCCCAATACTAGCTCCTTTGCCCAACACACTTCCAAGACTTGGAGGATACTTCAAGCTAAAAACCAGTGATGATCATTTGTAGTGAGCGGACCAAAAGTCACTTCCAGCCTTTACAAGCATCACCACCCCCAATGCGAACTCGGACAACACCACCACTGCAAAATCTGAAAACGATACCGTCAAAGCCACAGCCTACCTTCACAAGCCACTTTTAAACAGTTTCAGCCAAAGAACCCAATCCTTCGCCCCTACCCCCATACCGAACCCCCCCCCCCTCCTCACTCCACCTCCCATCCCGACCCCCCCCCCCCAAACCACCCCCCTCATGCCATTCCCTAGAAGAACGGAAGCAAGACAGGAGAAAGCAAGAGCAAAATAAAAATAAATAAGAAAAAAAGACATAATCAAGTAAGAAACAAATCCAAGTAGAAAAGGCAAAAATAAAAAAAGTTGCTTGTCTCTTATCAAGCAACACACAAATGATTTTTGATCTAAGTGAGAAGGACTTGAGAAACCATTGAGATCTGGAGAAAATAGATTAGATCGGGGTGAGTGGGGTGAGAGAAGGCAACTGATTGAAGTCCTTGGTGGCTGCGATTGTGGCCGGGCAATGACAGCTTGGAGCGATGAACAATGCATTAGCGATTGAACGACACCGGGCTTGAAAAAAGGGCAGGGTATGGGGCGGCTACAAACTGAAATGGGGGGGGGGGGGGGGGGGGAGGAAGAGCACCTCAACCCCCTCCCCCGGCGGCATCAGATCAGGTTGTGAGGTTTTCTGTAGTGAGAGAAAGTAGAGAGAAGAGATAGTAGAGCTTCGGTAAATTAGACGTCCACTTTTAAAATGTTGTTCCAAGAGAATGCTTTATAGTAGATGATTTCACATTTTCTTAACGACCTAGAACTCTATATTAGGAAAAAAAAAAAGGAAAAAAGCTTAAAGAAACCACAATTACCCTTTTTCAAGCATTTTCTGACATGGCCACATCTTTATTTCCTCCCTCTTCCACCTTTCTCTTTCTTTTGATTTTCATTTCCATTCGCACCACCATGGCATCAACAAGATCAGCCTCTTTCAGCTAAAATAACAGCGAAAACTATCTTAACACCACTCCTTACCACCACAGCCACTATAAAGAACCCAAGTAGAACTATTGATCTCACCTCCACCAACTCATAGTGACCTACATGGCCACCAAAAACCATAACACCACCGTAACGCCACTGCAGCCACCATAAAGGATTGGCATAACACCACCGATCTTATCTCCATCAACCCACAGTGACCTACACAGCCACCACAAACCATAGGACAACTCCAAACCACCATTGTCACCATCATATCCCAAGTAAATCACCCACCACTACCGCCCACTTCCTCTAACACCAATAATCATCGGCCACCCATATCCACCAGTGCTGCCCTCAACAACACCAATAACCACCACCAACAAAAACCTTTGATCCGATCATTCTTCATTCATCCCCACCCACAACCACCATCACTACACCCAGAAGGCCACATTCAACCAACAATATCGCCACCACCTACTAGTACCTACCAACAATCACTAGTGACTACCACCACCACACCCACACCATTGATTCATCACCAACCTTTCATCCTTACGCATAACCATCAAAGCACCATTTACAACCACCGATTTCTTTTTTATTTCTTTTAAGAGAGGCATGTTGGTGGGTTTTGTTTACGAGTATCCATGGTAGCGGTGGGTTTGGACCGTCCACATCTAGTAACAAAAGAAAAGGAATGGTCCAGATACATTAGGAAGCCGGGCTTGAACAGATTTGACCAGTTGGTGGCTTTTTTTTTCCAGAAGTTAGGAATGTGAAGGAAATCAAGGGCATTACGATTAGAAAAAAATTTGTCTGATACCCCGGTTGGATTATAAACGAGGTTGAAGGACAATTCCTACAATTCGGGTAGGAGCCAAAGTTTGTTCTTATGATTAATCAAAATGTGAACGGCAATGAACTTTTGGAAAAATATAGTCCAAAATATGTGATGAAAAAACTAAACGAACGCAATTTTAATTTCAAAACAAAAATGAAAAGTCCAAACAATTACGATTAGGGGAATAGGGGAAGAAAAACAACTTCACAGAAAAAAAGATAAAGAAAAAATGTTGTATCCATCTTGGAAACGAAGATAAATACAATGGAAATGGAAATGAAATACAAAAAATGAAAATGGTAAGGGAAGAAGGCTTTAGCCTTTGGGCCCATCACCAGCGAAGCTCAAAGAGTTCATGGACTAAAAATGGTCATAGACCAACAGAATTCACTTCAGGAGGTCAGCCGTTGCCCTTTGGGCCCTTCACCAACGAAATTTAACAAGGTTTAAGATCTCTCCAGCTTATTTTTTTCCTTCAGTTTTCTTATTCTCTGCTGTGTGTATTTCAATTCACTTTGTGCCACAATACCTTTAATCACTTTATAAGTTTCTTCTTTATCGGTTTGTAAGTTTTTGGTTTCAGATGTTTTGAGATTTGGATGAATGACAAACCCTACAAAGAAAAGAAAACTAAGAAGATGTATATTACCTATTAGCATATGCCTCGTGTCCTCCGTAATAGTCATATTTGACAAAGGCTATTGTAATCCTTTTATTACTTCCTACAGATCATTATCGGATATGAACCGGACAATATAATCCTATATGATACTTACAATTGAGGTAGTCCATTTCTGCCAAGCTTTCAAACCGTAAACCCTTTCTCCCTCGTGGAAATTGACTTCGGTATTGGGGACCCTCTGTCGGACACCCCTCTGTCGCAACCGTTGTCTTTCTTGTGTTGTGCATATCTTCTTACCGCGCTAAAAAGTCCTTCAGATTTAATCCGCAAAATAATTGGTCCAAGCAAGCATTTTTTTTAGCTCAAACCCTAAACTTTAAAGTCTATTCTAAGTTTCGCAGTCCATATATTTATAAATATAATACTTATATATCGATACTATTCGAGTTGTAGGAAGATACTTACAAACATTTGGTTATATTTATTAAGCGACGTTAAAAAAATACCGTTTTTTTTCTTCCAATTACCATCCGAGTTTATTGACAAAAATGTTATTGAGCGTATTTAACAGGCGTATATAATATTTATTGCATTATGGGTGGCCCTAAGTTTCTTCAAGGCAAGAAAAGAAGTTCCTTCTAAAAGTATTCGTGAATCTTAAAAGCACCCAAAAGAGGCTTTAATTCTGGAACGTTACTTCGGTAACCAAAAACAAAATTCTTGGCGTGATGTGAAGCTTAAGCCTAAGACTTTACTCCACGTGAAAGGCAAAGGGTGCAGGTGGGGGGGTGCCTCAATGTGACCAAAGTCCAAAAGGACCAACATAGACAATTAGTTCATGGCCAATGACAACTGATCAGTTTTGTAACTGCTCAGCTGACCAGTTACTCTGAGTAGGAATCTGTGGAAGTGATTGCCTCCAATGAAAAGCTTGACAGCATTAACCTGGCCTTTACCACCTCCGGAAAGCATTTTCTTTCCAAACCATAACGGAACCAGAAGACTCTTTGCACTTGTTTGGTAGAGAGTGGAGAGATGGAGGGACGAAAAAGTATCGTCCGTCCATCGTGTTATTTGGTTGAGTCGAGGGAGAGGATGGAAAGAAATACGCAATTCCGATAGTTTTTATCTATTCGCCTGTAAGATGCCTTGACGTTGAATGAGCGAGGCACAGTTTTTCTCCCTTGGTCGTCCATTTTATAGTGGAACGAATTTTGTGGACTTGGAAAGAAAGTAGATCGTTTTCCCTCTTCATCAAACGAAACTAATGAAAGTTCTTCCATCCCTTAAATTTCGTTTCGCTCTTTTTTTCCTTCAATTTTCCATCCTACCAAACGAGCTCCGGGAGGCTCAACAACCCTTCGCGATCAGGAACTCTTCCACAATGGGAGAGTTACACGATCTGAGCCAACCATGTGAGAGGACCACAAAGCACAAATCTAGAAGCTGCGCCAAGAAACTGGTGATGGGGCCAAACAGTAAGGAATACAAAGTCATCAATGAAGGGCATTATACCTCCCATAAATACACCTCTGTAGCAGGTCCTCTGGGACCTTACCTTACAAGACGAGGAGGGCAACATCCCTTTTAGCCCATGCGGCATTGATGATACCATTACCCTCCACTGCACAAATACAACTACCTACATCACAATGAAAGCCTCCAAGTATGTTGCCCAGAATTCTAGGGAACAACCAGTGTTGCCCCAATAGGATGGAAATACTGCAACATGATATTATTCATGTTCCTAAATCCTAAAGACGTAGACCATGAGGATGCAATGCTGGGTTATAATCCAAGTGCACCTGACTTTGCCTCACTAAAATGAATCACAATATTTTTTTCAAAGGCGGTGGGAGGACAGTGTCATGTCGCCATCTTTAGTCGATCAGGTGCTAAACTGGATAACAAAGATTATTATCAGCCCAAACACATCAATCACATAGACACACAAAATGGAAATTGAATGACACGTACTTTATTTTTCTTTTCATCTTGAGATAAGCAAAATACAGTACAGTGTCCGATGAACCTTGAAGCAATATGACATAAGCATAAAATCTCATACCTACTATATTCACAGCGATATAGATGACTACAAACTCAAATGGAAAAGGCTTTTAAAAATGTCCATCTAGAAGCATTTGTGTGCACTCTAAAAGCATGTGCCATTAAAGAACAAAATAAGATGCATGTCAACCCATCAGTTCAAGCACGGAAGGTGACATTATCAACCAAGGTTTGGCTATGGTCGCGGTAGGAAGTAAGATTTGCCTCAGGGGAACTCCACAGCAAAGGTGACATTATCAACCAAGGATTGGCTGTGGTCGCGGTAGGAAGTAAGATTTGGCTCAGGGGAACTCCACACTGACATTTAGCCAACACGCGATACAAAATTGTGTGATATCTGCTTTCTAGAATATGGAAATCCCCCTCTCTGCAAAATCTGTACACATCCTGCAAAGTCACAATAAATCAATATAAGTTCAATGACAAAATGAACAAAAATAAAAAAGAAAGATGAACTCTAGACACAGTCATTAAAAACAAAAAAACCAAAACTAAAGATAGTGCAGAAGAAATGTCATAAAGCTCAAGGCATGTCCATTAGAAAATTTGATATTGCGCCCTAGCATTGATCCAAAAGGACAATCAAAAGAGTAACTAACTAATGAGGAGATATAGATAATAGATTTAGCCACAGCAAATACCCTGAAGTTAGTCGGAAGTTGCAGCTAGCACCCTCAACTTCAACGTTTTAACGGATATCTAAAACTAACTTCCATCCTTAATAGCAAACATAATTCACTTTATAAAGGTGCCACAGCATTGTTAAAACTCAAAGACGAAGCTTAGTCATGACAACAAAATGAACTTTAAGATGCTTAAGGTGCTAACTGCTTAGTGTTGACATCTGAACATTTGATGTTATTTACAACTAGAGGCAAACTTCAGGTCAACATATGTAATTGAACCTTGATAATACATAGACAACAATGAGATCCAAAACGTCAAATTCAATGTAACCTAAATGCAATGTCATGCATCACAATTGCACAATCAGCTGAATTATTATAATCTGCGTGAATTCATAGCAAGATGGACCATCCACACTTGAATATATCTACAGATACGAGACATTAACTTTTACTAACCAAAAGCAAAATTACCTCAACCATGCATTGCTCTCAGATCAAAACGAGTTCATTTCAAGACAATAGGTCCTCCTTTTCACCAACATCCTCGCCGCCATCCCAAACGGCTCCTCAAACGCGGCCGACACCCATGAAACGTCCGAGACCTCCTTTTTTGCCCCAGGCTGCTCACTCGGCCTGATCGCAACCAGCGTCGCCCCCTTTAACACAGTTCCATCCGGCAACTCCAGGTGCGGGGCGTACCACAGCCTCATATTCAGCGCAGGCACGAGCGTCCGCTTTGCCGCAGACGAGGCGGAGAGCGGCTTCACTCTCAGCTCCTCCAACTGATCCCTATTCATACACAACACCCCCTGCCCATCCGCATCTGTCAAAACCAAACTATCAAGCGTCTTATGTTCCGCTATAATTGGCTGCAGCAAGTAGTGCCTCGCAGAGGCGGCGATCAACGAACTAATCGTCCAAACCACCCTCAGTTTCAACCCCCCGTTTGTGTAAAACGACTCCGGTATGCTCCCATTATCGTCTCCACTAACTGGGGCGTTGTTGCCACCACCATTACCACACAACCCATCATTGTTACTGCCGGGTACGACGTAAACCACCGAGGAAGCTCCTAAAATCACGCAATTGTCGAGGGTCGACCCGAAATCGGCCCGCCACTTGAGCAAAATGCCGTCGTCTATGCCCAATTCCCCGCTGGGGAGCTCAATGCGTAGAGATCTGAGCTCGTTGAAGTTCTTCAGGACCTGGGTCGGGGAGTGGTGGGTCACCCCGCCCTGATCCGGGTCCTCTTCGGAGACGGAACCCGACCCAGATCCGGACCCGGATCTTTTGGGGCCGAGGAATTGGCCGAGGGCCTGGAGGGGCTTGACGATGCCGCCGTAGACGAGGCGGAGGAGGTGGGAGAAGGGGGAGGGGGGCTTGCCGCGGGCCGCGGCGGCGGCGGAGGACGAGGAGGGGTCGTCGTCGGAGATGACGCAGTCGACGCGGACTACGGCGTTGTCGACCTGGGGGACGAGGGCGGCGAAGCGGCGGGAGACGGCGGAGCAGCGGCCGAGGGCCTTGACGTCGCCGATCCGGTTGAAGATTAACAAGAGGAGGGGGTCCGGCAGGCGGTCGAAGTGGTCGGCGAAGCAGAGAGGCGGTTCCGGGTAAATTTTTCTGGTGGGATCTGGGCGGAGGGAGGACATTTTTGTTGGTCTTTGGGGAGGGGGGAAGATGTGAATGGTTTAGTTATTCAGTTGGGGAGCAAATAGAGAGATCTGGGTCTGATAGAAAAAGAGTGGATCTGGTGGATGGTTTATCCCCTGAGGTGATTGGGCCGGTAAGACGGGGTGGCGGAGGGGTGGCGGGAGGGAGGGAGGGAGAGACGTGGAGGGTTGGGCTGGGGGGGGATGTGAGGAGATTAATAAGAGCGACAGAGAGATGAGATGAGGGAGATTGTGCGGGTACAGAGAGGGATAAATGGTGCGTGGTGTGTGTTTCTGTGTCTGTGTGTGTGTGGAGGAGTTCATTTTTTCTTAAAATTCAGACCATTTATTAGGTAGGTAGATTTGCAATTTTTTGGTTCTTTTGAAATGAACATGGAAGAAAATTTCTTTTATTCTCTCGCTCCAGCTCTGGCTCAACAAATTAATGACTAGTTTATGACATCTGATAATACAAAGAAACTTGTATCATTGTGTTAGTTCTTTACGCTTTAATGCAAGAAACATAAACGGCAACATGAGCTCTTTAAACCAATAAAGATCTTTTCTTTCCTTGAGTAGCGTTTTATATTAAGTTTCTTTGACGGTTCCGATTATAATTTCAAGCAGAAGTTGTTGGCCTTTAGTCAATGATTTATCAAAGGGGTCACCCAGTTCGTTTCTAATGGCGATTTACAAACTACAAGTGCATAATTGAGATAAAGTATATACTTTTTATTTTATGTCATTTCTCTTTGGCGTGATTTTACTGCAAAAAATATTCATTTATATGCTTATTATGGTAAGTCTTGGCAGAAGGATTGAATCAAAGAATTCCACGGACTAGTTGTGTCCTGTATATACAAACAATTCAATGCTCTCACTACAATACTATATAGAGTTATTTTTTTTATCTAAACAATTGAAAATAAGTACATATTTTTACCAGTTTACTGTATTCGGGACTAACTTACCTTATACCACATTTTTGGAAATCGTGATTTTGTAATCACGATTTCAAGGCAGAAAACATGATTTGTAAGCATGATGTCAAGGCAATTTTATGTTACAGTATAACTCCAATATTTTAAGGTAGTTGTAATCAAACCCCATAATTTTAGAAAAATATAATTTTTGGCACTATACTACTGTTTATGTATCATGTATTATTCACACCATGTAATCTCAAAACATCATGTTACTTGCGTGCATGCCGTCTTTGAGTCCTTGAGTTCATGCCTACAATGCTCCTCCTGTCGCTTACCATTGTCCAAGGTTTTCACTAAGTGGACACAACTCAATGCCTTACTTCATTCTAAATAGGCTAACGGCTATAATCAAATACTTTCAAGCCTCTAGGATATTAATTTGTAACAAAAGATAGTAACAAGATAGCTTACGAAATTATTTTGGAAGGGAAGTTACATATGAGCAAAAGAAAGAAATGTTTTATTTTATTTTATTGTATCTATCCACAATCACACAGACTAGTTTATAGCACACTTCATAATCTTGTAAACACTCTCTAAAGACCCTCTAGCTAACAAGACATACTCTGACTCTTTTTAGAAGTTAGAGTGCTTTACATAGGATCCTTCGATATTCAAAGTACTCTATCATTTCTATAGGTGATACTTCTACCTTGGATTATTATTATTATTTTTTTGTTGTGAAAGGCTTCACATGTCATAATCTTTGCTTTTTCTATGCTCCCCGACTTGGTTTAATTGTTTTTCATTGATGTTGGAGTCCATTTTAATGATGTTTATTCAGTGGTCACGAATCAATTTGTATAGCTCATATGTCCGGCTAGGGAGATCCAGTTCCTCGAGTCCTTGGATATTTGAATTGTTTGTAAAACTTAATCACTTGGTCTTGACAGTTCTTTGAATGCATTGCATCCTCATAGAATTACAATCGTCATCCATCGTAAAAATGCTACTTTTTGATTGGCTAATATGTTTTCCATAGTGGCAAGAACGATACCGGTCCTTTCAATTTTGTCTTTCTCTAAAGGGATAATATCACTTATATCCCTGAGTTTAGGGGTATATTACAGTCGAGGACACATGTTAGCGTTTATATCACTTATATCCGTTGACCAGACAAAATACTAATGGTGTTAAAATTTTGTGTTAAATGACATAATTGCCCCTCAAGACCAAACCATCTACTTTCTCTTCCTGTTGTCTCTCTTCTTCCATCAGCATCAACCCCTCTCCTTTCTGTCTTTCTTTTCTACTTCTCTCTTTCTTCCCCTTCTCCTACTCTCCAACACCCCCACCCCCACCCCCCACACCACAGAACACACATTCACACGACACACACCCACACCCATGAAATTTGACATTAAACCCAATTAGGTGTCCACACAACCCCATTCATTAGCGCTGCCGGGCTTCTCCATCTTGTGGCGGCACTGCGCGAAGGTCTTTGCCGGGAAGGCCCCTGGGCAGCGAATACCCACACTGGCGGCCACTGCGTCCCAGTCGATCATGCGGAGGTAGCCGTGGCAGAGCTCGCACCACTTCTCGCTGTAGGCCTCGATTAGGGACAGCGCTTTCTCCTGCGTCTCACACGGTGGCAGAAACTTCCACGGCGGCTTGTCCGGCGTCACGACCATCTAGGGGTCATGGTGGGTGGTCGACAATTTTAGAGAGGTGCACGTTAGCAGGAACTGTAAAAACTCAGCCGCAACTGCAATGATGGTGAGCGATGGTCTTATTGGCCCGTGCATCGGCCGGTGGCGATGAGGATTGGGTGGCGTACATTCACGTTAGCAGATCCGGAGTCGCGGGTCAGCAGAAATAGTAGAAACCATCTCGGTGGTGGTGGACGGTGCCCATAGTAATTGGGCCTAAATTATGGGTGATGGCAAAATAAGGGGTGATGCTTCTCTTACAACGTCCAACAAGGTGGTGGAGGATCTAATCAAGAGATAATCTGGGTGGTAGCATCACAATTTGTTGTGGTAGAATCTAGTGGTAGATGAGCAGTGTGAAAAAGGGAGTTGAATTGTATATGAATTGGTTGTGGGCAAGGTGGTGGAGGTTGGTGGGCTTGTGGATGTTGATGATGGGGCATGTGATGCTTTAAGTGTGTTTGTGAATCTGTGTGTAACCATGATGTTGGGGTGGGATTTTTGGGACAAAGTAACTAGGTTGTGTAGTGGTTTTGGTTGGTGATGCTGGGTGGTCCGGTGGTTGTGAGAGAGGATAGAGGAAATGGGAAGAAGGAGAGGGTAGTATTGCCATTTTCAAAATACGGTATTGCCAAATTAGCAGAAATCGTTAATTAGGTTCACAGAGCCCTAAAGGTGGGCATATCTGATACAAAATTTTCACATTTTAGATAAGATTGCAAAATTTTGAAACCTACGTCTTTGACTGTAATTTACCCCTAAACTGAGGGATATAAGTGATATTATCCCTTCTCTAAATTGTATATGCCCCATCATTCATCACTATGGTTTACCTTCATTAATTACTAGTTGAAAGATAAATGAACAATTTGGTATGACTAAGAGAACTTTGTTTCACTTCTTTCTGCTCAAAGTTGACAATATCTAGGCTGTTATCATTTTTGGGTTGAATCACATAATTAACTACAAAAGCATATTTCATTGTGGCCGAGAATTCTTCAATAATTTGGAAATCTTCTTGGTTTATCTCAATTATATCTACAAGTTCATGTTCAATCGACATGTGATTGATTTTGTTTGATAATAGCCAGAAGATTGGCCATTAATAATCCTTATCTGGAAATGTTTTCATATAAGGCATTCAAAGGATTTATGTGGGTTTATTTTCTTTCATTGCTAGTCTTTCAATCTTGTGAGTAAAATCAAAGGGAAATAACTATTCTAGCTTTCTAGTAATTTGGCTCTTCCTTCCTTTTCTTATAAAAGTATCACATGTCTTCTTTGTCCATGTAAAAATTTTCTTCTAAATCCTTAACATACTCATTCAGATTGTTGAGGGTTCTTCCTAATCCATTTCTATGATTTCATCTCAGGCAATACAATATATCTCTAGAAATGTTTTGCTCTATGTACGTAACCCGGGATTGTAAAACAGTTTTGCTTCTTTTATATTGGGTTTCTGTCAAGATGATATTCTTTTTTGACAATTTTTTATCTTCACTTTGCGTATAGGTCACCGTCTTCCCTTTCCTGATCATTCTCGTCATCTGCATTTTCCCTTCTGTCAGGGTAGTGATTTTTTGTTCTCTTACTAATTTATTTGTTAGAGAACATTCCTGTAGAGGTTCAGCCTTACTCTCCATCTTCCAAGATTGGTGGAGTAGTCTTGGTTTTTGAAGTTCGCATTGCCATGATTTATGGCCCGTTTGTTGGCAGTTCCAGTAATTCTCCTCGGTTACTTTAATCATTGGGGAGAAATTTTGTAAACGAGAAGGCATCGTCCTCCTTTATTTTAAGGTAGGGAACATTTTTTTTCAGATGATTCTTTGAGTAAACCAATTTTAGGGTCTCCAGCTTCGTACCTTTCTTTCAGGGCCTTTTTTGTGGTCTTTTTCCCGGTTACATTCCAACATCGTAAAACTTAACTACCAAGCTAGGCAATCCACGGGTGCACTTGTAGCTCATGAGATTATTTCAATAGCAAAGGTATAATAATTGAACATTGTCAGATAGAGTCTTGTTTGGTTATAATATCTTAGATCGCTTATAAGGAAAGCTTTAAAACATGTGTTATCTGTTTTTTGATAAGAAATGTTCTGAAATTAAAAATATATAAAAAGATTTTATCCCATGTTTTATGGCTGAAAATCCTTTTTCATTTATATGATATCAAGTTTTCATATCTTTAAAAGTCCGACTCCAGTATCCGCATAGCTATTATTCAGTTTGATTAGGGGTATCGCTTTAAGTACACAATATCTTTCCGTGTCTTTCTTTTCTAAGTTTTTGTTGCTTAAAGTCTCCATGAGTTTTGATAATGTGGAATAAATTTCTCGCATAATTTAGCAACCTAAAAAAACTTTAAAGTTGTTTACATCGTTAATTTATTTTATTTTTGCGACTATATGATCATGAAGAACAATTATTCTGCTGTCTTCTATTTTTAATACTAAAAAGTTAATGGTTGTTTGTTCCGATTCATAGTTCTCTTTCATGATATAGGCCTTTGAATTAGCTAAATTGGTTATATATGCAAGTTATGGCTGGTCAAAGTTCAGGTATGTGCTTGACGCGAGAACTTGGGATTTTTAGGCGATATATATATATAAATATATATATATATATATATATATATATATGTATGTGTGTGTGTGTGTGTGTGTGTGTGTGTGTGTTTTGTCAAATTTCAGTTCTGGAGAAAAAGTCAATGAAAGTCTATTTTTTCACAACCGAAGGGATATATTTATAGAGGTCTGGGAGCTGATAAGATGGTAAAATTGACTATTTCGAGCCTAATATCTTTAATAGAGAAGAATATATGACTTAAATTACAGATCAGAAAAAAAAAAAGTTAATCCCTTAATTAATTAAGATGTTTCTCGAATTTTGGGAAATTAGTTGCCTTTATTTCGATAAAAATCTCTAAAAGACAGAAGGGCTATACCAGATTTCAGGAATTATCCCCAAGGCACATCTAAATCAAGGATCAACCCAAAATCACAAATCACAACCTGAATTGAGTCAGTCTCTTAACCGGTGTTAGAAACAACTATTTGGGCTGGTTAATCAACTGGATCGGGCTCTAACTAGACTAGACTCTGACTAAATTGGACTTAAATACATTAGGCTCATTGTATATTTGGAGACACCTCATTTTCGTAGATTTTTTACCTTTCTTATTTATTTTATTGGGATTTATTGATAATTAAGTTTATTAGTATTATGGGTTTAGCCTAATGATGTCATAAGCCTAATTTATTTAATTAAGTCTAATAAGTGGTCCGGTCTAGTCCAATTAGAGTCCATCCAGTTAGGGTCCGATCCAGTTGGTTAAACCCGTTTAGTTAGTTAGGTTTAACCCAAGTTAGGGTTGAAAGATTATGAATGCTTAGATAATTCAGAAATTTCTTATGATTGATCCTGATGCATGAAAATCTCATTGATTTTGGATGAAACAATGAGATAATTCCCGAAATATGGTACATCTCATATGTTTAATCAGAGATAATTACCAAATCTAGGACTTATTATATCCTAAATTTTGGGATAAAAATTTTATTTAGTGAAGGGGTAAACTGGTCAGGTTTCAATAAACCGATCAGTTAGTTGAATTTTGTTCAATCTGCGATCTTAATCAAATATTTGGCTCTATCAGAGATGACAGGCTCAAATCAGTCATCTTTACCTTTTCGGTTAACCTCAAGCCTGTATAAAAAGGGCCTTTTCCCTACAGTATTGGGGAAGGCTATTCTATTCTTTTTAGAAACTTTGTACCATTTGTTTTGTAGAAGTGGTGCATCATTTCTAAGAAAAACTTTAGCATATTCACATACACTCTTTATATTGGGGATCTACATTTTATCGCGAATTCATCTTAAGGTGGTACTAAGTTCTCTAAGTCATCACAGTTTAGAGGTAACTTTATAGTTTTTTCTAGTGTAGTTTAGTTTAGTCTAGAGACGTATTGAAATACTTACCCTCCCTGCGACCAAATTTTGGTCAACAAAACAAGCTTTGTAAAAAGTAGTCTTTCAATTTTTTTTTTTTTAATATTCATGTAAAAAATCGAGGTTTAGGTTGCCTCTTGTAGGGTTTGGTCGAACTACGGTGGTTTAGATCCCGGTTTTTCCAACTGGTTATGTAGGCCATTTGACCCTTAATGTCGAATTCAAGCCAAATCTTAAGGTAGGTTAACTGTTATGCATATTTACGTATTATGTGGCCAAAAGTCAATAAAAACAAAGTAAAAACCAAACTAGGGTATGGTGGGTGCCTCACACCTTCTCGCCATATAACTTAGTCTCCAATCCATAATTTTTGTTTTCAGTATATTAGAAGCCTCTTTGACATTTTAGAGTCTTTTTAGGTTTTTCTTATTTTTTTTCTTATTTCAATAAAATAAGATGGCGACTCTGAGTCCTTTTCAGACCTTTCGCAGGTCAAAAAGGGAATTTTTCGAAATGGTTCGCTACAATATTATCAAGCCTAAATCCTCAATTCATGTATTAATCTTGACAATTAACCCTCCTTATCTATCAATAAGTACTCCCAGCCAAATTTTGACATGAAACTTTTAAAATGCCTCTAACATTCAATAAAATGCCGAAGCATATATGTGAAAAAAACAAATTTTTTTTTTTGAAAACCTAACTAAGCCATCAGCCCCTCCCTCTCCTCACCCCTGTCGCTAACAGTCATCCCTCCCCCCACCTGTGTTTTCCCACACCACCCCGTCGTGGCCATCTGAAAACCCTAATAACCGTATCACCGATGCCCTTCCATCGGTGGATACATAAGTTACTTCTGTTCGACCCGAACTCCATGGAATCACTATCAGAAACCTACGTAGTTATGATGCAAGTCAACTTCTTTGATTGTGGTGGGATTGCCATTAGCATATGCCCTTCACATAAGCTCATCGACGGCCACACACTTGTGAAATTTCTAAAAGCGTGGGCAGCCACAGCCCGCGGGTCTTCTGAAGAGGTATATCCAAGTTTTGTTGCACCGTTTCTCTTCGTTCAAAATCCTTTACTGCCTAAGAGATCGAGTATGCTATTCCATATGGATAAACAAGGCAAGTACGTTACTAGGAGACTAGTATTTAATTCACTGGGCTTAGGAATGCTCAAGGCTAAGGTAGCATCTGCCTCATCAGGTTTCCATAACCCTAGCCGCGTTATGGTTGTCACATCACTTATTTGGAAGTGCGCCACAGAAGCATCTAGAGCAAGATATGGTTCCCAAAGGTCATCTGTGTTATCGCTTCTAGTGAATCTTCGAGCCAGAAGTTTTCCACCCATGCCGTGGCAATCTATTGGAAACAACATTTGGATTGTTGTCGCCCAAATCATGCCTAATGCCAAGCTAAAGTTAAACTCTTTGGCAGATCTCCTTAAGAATGTGGTTTCCAGAATGTTGTGCCACCACGTTGTGCCGGTTAAGTTTTTCGACAACTTAGGTAAGTTTGTCATGTTAGTTACTAAAATTTAAGGGAAGTTATCACCAATTACCCTCATTTAATTCCATATAACCTCTATTCACACAACACTGCACTATGATTGCTATACCTTATGTATAAACAAACAGTTTGTGGGCTAAGGTTTGATTGGTTATGAAGGCAAGTATGCAGTGGTGGATTTGGTGGTGGTTTGATGGCTTTGGTGGTTGGTAGTTTGACGACAGTTCGAGTATGGTGTTGATGGTGGTGGTGCTTGAGTTGTGGGTGCAATTATTATGGGTATAATGGCAGTTGACAGTGGTGGCACTTGAGTTGGGGGTGGTTGTGAGTGTGGCAGTTGTGATGCTTAAGTTGGGAGTAGTTGTAGGCGTTGGTGGTGAAGAACTGACGAAGAGAAAGATAAGGAATGAAAATTACCAAATGAAGAAAATGGAAACTCATGTCGTTTTCATGGCCAATTCATCAATTAATTGTTCAAAAATGGCCAATGTTATTCGATTGCACCAAATTGAATTATAAAGGAGGTCAATTGTCAAAATTAATACCCAAAGGGGTTGACCCACAAAACCAAAATATTAGTAGGGGGGGGGGGTTATTTGTTATTTTCTCTTCTCTTTTTCCAATAATATTATTCGACCAATCGAAGAATCAACATCTATTGGTCGATTGGCCCTCTAGCATGCCGAGCTATTTAGGATTTCCAGAGTCATGACATATAAGTAACTTCTAAGAGAAGAACAACTCAGATATGACTTGTTATCTCAAGATTCCTATGCTGCCTAGAGGGTGAAAGGGTGAAGTGTGCTCTATTATATTTTTCTAATGAGTTATGCATCAGTATAAGCGATAAAAAAATAAGAATGAACACATAAATATAATGCATATAAAGTACTAAGATAGAGATATGGATAGAAAATGCAAAGCAATTCTTCTCATAGTTCGGCCCCTTGCTTACGTCTGTGCCCGTGCTACTTAAGCCCTGAGAGTACCCAATCCACCAGTACATGATCTTCTGAGTCTCACACGGACATAAGCACCGTTTCTTGATGAGACACACCAAATTACAACATTGGTGATACTTACACCACCTTTGGTGACGCAAAAACCAATATCAACCTTTGAATAAATAATACGATGAGATGATTTTCTCACAGGGTAGATTACAACTCAATGATCGGTATAGTTCAAGATAAATGAACCTTAATTGATGACTTTAGTGATTTCCACATAAGATATAAGAAAATGTGGGTTTGGATGATATTTGGATATTTTTCGAGAAAAAGTTTTTTAGAAAAATTTACAAGTGTAGTATATGCTCAAAAGTACGTGTCAAAAGCTTTTCTAAAAGTGTAATTCGAATATTACCCGTATATAGCCGGTATGGGCATTATATGGCAATTTCTGCACCACAATCGGTGGACACAATTATAAGCTGTGGAGCGCTTATATTTCTGGTCCATAAGCGGTGGATCTATATATATATAACTGGTGCATCGCTCGTACTTAGAAGTAAAAACTTAAAATTTGTATTTTGGGCATAACTCTGTCTAGGAAAATCCGTTATGTGCTGTTTATTTTGCGTTAAAAAACAAAATAAAAATGTCTATCCAATTATGCAATTCTCAATTGATATTTCCATGTAAAAATAGGTCTCTAATTTAGGGACAAGGGAGAACTTAAGGTTTGTCTTAGTCGGTTTGATCTTTTAATCATTCATGGTAACAACTAGTCTTAAATGTGTTCAAGGTCTTTAATCAAGATTTTTTCTATCTCATCAAGGATTAATTTGGACTTATGTCTTGATGGTTATACAACTAACCTACACACCTTTCACAACACTTGTATACTATTGGTCGAACAATGACATGGTTGTTACCATCAAAATCATCACCATGTGAAGCATGATGCTAACAAAAGTTTCATAGCATATGGTATGATCAGAAAATGTGTAATTATGTAATATTCGGTACTTTTTCGAGCTGTTTAAAATAACTATTTGTGCTCTAAAAAATAAACGAACGATAATTTTGAGTAATACTCGGGTATTAGTAGAGTATGGAAGCTTAAAATGATTTTGGGGTCAAAATATAATTTTAAAAACTTTTGGGGTCATTTTATAATTTTGAAAACTTTGGGGGCCATTTTACAAATTATGAACAAATGGCATTATGTGTCAAATTGTAAAGAAATTTGTCTTAAGAAAATGCCACCACCTATTTGATTATGTGATGACTAATTACATGAATCATTTAAATGTTTAAGAAATTAAATGAAAGAAAAGAAATTCGGGTAAGAAAGGAAAAAAGCAAGAAAAAAAAACTGAGAAACTAGAAGAAGAAGAAATATAGTAGAGAGACAGGGCTTCGACAGAGAAGAAATCAAAGAGAGGGGGAGATTTTGAGAGAATTGTTCAGGGTAATCTTCCGCTTTTGTTTTAGTGTGTGAATTTAGTGTATGTGTGTGTTTTATGTGGGTGTAGTGTGTGTGTCTACTGTGTGTGCGTCTGTGTATTCTGGTATGTTTATGAGTGTGTTTTTAGTCTAGGTTTGGGTGTATTGGGTGGTGTACTATGTGTAGGTGTGTGTTCAAAGTATGTGTGCATGTGTAGGGGTACGGGAGAGGGTCGTGAATGTGTGAGTAGTGTGTGCAGTGGGTGTGTCTATAGTGTTTGAACTTCGAGTGTGAGAGTTTGTATGTAATTGTGTGTGTATATTGTGTACGTGTGGTGTTAGTGTGTGTTTAGGAGAGAATTTGAGTGGGCAGTAGTGTTTCAGTGGGTTGTCGATGGGGTGTGTGTGTGTGTTAGTGAGTGACAGCGAATGTGTGTTTCGGGTGTGGATTGTGTGTGTGTAATAATGTGTTTATGTGTGTGTGTTTAGATAGGGTAATGTACTTTGAGTGTTTTCGAAGAAGACAAGTGTGTGTTAAGGTGCTTTAGTGTGTGTCTTAATGTGAACAGTGTTTGTAAGTGTCACTATAGGTAGAGATTTTTAGGCAGTTTATTTAATAAAATGTTAAAATTAGCTCCGCTTAAATTTTGACAAAGTTCAAAATAGTGTCTACGAATGATGATAAATTAGGGTATTGATTAAAATGAATACTTGAATGATTTAATACAGTAAATCAAGCTATTTTTATCTGAAAATTTTAGGAAAACCTTAGATTACTGAGATGTTTCATTTTCTAAAATTTTGGTTATTCCAAAGTTGATAGCTATTTTTAGCAAAACCGGCTTCTGAGTGCTCGATCCCGAGACTGATTCAGGATTTTCGAGCGAAAATTTTCTGAAACACTTTTTAGCCCAAAAATGGCTTCAAGATGCTTAAAAGGATTTTTTAAAGCGTTTTTAAGATTTTTCTGGTGTAGGAATTATGAGGGGGTGTTTTAGTAATTTGCCACCCAAATAGGGTATTTTGGTAATTTTATCTATAAAAGGTACTTTTGGGTAAATTCAAATATGGTTGGGATATTTTATTAATTTTATTTATGGAAAGGATGTTTTGGTGATTTAGGTATAAGATAGGTGATTTTGGTAATTTTACACATAAGGGCATTTTGGTAATTTTACATACCTGGTGAGTGGGTTCATTCTGGGAGTATGCGTGAGTTAATATTGTGTTTATAATATCGTAGGATAGACTGTATTGTGATCATTTGATTGTTTCATTTAGGTTAAAGCAAGAGATTTTTAGGTCAGGATAATTTAAATTCGGATCTAGGTAATGGTTTCTATCTGAATCCTGTGTAAGGATTTTCGTTCGAATCCTAATTTTGATAACTTGTGTTTGTAAGTATTCTTTCGAGTTACTTATGGCTATTGTCGAACACTGAGATATGTATTGATATCCACATGTCATTGCCAAAAAAACCCTGACATTGAACCTGAATCGGTTATTTGCAAATTTTATCGATGCTTGCCTTTTATTGCATACTGAGCAAATTCGAAAACTATTTTATTCTTTCTTTTGAATGGTTGTGCCTAAATTCGATAACTGTTCGTATTTGTTCTTACTATTTGTTTGTGGCTATTCTTGAGTTCTGAGTGATGAATTAATATTAGCATGTTTAATTGTCATTGGAACCCTAATTGATATCGATTATTTGAATTCATGTTGATGCTCCTTTTTATTGCATGTCTAGCATTGAATTTCTTGTTGATTCTTTGATTGTTGTCTTCTGTATTGACCTAAGAATCTATTCTGAGGGAGGCGTTATAAGGAAGGTCTGTTTCTGCGTCCTACGAGGAACACAAGCTCGTTCCTTGATTGATGGAAAAGGCTAGTTATTGTACATCATGCATGTGTGCTCTGTGAGCATTGCCTGACTGGCATTGCCTCTCTCCATGGTCAATATCTTCTGAATTTTTTTACATTGGATCTTACAATGATTGTTTTGAAAATAACTAGAAATGAATGTCTTAATATCTGATTTAAAGGGATTGAGTTGAAACTCTTCCCTATATTGTGATCAAACTGTTTGTGATTATCTGAAACCCTTCCATCATATTGTCTTTGAAATATCTGTGTTCATTTTGAAATCATTTGGAAAATCATCATTGTATTTTAAAATGATGGCTTTGAAAATGATCGTTTTGGTGTCTGTTTATCATTGTTTATTATCGTTTTGGAAAATCATCATTATATTTGAAAATGATGGCTTTGAAAATGATCTTCATCAAATGATCGTTTTGGTGTCTGTTTATGATTGTTTATTATCGTTTTGGAAAATCATCATTGTATTCGAAAATGATGGCTTTGAAAATGATATTCAAATGATCGTTCTGAAATCTTTAAAAATGGTCTTCAAATGATCGTTTTGGTATCTGTTTATGATTGCGAATGATCGTTTTGGAATCTGTTATGATTGTTAATGTTTATTTTGGTATTTAGTTGTGATTGTTTATGATCGTTTTGGTATCTTTTTTTTGATTGATTATGATTGTTTTGGAAATCATCAAACTGCTTACAATTGAATATTTTGAAAAATTATCAACGGATGGACTCTTGTATCGTTTGTAATTTCTTCGATTGTTCCTCAAACGACCTTACGGAGCTCTCAAAAGCTCACCCTTCGTTTGATTCCCTTCTGCAGGTAATGATCAACTGTAAAATGTTCGAGAATGGGTTTAGAGATTGTATTAGATTCTGGAGTGCCCACCATGTTAAATAACAGGACCCCTGCGTGGATTGGTACTATTAATTGTCTTGTAAAGAACCTAAGTTTAAGTTTTGGAAGTTGTAAAACTAGTTTAAGTTAAAAAAAAATTTAGATCGTGTATTTTCGAGGATTTGAATTCATGTCTATTTAGAAGCTTTAGAGTTTGTATCAGAACAAGGTCTGATCTGATACAATGTGGTAGGTTAACGCTTCGGAAGTTCAGGGCGACGGACCTCTGGATTTAAGGGTTGTTACAAATTAAGAGTTTGTCCAAAGATCATGCATTTTTTTTTCTTTTTTGACATCGGTCGAACAATAAACCCCGGCTGAAATTGTGAAAATTGAGAAAATAATCCTAGCAATACATTTTCTTGTGAGACCATGCGAATTGTTCTTCATGTTGCAATTGTGGCGACAGATAGTAAAAAAATGCAACCAAACATGCACACAACTTTTTTTTTTTGAATGGATATTAGAAACATTTCATACATATGGTATTTACAAGTTTCAGAAAATTTTAGATACATGAAACCTAGTTGATTGCTTTACAAGTCTAGATCTACAAATATCCAAGTTTGTGGGTATCCACTCTATAGATATTGTCCATCTCGCTTTGCTTGCAAAGCCAGAGACACTGCTTCAACCAATAATCTCTTGATTTTAAAATTTATTTTGTATGATTGAAAAAGCTTGAACTGACATATATCAAATAGGATTGCTTACATTCAACATACATGAGCTTTGGGGTTATTACACACTTGTACTCTTAGCTATAATGCATTTGGCAATTTTCTTCACCCCGATCCGGGGCAACAGAATCAGACCTTTGCTTGAACCCCACAAGAGGTTTGAGAGGGGGCAAGGTCGGGGGGACCATGGTCTTCGTCGATGTATGTTACTAAGCTTGGATTACTACATGTCATTTGGTTAAAGCATTAAAGTAAAATATTTGAAAACTTCTAGTAAATACTATGGGGATTAATAAATTCACTCCACATTTGAACTCTCTCAATCCGCTTTTGTCACTCAGATTTGAGGTTGCGTTATTGACAAGTGTTACTAAAAGCCAGTTGGGGTTTGAGAGAGTTTAAGTGAATTTTTTAACCTCAACATAAATGTGATGCTAGTACTATACATATAGACTGAGAATTTTTTTTGTCATCCTATGAAGTAGGAAGCTAGAAATCCTTCAAGTTTATTAAATGATGCTTCCTACACCAAATGTAGTCATACTAGATTAGTTTGATTACACAAGCAAATAAAATTTTTACAGGTTAGTTTTGGCCACCCTTGATGTGACATTCAGAATCACCCCTGAGAGGGGTTCGAGCTGAGGATGCTCGAGCGACTTGTCGGAAGGGCCTTGCATTGGGTAGTGGCATTGCCAACTTGGGCGATGAGGGAGTAGCCACAACACTGGGATCAACGGTTGCTTGGGTGGAGGCTCGTGACGATAGGATCGATGCCATAGTAAGCTTTTAATGAGGGTGGTCAGGTGCGAATTGGTAGATCAGAGGGATTGTCTTGTGATGTATTCGATGAGGCTTTTTTGTTGTAAGATGGCAATTAACATTTATGCGGTAGTTTAGGGTTCTGATGGCAAAGTGGAGAGAGGAAGTAGATGAAGTGGAGTGAGAGGAAATCTGATTGCTGGTGGTGGGTAAGGGGAGAGAGAGAGAGAGAGATTTTGTGTGTGTGGGTTCCTCCAAAAGTCCTCGCTAAAGAAGAAGAAGCAGCATGAGCAACATTAGTGGCCACCATGCTCAATTTTCTTTCTTGGCCTCTCTCTCTATTTTATTTTAGGAAAAATTGTATGTTTATTTGTTTATCAATGGCAATAAGGGTAGATCACTACAATATATGGTTGTAATCTGATCGAAGAGGCTACAGTGCAATTAAGTATCAAATTTCTTATGGTTGAGTGTAATTTGTTAAATCTTGTGTAGGTGAGCGCAGTGTTATCAAAGGCGCACCTAAGCGCAATGTGCACTCCCCTCGCCTTGCCAAGGGCTAGGCGCAGCCCCTTTCGAAAAGGCGCAAGCGCCTTGCTTAAGGCTAGGCGCAACCCCTTCGAAAAGGTGCGCGCCTTGCGTGCCTAGGCGCGCAGGCATAAGGCGATGGTGGAGGCGCAAAAAAAAAAAAAAAGTCCAAAAATCTTAATTCTTGATTTTTGGATAGTGGTATCGTATCAACCATTCATTATTTTTTATTCTTTATTTCATAACATAATAAATCAATATGTAAATCACAAAAATACCTAAAATCCCAAATCCCTAATCAATTGATTCTCTTATTATTGTTCATTATATTAGCGTTCCGTCCCCAATTGTTATTCTCTTTTAAGTAAATCTACTCCTTCACTTCACCTTGTAGATGAGGAAGATAAAATTGAAGATGAATCTCAACTTGACTTGAGAGTTTATGATTTCCTTTTGAGAAAAACATTATTACCTTAGGCCTCACTGATAATGAGGTTGACGTTGTCACATTCACTTAGGATTAACTTCTTCTTATTGGATTTGTAACTTTTTCCAGTGTTGGAAATTTGTTTAATTGTCATGTTCTGAATTTTTTTAGGTGATTATATTGGTTTAATGCACTAATATCTATTTATTTTATTTTGCGCCTCGCTTCGAAAAGGCGCGCGCCTGCGCCTTGTGCCTAGGCGCCAAGGACCCTTTGCGCCTTAGGTGCACCTGCGTCTTTAATAACTATGGGTGAGCGCAATAACCTCAAACCCCATGTAGTTTGAGTGTGGTTAACTCTATCAAATGCGATAACTTAAACCACAACACCATCGACGACCAATCTTGTCTATGATCAAGTAAACAAGCATGTGTCTTTCAACGGCGAAATTCTAATCATACGAAGGGATCGACTTGCCAAGTTGGTACCTTAGTCGAGGACACGGAACCAAAGACAAATGAAAAAAAAAAAAAAAAAACTTAGTTCTTATCATTATAGATGCTGATGTAGACTTATGTTGCAAGAATAACCAAAACTTGGAATTTCACAATGATAAACACTATGTTATCAAAAAGAAAGTCTTAAGTTACATAAGGTACGTTTCCATCCTCATCATCTTTTTGGACAAAAACAAAGCATAAAAATATGAAGAAAAAAAAAAAATGAAATTTTCATGTCAAACTACAATCACAATCCTCATCGAGCTAAATGTTGCCAAGTTTGGTATCAAAATAATTTCATGCTTTAGGGAAACTTTCACTCATATACATCATTTCTGCCCAAACATGTCCAAAACTTGAAGTTATCAACCAAACTTTTCGTGGCCGCAAGGTACATAAATGTAAACTACAAACATATGAACTTCACGACTGATGATTGATACAAATATTGAACAAATCTATTTACTGAATAGTCTTGTTACACTTCTAAATAGTTAACGAAACTTCACAAATGTACAAGCCACAATCATCCAAAACATTAGTTAATTCTGCCCATAAATTATTGCAGAAAAGCGACGGGCTGTATGATTCTATTACACTTATAAAACTAACAGGACAAATATAGCACCGTTAGTTCTTTAGAAGTTATAATGAAATTTGTGTATAAAAGAGAATTGGTACCACTTTACTGCCTATCTGAGGGAGACAAAGCATCCCTTTCAAACCCCACGTACCCTCAAAGTTGAGGCCTCTGTCACTGGATGCAAGAAAACTAGACAAATACTGTTAATGCAGGCATGTATAAAGTGGTCTAGTGGCCTGCCCAGATACACGTACAATAGAGGGCTCAAGTGGGAAGGAATTCCATGCATAATACAAGCAAGCACTCGGGCAAAATAGACCAGAGAGTCATTGTCAGAGCAAGGCAAGGAAAGCAACTTTTGCCCTATCATGGGAGTTAAAGGAGAATGAACAAGTTCAAGTGTTTGTAGCACCAGAAAGGTCTGGCCTTGGAGAACACACCAGATGCCATGCCCAATGGTTTGCCATTTAAATGAACCAAATCAACACCACTGCTGGTCATGGTCCCCTATCTTTCGAAAGGTATGGGGAACTTGGCACCACCAATCATAGCCTTAAATGGGGAATGATGGTACTTATGCCATGTTATGGCTAAGTGCCAATTGTGACCATTTTTTTAGTTTACTTGATAGTCTTATCTTTGGTGATGTTACACCTACTAATTCTAGTGGCTTTGAGAATTTATTGGTACAATAAAGTTAAGAAACCAGTGGTAGCTATTAAACAATTGCGTGGGCCTGATGTTACGCCTCCTAAATTTTCAAGATTTGTATCCAAGTCTAGCAAAGTTCATTGATTTTAGTTTCGGGCTGAAAGAATTTTGTGAATTCTTTAGATTTGACGTGAATGATATGTTTTTCATTTACCGGGAGAAGTGAACTTGTAATGCGTGATGCCTGTTATTGTCAATTATGTACTATAAGCGTTCAAGGCACCGGCCCAGTGTTTCTTCCCAAGAGTACTTAGCGCGGAAGTCAATCCTTCCTTCTCTGTCATATGGTCATCGAATCAAAAGTAGGTCTTTCTAGGGCTTGATAAGATGATTATTTATAATACAATCTGTTACGAAATCGCTTTAATTAAATATGTATAGAACAAGATAATCAAACTTTGAGTAACCAATGTGGGATATAAATACAAGACATATATCAACAATCTCCACCTTGACTTGTATTAACAAACCACTACATCAGGAAAGTGTAATATGCCTTCAGTACCTCCTTCAGGTACTCCACCTTGTATCCTCCTTAAAGGTAGGGATGCACTCCACCACGAGCTCAGCAAGAAAGAAGATGAATCAAGCTCAAACAATGCTTGAACTTCTCTGTCGTGACTAACTTCGTGCGGATATCAACTGCGTAGGTCCTCGGCCCTATCTGCTGCTTACCATAGCATAGTGTCCATCCCTTGTCCAGCTGTAACACAGTAATCCCCTTACGTGCGTCAGCCCCATCCTTGGACACCAATAGGATCATCCACTCCGGTTGGCCTTCTTTAGCCGCCATCAACTCATAATATGGATTGAGCGTAGCGTTCGACTTCTCCATGAAGTCCATCCCAAGCACCACCTCAAGCTCATCCATGTCGATGATGTTGAAGTCCAAGATCCTCACATAGACGTTCTTGACGACTCCCTTTGATGTTGCTATTCACGGCCGTGAACCAACTCCATCAGGAACGTGTAATATGTCTTCAGAACCTCCTTCAGGTCACTCCACCTATCCATCCAAGCCCAGGCCCTAGGGAAGGCTTACCAATCCAAACTCCCAACTAAAGCTCAACAAAGGGCAAGTAAACGATTGAGATACAATCAACGCTTCGTGCGTTGATATTAACCACTAAGTCTAGGCCCCATCTGCCGCTCAACTTTCGCATATGGTGTCCCTTGTCAAAGCTGTAATCACAATAATAATGAATCGTGCGTCATCCCATTCCTTTGATCATTTGAAGAAACATGAGATTATTCTTCAAGGCTCCACGTCACCCACTTCGGTTGGAATTCATTCACCTCAACTACACAATTTATGGATACATGATAATTGCTTAGCGATTCGCAAATTCTCCATGAAGCCCACTCAGAAATCATCCCAAGCACCACCTCAAGCTCATCCATGTCGATGATGTTGAAGTCGGCCTTCCCTGTCCATCCGCCGATCCTCAAATCGACGTTCTTGACGACTCCCTTTGTATGTCGCTTCTCGGCATTCACGGCCGTGAACCAACTCCCATCTTTAGTTGGTCTTAGCCCAAGCCACTCGGCAACCCTTGGACTCATGAAGTTGTGGGCAGCCCCGGTATCCACAAGCGCTTCTTGAGTCTTCTCGACAACATCCACTGTTGCGTATAGCAAGCCCCGTCTCTTCTTGCTCTTCTTCCTCTTGGCAGCTTCTTCCTTCAACTTTTGCATGAACGTATTGACCATCTGCAATGCCCCCATGTGTGCCTCCCCGTTGCTGCTAGAAGAATCCCCCTTGATGCCTTTGTGCTTCTCGAGGAACGTAATCATCTTGCCCTTGTGTGGGCAATCCCTCATGTAATGTGGACCTGCACAGTAGAAGCATCCTCCTTTAGGCCCCCCATGAGCCTTGTGGTCACGAGATTCACCCCACTTGCGACTTTCCTTGTGCTTCTTCTCCCCCTTATGATGGCGGCGACGTACCTCGTCCCCACTCCGCTCATCATCGGTTGCCTTGGGCGAGCCACTCTTCGACCTACCGTCTCCCCCATCTTTGGCACGCTCGTGCCTTGGAGATCTCGGCCTCTCACCTTGCTTGAATTCTTCCAAACTCTCGACAATCGCGATGGCGGAAGCCAAGTCGTGAGGTTCCTTTCGCCGCAATTATGTGGCAACCCACTCTGCTGCAACCCGTCAATGAAGAAGCATAGTCGCTGCCTCTCGGACATCTCAGGTATTTCGAGCATCAAAGTCGAGTACTCCTTCACATACTCGCGGATGCTTCCTTTTTGCCTCAGCTGTCGAATGTTGATCATCGCCATATCTTTCGCGCTCTCCAGATAGAACTGCCTTTTTAGTTCACGCTTGAACTTCTCCCATGTTTTGACATCGCACCCATCCGTATAGCGACGCCTCCACCATAAGGCAGTTGTATCCGTAATGTACATGGTCGTCATCTGCACCTTCTCCTCCTCGTCGTCGATGTTGAGGGCTTCAAAGTACCGTTCCAAGTGCCAAAAGAAGTTATCCACCTGCCTCGTCTCTCTCGCTCCATCGTGCGATCTCAGCTCCAGCATTTTCTTTCACCTTGGCTGCACCGTGATACACCCCTGACTCGTAGCTCTTGTAAGCTCTTTCTTACAAGCAGTTAGTTCTTCTTGGAGCTCCGTGACTTGTCCCTGTAGGTCCTTGCTCTGTTGTACCTCCCACTTGTGGAAATGGGCAGCGCTCTCCTTGATCAAATCATCTAGCTCCTCCGCGAACACATCGACTTTCTGTTCCAGCACAGTTAATCGACTGTCTACCTCTAAGTCATCTAATCTATTGAACATTAGCTACACCTGACTTGCCACAGTCCGTTGTATCTTCTCATCCTCCTTGTCGATGTCTAGGGCTTCAAAGTACCGCTCCAAGTGCCAAAAGAAGTTATCCACCTGCCTCGCCTCTCTCGCTTCATCATACGATCTCGGCTCTGGTATTTTCTTTCGCCTTGGCTGCACCACAATACACCCTTGCCTCGTAGCTCTTGTAAGCTCCCTCTTATAAGCAGCTAGTCTTCTTGGAGCTCCACGACTTGCTCCTTGAGGTCTTTGCGCCGTTTCACCTCCCACTTTGTTGCGACCCTCTCCTCGATCAAGTCATCTAGCTCCTCCGCGAATACATCGACTTTCCTCTCTAGCACGGCTAATCAATTGTCTACCTCCAAGTCATCTAATCTATTGAAGATTAGCTCCACCTTACTTACGACAGTCTGTTTCAAGAGCTCTCCAAATGCCTCGAGCTCACTCTTCATGCGTGCTTCGACATCCCCTATCGCACCGCTCCAATCCTTCACCGTGCTTTGCCATATGCCAAAATTCGTCTTCCCATCAAATTGTCACATGCATACTTCATGGTCGTGTTGTTCTACATATTTATCCTCTGAAACCAATTTTAATTTTGCCCAAAAATAAACCTAGACACTCTATATACCACTTGTTACGAAATCGCTCTAATTAAATATGTATAGAACAAGATAATCAAACAAGAGAACACAAAGAACTCAAATCTACTTTGCACAAGTCAGATTTACAACACTCCCTCACGTGTATCTCTCAAGTGTTTTTCTACTCAAAGAATGACTCTTCTCTCTTGACCTTAAACACAATACAAGACATCTTACTTATACTAGAGATAAGCAGGAATCTTCTATATCTAACCAATGTGGGACAAGATGTCTTATATACTAAGGACCAAGTTGCAACCTTCTTTGAGTAACCAATGTGGGATATATATACAAGACATATATCAACACAATCCTCTTTTACTACGTCTTTGGAATACTTCATATTGATTGTGAGAGATGCTATATACGCATTTTTCTGTACTTTCTTTTGTTTTACTTTTTTAGTAACCATTGTTAACCATGTAGTAACAAATGAGAAGGTGAAATCATAGTAATTGATACATACCGAAGGGCATACAAAGTGTTTTTGATAAAATAGTACGTATGGATATCAACAAGATACTAATATTGTTTTGGTGTTCATAGCGCTTTTTAGATTTCTAAAGAATATTTATGCTTGCGACTTATCATTAACGAATTTCCATAGTGCTACCATGACTGCCCAAAGCATAAGATTTTCTAAGAGTAAGACAAGCTACTTTAATGAGTCTAGTGAAAAATATGAAAAACGACAAAAAATTGAAAATCGACGCGGACCAGGATTAGCCGGTACACACATGTACAAATTGCATTCCGTACTATTCTTAGGCTAAACAGGTACAATCAGCCAATACAATACGATAATAATAACTATGGCTGACGTATAATATTTTTTTGAAAAAAAAAATACTTTGGAGAGTTTGTTTTTACATTATTGTTTCACCACCTCCTCAATGTTCATTTACACTGAGAAAATGGATTTTGACACGCTACCGACAAACTCATTCCAGATTCTCTAATAATTGATAGCCGTAATATCAAAGCATATAGCATTTGGGAAAATCGAATGTTTCATCCAGGGAAGAACTTCTCTGTGGTCACTAACGAAACTCACAAGTATGCCCTTGTATCAAGCCTACATGTACTATAATTCATTGAGGATATAAAAGTCATTTGAGCTTTGAAATTAGACCCTAATTGTTGTCTCTTTCTTCTACACAAGAAGGAGAAGGGTTCCGTACTCAAAGAAATTCATCACGTCGCTTGCTACAATAGGTGGAGGTTGGAGACGGAGAGTGGTGGCAAAAGGTGGAAGCCAAATGTCAAACATGAAATACAGAATAAAACAAAAGGAAACTTTGATTTATTGAACAACCACTAAACGACATAATTTTAGTCGCTAGCCTTAAACAGTGGCGGAGTGAAGGGGGTGGCACAGTGGGCACGTGCCCACCTCCAACCTTTGGCATGAAGTATTTTTTGTACTATGAGTTTTACATTAATGGTTATGTGACTTTGGTGCCCCTCAAAAAATTTATATATTTCAAGAACTTTTTTAAAGTCATTGTTCTTTTGCAATATATACAAAATTATTCCTACCACATAACAATTAAGAAATTCTAACACTTCAATTTAATTCACTTCTACCGCTATAGATCTATAGTAATACATCTATTCCTTTAAAAATATTTTATTGATTTTAATTTAATATTAGAGCAAATACAAAAAATAGAATGCAATTTTATTTCTCAAAACAACAATGTAAACTTCATGTTATTAGATTTGAACCGAACACGTGAAGATACCTTTAAGACCTTGGTGCCCATCTTATACAAGATTTCTGGTTCCGCCACTGGCCTTAGGCAAGTTGCGTAAGTCTAGCAACACATTCATTTATATATATATATATATATATATATATATATATATATATATATATATATATATATATATATATTCAAAATTGAAAGGACGCTGCCATGTAGGTGCCTAGTTGGATGTCCTCTCATTTGAAGTTTTGTCCACATAGACAATTCCTTTCTCAATCGTTATTCAATAAATTTCTCTTTTATAAATTCCTTTTGAAAAATGTAGCATTTGAAAACTAAAAAAATGTGAAATCTGGATATAGACATATATTTAATTTCTTTCTGCAATCTCTCGCTCTTAATCCTCTCTACTTTTTAGGCAATCTATGTGGTTTTTTCTATCTTATTATTATTTTTTTTTTGCAGAATTCTTTGATTCAATAAATGTTAGCCCTAGACGGCCGGCGCGTGCTAGGGCTAACATTTATTGAATCAAAGAATTCTGCCAAAATAATAATAATAATAACTTGATCATTACAGTGACCCCTCACCCTGAACCTAACAGCACTCAGATGGCCATGCCCCTACCTCCACTGTTAGGTGACTGCTCTGAGCACGCAATATTTGGGGCAATATCTTTTGGTTTGGATCAAAGAACAAAGAATGAGGTAGGATCTGAGAAGGAGATATCCAAATTTGAGTGTGGACATAATGGACAGCATGGTCCATCACATAATACTGGCACATCTAACCTACCCTTTCTGATGGACCCTAACAATGCAAGACCTGACCACTATTCTCTTCAATGTAAACTAGTGCATTTTGTCTTGGGCCTGTCCAACTCAGGGCTCAACTTACTTGCTCAACTGGCCCAACTCAGGGTGGCAACGGCCCAGGACCCTGGTTCCGTCTTTTTGGGCCCCTTCATAGTTGGCCCAAAGTTCATGCCACCAAGCCCCAGCCTATCGCCGTGCCCATTACCTGCTGGCCCAAATTCCTAGCCATCCATCTCCCATTTCTGCCTAATGCCAACGCCTGGAGACTCCAGCTGCCAGTAGCAATTTGATCAAACTTGGACCGAGCCCGCCACTTTTATTCAACCATTCCCCAGCTTCCCTTTCAATATCACACAAACTTTTTGGTTGGCCAAAGCCTGGAAGATCAAGACTTTTAGGGAGAATTTTGGCAGAGTAAATTAAAGCAAGATATTACCCTCACTATCACCAACATAAACTTCTCTACATGGGATAATTTTGGGGTCCTTGCCTCCAGTTCACAAGCCACTGCCAATCAAACAGTGGCTTTATTCGATCCGCAACTCCATGCTACACCCAGAGGAGGGATCATCTTCGCTGCCCCAGAGTTTGAGGATAGTTCGGATGAAGATTATGACTCAGGAAAATGGACCTCTTATTCTGGAAGCAGACCCATTAGAAGGGGAACCACATCCATCAGTTGGAACTAAAAGAGCTGGTATCAATAAAGGAGAGATTCTTGAAGAACCATTTGGGAAAAAACAAAAGAAACATATATTTGATGGTTGTAACAACTCATCTCTTCATCCAGGTTCCTCATTGTTAAATCTCTTGTATTTTCATAGACTACCTGCCTTGGTGTTCTTCTTGTTTTTACCTTTCTTGTTTAAGAAAAAGAGTAAAAGGAAAAGGTGGCTTGTAAATCCTGTAGAGGACTGTAGTAGTTTGTCAAAGAAGAAACCTCGCTTCTTTGGTTTTGGCGTATCCCTCTGCGAGAGTCCCGTCCCTCCCTCTTTTAGCACTGCTATTCCTTTCGTTTCCACCATTAAGCGCAGGAGACTTTCTTGCTTGCTGGTTTTTCCTTGTGAGAAATTAGGAGTTAACAGGGAAATACTCGATAGTATTAGTTTTCTTTCGTCAGGATCAGGAAAGTCTAAGAAAAGGACTTTGTTAGTTCGTGATAACCCGTTCATCTCTCTGAACGTTGTTTCGTCTTGTTCTTTCTCTCGGAGGGTTTCGGGTGTTGCCCCTTTGCAAGCCCTTCACCATCAATGAAAATTCTAAGCTGGAACTGCTGCGGGCTTGGCCAAGCACGCATAATTCGAGCAGCGATTAAAATGGTCGTCGTGTTCATAAACCATCCAGCGTTTTCCTCTACGAAACCAAAAAATATGTTGATTTTGTTTCATCCAAATTCGTTAAGTTAGGATTCTCTTCATTTTCGGGATCGGACCCTGGTGGAGTACTTGGTTCTAAAGGTGGCCTATGGGTAGGTTGGACGCCTAATGTCTCGGGCACGATCAAGGTTACTGATAGAAATTTAATTTTGATTGAGTTCCAATCTGGAACCAATTCCCCTTGGATGGCTGGTTTCATTTATGGCCATCCAAATCTAGCTAAGCGTATGAAACTTGGACTTATCTCCTGAGTATTCTCTCAAATATTTGAATCCCATTGATTCTTATTTGGGATTTTAATCAAGTTCTGTGTCCAGCTGTTAAGACGGGTCCTAATTACCTATCCATTCATGGCCACATTTATCTCTCTGATTTTATGCGTCAGCTAGGCCTTATTGACATCAAATGGATTGGACCCGCTTTTACCTGGACAAACAACCGCGATGGCCCATCAGGAACCTACGAGCGCCTCGATAGATGTTGTGCGAATGCCTCCTGGGTGACAAAATTCTCTAAGGCTTTGGTCAAGAATCTGGGAATTCAATCTTCGGATCATGCTCCGCTACTTTTAGACTCTTCACCGAGTGAGATACATCTTCCCCGTCCCACCTGCTTTGAAGCAATGTGGCTCAAACATCCTCAAGGATTTGATGTGATAATGGAATCTTGGCATCGCCCGGTAGATGGATCACCCTTGTTCCAAGTCATGTTGCATGGGAAGAAAATGATTAAAGCATTAATGATTTGGAACAAACATCGGTTCGGCAATCTTGACCGGAAAATTGAGGAGACGATTAATAGGTTAAATCATTTTCAGTCCCTTGTACCGAATCGCAATGCCCAAGCTCTCGATAAGAAAGAAAGATCCAAGTTGGAATGGCTACTGGAATGCGAAGAGATTTTTTGGGCACAAAAGTAAAGGATTCACTGGTTAAGGACAGGTGATAGAAATTCAAAAAAATTTCATGCCTCTACCATGATACGACGAAATAAGAATAGAATTTTCTCCATCCTTGATGACGATGGAAGCAGTCATACTTCTCATGAGGATATAACCAGGTGTTTCTTACGACATTATACACCGACTTTCTGTCCGCCGGTCCAAACCTCTCAGCGACAATTTTCGTCCATTTTTTGTCTTTCCAAACAGTTACAACACTCACAAATTCTGAGCCTAGATCGCCCTTTCACTGCTGCGGAAGTTAGATTAGCCCTTTTTCAGATAAAGCCACTTAAGGCACCAGGACCCGATGGCATTCCCGCTCTTGTCTATCAAAAATGCTGGTTTTTCTTGGCTCGCCCGATTATAGCTGCAGTATTATCCTTTCTAAGATCTGGTTTTATGCTGCGTGAGGCCAACAATGCTTTCATAGTCGTTATCCCCAAATGTGCAACCCCTCTCAAACCCGAGGACTTTAGACCCATCTCCTTGTGCAATACCATTTATAAGGTTATTTCCAAGACCATCGCAAATAGAATCAAACCTTACTTATCGTCTCTCGTTTCAGAATTCCAAAACGCCTTTGTTTGGGGAAGGCATATTGGAGATAATGTGTTGTTAGCTCAAGAGATTACAAATAAAATCAAATTGCACAAAAAAAGGGAAAGCCGTCCTATGTGCTATCAAAATGGATATGAGTAAGGCCTATGATCGAGTGAATTGGTCATTTCTTGAAGCTGTTCTTAAGAAAGTCAAATTTCCCATCCATCTGATTCGCCTCATCATGCAATGTGTGTCAACCGCATTGTATCAAATTCTCATCAACGACTCTCCTTCGAGCAGATTTTACCCAACTTGTGGACTCAGACAAGGGGACCCATTGTCACCTTATCTATTCGTTCTCCGTGCAGAGGTTCTCTCGGCTTCCCTCACCCATGCCCAAGATTTGGGACAAATCCCGGGGATAAAAGCAGGGAGGAATAGTCCAGCTTTAAATCATCTTTTCTTTGCTGATGACATCATTATTTTTACAAAATGGTCGGACTGTACCTGCTTAGCTTTAAAATCAATGCTGGATAGATATTGTGAGGAGTCCGGACAACAACTTAATCGTCAGAAGTCGGCTATCACTGTAAGTCCAAACTCAAATGAGCAGATGACCCTCTCTCTTGCCCGAAGGTTAGGCATACAGTCCTCAGATCTTTTTGGTACTTACCTGGGAATATCACTAGAGATAGTTACTAGAAGACGACAATTCTTCAAAGCTCTAGTGGGAAAAGTGCAAGCGCGGTGCGCAGGATGGAAAAGAGTCCTTCTGAATAAAGCGGGTAGAGCAACACTTATTTCTTCAGTGCTGATGGCGCTCCTAAACTATCACCTTCAGATATGCTTATTCCCAAAACTCATTTGCAAAACTATCAACTCGGTCATGTGTAAGTTCTGGTGGACCGGCTCGGAGGGTTCTACCGCTGTAAATTAGATAAATTGGAATGCTCTCTGTGCACCAAAGATATCAGGAGGTCTTGGATTTAAGGACATACGATTTTCTAATCAAGCTATGTTGGCCAAAACAAGCTGGAGGATTCAAAGAGCCAGATAGTCTTCTCGCGCGCGTCCTGAACGGGAAATATTGTTATAGACCCAACACTAGAATCAACCCTACAATGGGTAGCTATTCATGGGGATGGCGTGGAGTGCTAATAGGATGGCAAGTGATCACACAAGGTATAAGATGGCAAGTTGGCAATAAAGCTCAGATCTCCATCTGGAATGACAATTGGATTCCGAATGTAGCGGAACCCCCCTCGCCTTACCCGTTATCAATCATGATGGGTTACTCTTTGTTAAAGACCTCATCCTTAATCATGCTTGGAATTCCGTGTTGATCAATACTTTATTTTCATCCGATATTTCAACTAGGATTCTTGCTATCCATGTTTCTCCACACGGTTTGGACGACATTCAAGTATGGAAGGAAACAAATAATGGTGAATATTCAGTGGCTTCTGCATATAGAATGCTTTATAACCTCAACCTAGAGCTCAGAATTAGGCGAGGTACCCAAGCCTCCGCACCTCCTCTCAACTCGGCCAATTGAAGGAAAGTTTGGGCGCTTCCAATACCTTCTAAGCTCCTTTTTTTAATCTGGCAATTGTTGTGGAATAGACTCCCTCTCTATTGCAACCTATATCGTCTTACAATCTCAAACTCGGACCTTTGCCCTATTTGCCTTAGCCACTCTGAATCAGTAGATCACTTATTCTTCGATTGCCCAGCGGTGAGACCAATTTGGTTCAGAGGATTAGCAGGCCTTCATAGCAACAATGTTGGCAGCTCCTTCACTGAATGGCTGATAGCTTGGATTCAAAACCAATCGGGATGTCTGGCTTTTCGGGATAAAACCACTCAAATCATTTCCACCATCTGGTGCATATGGATTAATCGGAACAATCTCGTATTCGGACAAACCCCTTTGCAGCCTTCTACTGTTATAGAGGGTATCAAAACACTCGGCAAAATATTGTTGTTGCCATTGGAATTCGGAGGATCCCAAAGAAGAATTCAAGTACCAACACCCCAGCAAACTTGGCCTTTTCAAGTACACCGATGAATAACCTCTCCCAATGCACGTGCGAGGTGTTAATACCCATCCAAATGATCGTTGCTATACGTTTCAACAAAAGTGTGTTTAAAGCAGGATTAGGGATACAATGCCAGACACAGAATGGGTTAAGATGTGGATCCGCAGCGATATCCTTTCCAGTTTCTGATGTTTTCTCTGCTTTCTCTAAAGGATTACTAACTGCCTGCTCTAGGGCTAGAAAGAATAATTTATTACTTATTTCTGTCTTACAAGATTCCTTTTTTCTGCTTCATTGGCTTTAGGACACAGCGGATTTCCCTGTTACCACCGCCCCTATTTTGTATGACTTTTGCTACATATTATCAGACTTCCATCAGTTCAACTTTGACAAAGCCACGAAGCCTCAGCTTAAGGAATCCAGATCTTTAGCTGTTTTTGCATGACATGCACATATAGAAGTCTTCCAGGATTGGGTGCATGACTTTTTGCTGCAACAGGATCTGTAATTCATATGCTTCGTGTACCTGCTTGTTTTTGTTTTGATTAGCTTTTGTAAACTCGGTGAAGTCTTGTGTGTGTAATGACTTTTGTCCCTGTAATCACCTTTGGGTGAAAACTCTTTTGATTATATATATTATTCTGCATTTTATCAAAATAATAATAATAATAAATAAATGTTAGCCCTACCGTCAAAGCAGTATGGCTTCAGTCAAAGCAACATCTGATTCAAGATGGTTGTACCACCTATTACTATAACTGCACATGCTTTGGCAAAAGCCATGTGTGCTCCTATGGTGTTAGAGCTAGCCTTAACATAACTTTACTATATTTATCTAACAATTTTTTTTTTGATCCTGTGCATTGCTCATGGGAAAGTGCTGCTTCTATCGATTACATATCACAACGGCAACAACATAATTATAGAAGGTGTAATTTTAGAGTTACGAACCGTGAAAGATTACCCAGATTCTTATGAGAAAAAAGTTGAGGACATTATGAAAATTGTAGTTTAGAGTCTTGAAAGAATGCGTTAAGTGAAAAAACAACTGTAACCAGCTCTATGCAGAAGGAAAAAGAAATTATATGTAATTTATAGATTTGGTAACCTAACTAAGAAGCTCTCTATCAACATGGCCTCTACTCTGTCTGCTCATGTTGAGGACGATCCAATTTAGCAGCAATATCTTGGAGGTTAATAAGAATTGTTTTAATAAACATTAGGGTTTGGCAAAATTCCATTATGTGCTTTAGTCATATGTTGCATATAAATAAACATTAGGGTTTGGCAAAATTACATTAATTTTTTAAAGAAACTTTAAGAGTATATATGAGAACGCCTCTTTGTACTCTTGGTAACCTGTGCAAGGACAAGTAGGGGAGATTGCATTTCTTTATAGTATAAACTATAGATCTTAGGCTAATGACCTTAACTGCAACTTTTATTACTATAATCCCAACCAAATTTCAATCTTTTTTTTTCTCAATAAATTTCATATTTAATCTCGTGCAACAGATTCCCAACAATATTTTCGCATTGATCATTAGTCCTCTAACTACCCTGTAAAATGAGTCTTTTCGCATTCTCTGTTTCATTATTAGACCTGTAATAGGAATTACTGTAAAGTACTAGTTGGAGCTTCTACTTCATTTGTTTGTGCAAAAGTACGACGAGAGCAACGGTTAAAGATGAGATTTTGTATCTGGAGACAGCGCATCAAGAAATTTGCAGCACTGGTGATAATTCAAAATGGCATGAATCATCTTCGAGGGCGACTTAGTCCAAAACTAAGCCACGCTGCCTTCTGCTTGTATATATGTTTCTTGTAATGCTTCCAACATACTAAATTAAAAGTTGCGTGGAATTAATTATAAGATGGTCAAACCGGATTAAATCTAAATGATTAAGTTGTTACGTGTTCGACTAAAGCTCACAAATGATCAAATCGACTTTCAAAAGCACAAATAAAATAAATAAATCCTAATATAAGGAAACATGAACTATGGACTAATCACTTTTTTCATAATCAGATTTGACAAAGTAAAATACGAAAATTAATTAGGAATAACGGTCCCGAGTTTGAATCTCTATACCGACGAAACACATTGAATCATAATTATAATAATAATCTTGAAAAACGAGAATTACGACTTAATTACTTTTTCATGCTACCAAGTACGATACCAAATCGCACCTTTTATTCAAACAGAAAACTTCTTAGTTATCTTGACACATTTAAATTGTGCTTAGTACTTCTTATATAAATAGCGTCCATATCTTAAAGTTAGTTGTGCTAAAAATAGCTTAAATTTGCTATTTTAAAAGTGACTATGATTAAACCAATATTCATATTTTAAAAACCAATCACGAATCGGCTCTAAGCCCTTTTCACTCGAGAAATAGCTCTAATACACAAGCACGGTAAACACATTTACTAGTTCTTGGTTTACCATGATTTTTTACTTCTATGATGTTCACTTCCACTTGCTCCTTATTACCACTACCGTGTCACTTTGGATGTGCGTTCTAATAAATTTTCTTACGAAGGATTCAAATTTTAGGACGTGAAATTATTAACATGAAACCCCTATTTTTCTTTAAATCAATCAGAAGAATTGTATAAAGTTGCCAAGAAAACGCAAAAGCCTTAAACTAATGTCTATACAAATATATCAAAACTGTAACAGAGTTAACACGTGATGCAAGTCTATTGAAATTATAATAAGGCCAATAATGGTCGAAAAATTCTATCATCGGCAATTAAGAATCCTTAGATCAAATTTAAGAGTATTTTTTATCTTATATTCCACATCACTTCTATAATAATTTGCCCAACCACTTCAAAATATTCCTTTTTCTGATTTCCACTAGTTCTAAATAACTAGATTATCTACTGGTTTTTCATTCTCCACATCACAAGAAAATTCTTGTGGTTTGGATTCTAGTCCTCATCTCTCATGTCCCACCCTTCTTGACAACTGTGGATTATGTATCTATCTATCTTTAGAGATTGATTATCCTTATTCTAGAAAGAAAATGCAAAAATAGAAGACAAGGAATCAAACATTAGTAGGAAGTCCACAGATGCAGAGAATTCAAACAAACACATGGACACAAAAGGTGACCTGGTGTTATTCTTATAAGGGTTCCAATACATTGATCTAATACCTTATTTCCCTTTTAGACCAGAGTTTAATATTGAAATCCACTGATAAAACCTATTTATTTTGCTAAATGTTGTTAGGCAATAAAGTGAAAATCACCACAACCCATCTTTTCCTGTAAAAATAATAAAAAAAGTTTTCTAAAATACGACCTAAAATCGCTAAATTTCTTACGTGGTCAAAACAGAGTATGCTTCGCTTAAGTGCAGTCATCATAACCCCTACTTTGACGATCCAACCAATCATATCTTAATTATAAAAAGAACAAATTTTGGCTGCTCTCCTGGTTGTAGGAATCTTCCTTCAACTTCATATATAGTAACAATTAATAGTCGCTACATGTTTCTACTGACTTTTCTGCTAACCCTTTCTGCGACACTTTTTATCAGCATTTTTTTTTAGCGTCACTAAATAAAAGACACTAAAAATATTTAATAACCATAAATTTTCACTATACGGAGGAAGGTAGGAAGAAGATTCCTTCAATCGGGACAACACCAAAAACTTTTCTCATAAAAATTACCCCTTAAGGGTCCAGGGGCGCATCATATAGAATGCTCATGCTCCCGAATGGCCTCCTCGATCTCATGGTTCCACCACACCTTAACAAAATGACTTAGCCTCAATACCTAACTCTAAAGAATCTGAGCCGGTTGCTCCTTGCAATAAAGGTGGTATGGGCACATAATCAACTTTGGCATCATCAGCCCATATAATCAACTTTGGCATCATCAAATTCCCAAAACCAACTTTTTTCCCCTACTCACCACATCACAACTCTCCCCCCACCCCACATATTGTAGATGGACCGAGTTGTTCATGTATAAGCTCGGGGATCAGCTTGTTCATGTTCATTCATTATGAAACGAACCAAGCTTAACCTCAAAGTTAAAGCTCCTTTGATAAACGAGCCAAGCTTGAAAATCATGGTTGTTCATAAACAAACTCGTGTAAGTTGTACTACTTTTATGTTCTAAGGAGTGGAGTACACAATTACTTTTAGTTCTCACGTTTGAGGAAAATAAAAAAAAACTTTCAGTTTGAACAAAAGTTCCAAGTTCGTAATGAACACGAGCCAAGCTCAATCACAGTTACGAGCATAGCTACATCGAGACAAACCCGTGCACATCTAAAAGAGCTGAGAAGTCTCATTTACTGCCCTACCCCAGTATCAAGGTAGTATGCTTCAGTCAGAAAATCGTAGAACTCCAGTCCCTTTCCATTACAAGTCAACCCCCCACCCCTGTAGGTTGTAATCTTCAGTAAAACTTCCAGAGAAGTGGTATAGTTTTTTGTACCGTAATTTCACCTTTAGACTAGAGGGAACTTACAGAGAAAATACAAGATGAAACCTGCACAACATTCTCATTTTATCACTAAATCCCTCCATCATTTCGGTAAATATTTTATTTTACTTTTGTTTCTCCAGTATGATAAAAATACACCTTAGTCCGTACATATGCATGTTATCAATTACAGACCAATATAAATACAGTAAGATGTCAAAAAATATAAAAGAAGTTAGCATATACAACACTCACTTAACTGTAATAAATCTCGTGTACTATGTACAAGTCTTCAAAATAAGCTATTCAAAAAACAGCTAAGCTTTTCTTAATAGTTGTCACCATACAATAAAATAATGAAATCCAGCTAAAGTTCCGTAGATATTGCCTCATACAAGGTCCCAACTTTTATTATAAAAAGCATTCTAGTGCTCTCATGGGTTAACATGATCTATCTCCTATGATTGTTAATATTATAAAGGAAAGAAGCTGTCTCTTACCATATAATTACATAACTACCAAAAGTTATATCATTATTGTGTCTTGACCTGTCTCCTTCAACAATATAATTTTATGCGCACAAACAACCATATATTAATTTAAATGTACATTATAAAATCTCACGGATTTTAGGTTCCACGTGGGCCACTGCTGGATCACATGTCCTTGAATCTATCTTGTATCACACAGATCCAGCTTTAATTGGGTAGCTAGTGATGTACTTAACACTGCTTTCATAACTGGAAAAACAAGGTTATTTACACCCCCCACCCCACCCCCGAATTGGGGTTCGACTCTCGTACGTTGCAGTGGTATTGCTACAAGATGGAAGGAGGGAGAGCAAAATGTAGATCAAAGAAGGTGCTCCCATGAAAGAATGAACAAATTTAACATATCCAGGCATGCAACTCCCCAAGATCGCATGCTTCTACCTCTCATATGGCCATGGGAAAAGGTGCAAATTGCAGCTATATTACTCTCTATGCTTGCACCCCTCAGACCGACAAGGCGCTATTACAACCTACCATACTAAAAAGAATTACACTGGCTGAAATAACACATCCAAATAATGCACAAAAGCAGAACAAGTACACAAGTTTCACCCACTTTTATCATAATTCAATGTTAAGCAACTTTTTTCTTAAATTCATCTGGTTACTACCTCTATCACGAATTGACATTTTCATCAACCAACTCAGTAGGAGAGGAGTTTCACCAACTGGAGCAAAATATACGCAGCACGTCTACATAACCAAAAGATCGATGGACAGGCCAATACGTACGAAAAACTACTGCGAAAATGAAACTGTCCAAATTCAAACACCAAAGAAGTGCAAAAAACAAAATGTTCTTCAGATATATCTCAGATAAGCATACGAGTGGCAGAAACATGCCTTTAATCCATGAAATATTATGATGAGCCATACAAGTTGCGTCCGCAACGGTGGCATACATCAGAGGTTGTAGGGGGAACTGCTTCTGGCTTCTCCTTCTGCATTTTTGGTAGATCAAGTTCGAAAACATCATGCAATGCCTTGATGCCTTCTTGAAGCTCTTCCGAACTGAAACCACCACATTAGGTCATAAGTCATACTGTAATTGGTAACTCTTTCTCGTGGTTATGTAATGTTAATTTTTAAACCAGGCCATGTACTGCTTATCACCAGGCAGTCAAAAACGTATCTACCTTCGCTTTGAGACTTCTATATGCAGGAAATAAGAGAAATAAGAGAAATAAGAAAAAAAGAAGAGAGAAAGGAGAGAGACCAATTGAAAAGGGGGACTAAGTAGGGGTCAAAACACAATAAATCAATAAGGTCAAATATAACGAAGAGCTTTAAACATTAAATGTCAGCTCTTGGTCCTCGATCCAAGAGAAGACGCATTAAATTCTTAAAAGCATGCCAAAATTGTTGAAACTTTATTATTGCTAGTGGCTTAGCCACTCGTTATGGATCAAGAACACTATCTTGCCTGCCTGCTTCAACAGGTTCACACATTATCATCATCTCATCTAAGCCTTTGTCCCAGACTAGTTGGTCTGGCTAAATGATTCTTTTTCTTACATTCCCCCCTATGCAACAAGTTCACTCCTTTGTATTCATTCGTGTTCTTACTTCTCCTAACTGTGCTCATTCAAGATATATTTATTGTTGATCGCCTTGAATTTGATATCCCACATCGGATGTGGGATAGCATGAGACTAGCTTTATTAGACCCTGCCTATTAATTCAGAAGTACGTACTTTGGCTAGCCCTTTTGAGGGAGGCATTGCCCTGTTGTTGCATTGAAACTTCGTTTGGCTACAAGCCCAAATAAACCATAAATATAAGCCAAGGAAATTAGCCGCAGTCAAGCACTTGAAAGACACAAGTTCATCATTTTATTCAACTTTCAATCCGTATAGAGGGTGTCTCAAAAGTTGGACGCAAATTGAGAGTTTAAACTGATTCTGTTTATTATTTAAAGCAAGAGTGTGCTTTTCTGTTATAATCAGCCTTTGTAATTACTGCAAAATACTCATCAGAATTTCATGGTAATTCATTTCTGAGGCTCTTAAAGCTGCGAATTCATATATACTTGTGTATTAGGTTTTTCTGGTGCTGCATTAACCTTGTAACAACAAATTGTAGGTGATAAAATTTTAATGCCCTTTGGACATTTGCTGATAAAAAGAAACGTCATTCATTTGATATACAGTGATTTGCTGTTTTATTAGCAACGAATGTTATCTTTCCATGTTTGCACGTGAAGTGATTTGCCTGTTAGTGGTTAAGATAACTCTGGTATGTAAACTGCAAGGTTTTTGAGTGGACAGGATTTGTCTCGCTCAATTTAGATTTGGCTGTAAAGCTAAGGCGTTAAACAACATATGCAGCCTGTAAAATTAGTAATTGTTGGAGCAGATATATTAGGAGAAGGGAAAACAGAGGCAGCAAGATCAGAGGTCACTATTTGGCCCCAGAAATGTAGGGACAGCTAAAGAACGCCTGTAGTCATAAAGAATGCAACAAATATTTGAACATATACATAACAGAAATGCTGCAGAACAAAGCACAGTGGATACAAGTAAGGCAGAAGAGATGAAGCCCGCAGACTAGGAGGTGGTTCCTTTTTGCAAGGAACCAGTGATGTCCTCCCAGTGACACAAACCGCAAAGCATAAAGCTTGAATTCAGCCACTGAACTCTATTAGTATAGAATTATTACATCAGTAATAAGGAGATAATACGAACACCAACTCTACTAGGATTATGGTTACTGTAACTAATGACCAAAATAACCAAAATATCGACTTAGTAACCACAACACTACAAGTAACGGTCTACTAATTAACATAAAATAATCCCGTCTGATTCCTGAATAGAATAACGTAAAACCCGAAGAAGAACACATGGGTAAAGCCTAAACAAACAAAGTGACACGCACAAACTTAAAAAGACAAAACAGAACAAAAGAAGAAACTGTTACAAGAGTGGATGCCCTTGTAACACTGAAAAGATCACCACCTCCGAACAACGGCAAAATGGATTGTGGAAACAAATGATATGTCACAACCTAAGGCACAGTTTAAGGAAAGACAAAATAATCGAAAAATAATCATTAACTAAGCCTTTGTTTCAAATTAATTAGGAACAGCTACATAGATCGTTTTCTTGGAACAGCTACATGAATTTTTTTCTTCCATTCTCCTGTATTCTCATGCACTTGTTCTCTGATAGATTCCTAGTAATCAGGTATTTTCTCACTATGAAAGTATGTTATTCTCAATCTCCCCTACCCCGTCTTGCCCCATCAACTCTGCACAAATCACTTTCTGTCTTATGGGCTTTAAAGGCCTATGTTAATTATGACCAAACCATCTCAAGCAAAGTTTCCTCGTCTTTTCCTTCATTGATGCCACCCCACCTTCTTGTTAATGTCCTCATTCCTTATTCTATCCCTCAATGTGTGGTTGAACATCCACTTAAGCATCATATTTCAGTTGCACTCATCGATGTGTTTAATGTTTCTTAGTTTGCCCAACATTGTAACCATACAGCATCTCTGTCATGACCGCCCTTCCTTCAACTTAAGAGGAACATTGCAATTGCAAAGCATTCAGAAGCATAACTCCACTTTACCCAATCTGATCTTATTCCATGGGTATTTCCTCCTTGTGCAATACTGGTCCAAGATACCTAGACTTAATTGGGTAAATGCTCTCGGAATAAAATATGGTCTATGATTTAGCAACAGGAATGGTTGAAGCCAGACTAAAATGATGGATACAGAATGACAGCCCATCTCAATATCCATAATAAGCACTATGTGCCACTCTTTTAAACTAACTGAAATATTGAGCAAACTTCTAGTTGAAAGCCTCACCAAAGCCAAGATAAGGCTTACTTATTGACGAAAATTACAGCAAACTGACACTAAGGAAAAGTCAACAAGCATAGTTATATACCTGATGGAGAGTGGAGGAGTTAACCGGATAATAGAATCATGAGTAGGCTTAGCAAGAATTCCTCTCTCTTTCAATCTGAGACATATATCATAAGCAGTAACAGGGAATAAGGCCCTCCTATTAAGCTCCACAGCAGTGAATAAACCTTTTCCTCGAACTTCCTTGATAATCTCAGGAAATTGCTGATGAACCTTCTTTAGCTGATGCCGAAGTTGCTCTCCTTTTTGAGCAGACCTGCAGAGTAGAAAATGGCAATAATCACCAAGCTTCAGAGGGATTTAACATGTTTTTTTTAAATGATCTATTGCTATAAACAATATTTATAGAACCCTGTGCAAATTTAAGCGTTCACATGAAACATCCCTGCAACTGAGTGCTGATGGGCAAGTGACTTGATTAAAAGGGATAAAAAGAAAGTTCACTTGATTAAAAGAACTATTGATGTAGACAAAATCTACAGACACCTGTCAGGCTGAAATTAACAATGTTCACAGAAACATCTATGCAGCCAATGGGCCGGTGAGGTGAATAAAAGGGATAAAAAGAAAGTTGACTGCTGATGTGTGTAGGGCACAATACTACAGTGAAGAAAATTTTCAAAGACGTGTGTATCATGAGAGTAAGGGCTGCTTGTACTTATTAACCATCTGGAAAACTTATTCCAAAAGGGCGGTCATGCTGCGTACATCTGACCCTCTCGGGAGCCTGCTGAAGCCTTGTGCACTGATCCGCCGTTTGTTAACCAGCTGGTGAACAAAAGGATTGTGGTGGTGGTGTAAAAAGCATGGAATCGACATGAAATAAAAGGGTTTCCAACTCCAGGAGCCACTTTCCCCACAATATTAAAGGGTTTCACCGAGTGCATCAGTTAAGAGGTGAAGGACTCAAGTCCATGATAACAATTCATGCTTCCTGATAACAGAAGGCCACATTAACCAAGCTGAAGATCTAATATTTTAGCCAGTCTCTTATAAGTACTTTGGGATTTACAGCTGAGTATGGAACTGGTTGCCCATGATGACCACTCTTCAATGCTTAACACATATCTTCACTAAGAAATCTTCACATAACAGGTTTTCTATGCTCCCGATTCATATCGAAAAGGCTAGACATTACCTAGCCACAAGTGGGCAATGCAGAATGCATGAAACACTCTCATGTCTTATCTTATCAGCATGACTCTTATGAATCTATTTTCATGTCAAGAAGAAGAACTAAGAATTTCTTTCCACAATATTCCCTTTTTGTTAATTACTGTGTAACTTGGGGCACAAGTTTGATACCTCTCGGCAAGTCCCTCATCCCTGATCACCTCTAAAGATGCAATGGCAACTGCGCTGGCCAAAGGGTTTCCACCAAAGGTGCTGAAAAAGGAATGTTAGGTGTTAACCAGTGTCAACTAAGGCCAAATAGCAGTACCTGAAAAGGAGTTTATAGGCACGTAACAACAATAACTTCTTAATCTCTTCTCGATAAGCAAATGTATCACAAAAAAAAGCATAAATGAATAGAGCGCAATGAGCGTCGAGCATATGTCTTAAAAAAAACCTAAAGAGCTAAAGATAGGCTTCTACGATCATAAGGACCAACGAAAAGTAAATAGAGGATTGATCATTCTAGTAGAATGTAGTTGAGTGAGCAAGAAGTAGAGTATGCTCCTAATAGGTCATAACAAAAGCAAAAAGACATGTTTATAGTTGGCTACAAAATATATCACTCAAGTCCATCTCATGTCTGTTGAAGAAACGTAAGAACAACAAAAAAAATTCGTCTTGCAACCGAAACAGTTTGCAAACTGACCTCCAACTAAAAACTGATAAATCCTACTGTTCATGGAATCTAAGGCCCCGTACGCTTACCATATTTATTTTCTGTTTTCATTTTCTGTTTTCATTTTCATGATTTTCATATTCAGTTTGAATATCCTTCCTGTACTTTTATCATTTTCCGTATTATTTTTTTCAATTTTTCTTGTACGTTTACCATTCTCTTTTTTTTTTTACCAAATTTTTTGGATCGATTCTCCCTCTTCCCCTTCACGAGTTCCCTTTCCCCTTCCCCTTCCCTGTTCGAGTTCCCTTTCCCCTTCCCCTTCCCCTTCCCTGTTCCCAGCTCTGTGTGTCCCCATTTCCCTTCCCCTTCCCCTTCATTACCCTCACTGTAATCCCAACATCCTCAATCCCATCAAATACCCCACAAGTCCCTCCATTTCCACCGCCGACCACCACGGGCCACAGTCCAGCCACCGCCACAGGGTGACTCGTCATCGTCTCGGTCAGCCATCCCACGACTGTTGCCTGAATTAGCGGCATCAGTCGATGAACCCACAAACCTGAATTCCACAGGCAACGACTTGATCGACTGGAGAGCTTTCTGCGACATTTCCTCGCGACGATGATTCTTGGCCAGCGATTTCGTCAACCCCATCTCCTTCGTCTGGATTCCGGCGAGATCTCCTTTCGGATGGGAGTTGATGGTGTTGTCTGTGGGTTGTGGGTGAAGAAAGAGTACAGGAAGAGAGATAGAGGGAGGGGGAGAGAGAGTTTGCCGAAGGTCGAGGGGTGAACAATGGCTCTGTACGGGGTGCTAGGGAGAGAGAGGGAGGGAGCAGCTTCTGACATTGAGTTCATTTTTTTGGAAAAAGGTGAAAACAGCCTTGGGCTGTTTTCATGATATTGGCTACTGTTTGGATATTTGTATCCAAAACAGAATTGAAAAAATGTAAAAGTACACGAAAAATACATTTTTTTTGTCATCATTGCTAAATACAAAAACAAAATAATGTAAACGTACGGGCCCTAAATTCCTAGCAAGAAAAATCCTCATTTTGGTTTCCACAAAAAGATCAAAATTAGAAGACATCATGATCTGTTTCTTCCGCTTGTCACATGCGCTGTAGAATATTTCCTGCAGTACTAACACGCAGAACAGAAATCCAGATATCCCTCAGCTATCACCATCAGCTATGTCCAGAGGTTTCTAGATGACTTTATGGAAGCACCAAAGTTCTCCATGTAGGACGTGGCAGCATTAAGTATGTATATGACACTGATATGCGCCCGGATACGTGTCGAATACATTTGTTTTTAGATGAGCAACCATTACTGCATGATAATAATTTCGGGATATAACAAAGTGAATGTTGATATATGTCTTGTATTTATATCCCACATTGGTTACTCAAAGAAGGTTGCAACTTGGTCCTTAGTATAAAAGACATCTTGTCCCACATTGGTTAGATAGAGAAGTCCTTGCTTATCTCTAGTATAAGTAAGATGTCTTGTATTGTGTTTAAGGGCAAGAAAGGAGAGTGTTTCTTTGAGTAGGAAAGAAAGAAAGAAGAGTCCTTCTTTGAGTAGGAAAACAATTGAGAGATACACGAGGGAGTGTTGTAAATTTGACTTGTGCAAAGTAGATTTGAGTTCTCTCATATTTCTTGTGTTTTCTTATTTGGTTATCGTGTTCTATGCATATTTATCTAGAGCGATTTCGTAACAGTGAAACCATACGAACTAAATTAAATTGGCTTTTCATAGAAAATGTTAAAAGAACTCAACATTAAATCAAAAAATTTGAGTTCAACAACATGGGATTTATCCTTCAACAGGTTAAGGATGAAACTAGAAAAACAAAAGAAAACCATCAGAGTCACTGACAACTTCGCATAATGATTTTAAAAAGTTGACATTGGACCAAATTCCCTGAGGTTCGGGCACGTTGGGTTGAAAATCTCTTGTAACTTGCTATCATTAATTACTTTACCGGTACACTTACCTTCATATACAGGTTTTACATAGATTAACATGTCAGAGACACAGGCACACATATACATACTAACAGGCACACATATACATATACATGTATGCATTTAGGTGTAGAAATGCACTTTACTATATACGCAAGCACGCACACATATATATGGGGGCCGATCCACATCTACCGGTGGAGAAATAGTTATTTCTTCGCTGGTGATCTGGCCGGCCGTCCACTAGAGCTTGTGGACGACTCAGATTGGATATTTTGTACACTTGGTAGCGGTTAGGGACCCACTCGGGCCGAAGGTATATTAAATAGCGAAGGGATCCAGGGAAAGCTAACCGCTTGAGTAGCGGTTAGACGGGGAGATCTCCATCATGATTGGATACTGCCACGATGACAACTTAGCTAAGTTGCCAGCGGTGATCGCAAATAAAAGGACCAGATCACTTTTTTTTTAAAAAAAATCCCCATCATATGCCCCATTATGGGGTGGATGTCCACACGAACAATAAATCACCCTCCACCAGATAACGGGACGGACATTGCCTGTGCTACCCACGTCGACAACATGGACGGCCAGATCACTGCTGGAAACTTGGCTAAGTTGTTAGCACTGTAATTTTATCACACACACACACACACATATATATATATATATAAGGGGTCGATCCACATCTACCGGGTTTATTTCCAACTGTAAACACTGGCTGCCCACTAGAGGTCATGGACGGCTCAGATTTGATATTTGGGAGGAATAATCCGGTTATTTCTCATGAAAAGTATGAAAGATTCTATGTCCGTTCATCCATCATAAACCTGAAATGGTTGCACTCCTAGCCTACCGACCTCTTCATTATAGATCTTTCCACTTCTCATTGAATCGGATAACCGGGTTGAGGAAATGCTATGCCAAATATGAACCTCCGAAACATTAGGACATTAGGTTTTTGTCTCCAAAGTGTGAGGGCGTTACTAACGGGTGATTGTGCACCAATTCCAAGCTAGTAATAAGCCAATGATCTTGTTTGGATTTCTGGCTTACGAACATCTTTACCTTGCAATCCGTGCGCACAAAGAAGTCCCGTCTTCGGGGCGCATATCCCACTTCATCGTCACTATTATCATTACCTACATGTTTCTCATTTTGCAATGGGGGTCTACTCCTATGACACTCATATAACCGTGAGCATATTTGCCTTGTTTTGACACTTGTTCTAATTGTCTTGATTCTAATGTCAAAATCAACCCTCAACGAATACGTTCGAAAACATTCTTCGGCTTCTTCCGATGTTCGAAACGTTCGTCTAAGATAAGGTCCACTAGCATCCACTGGTGTGCTCAAGCTTGACACAAAATCAGACATTCTTTCACAATACCTATGTAGAAATAACTTACGGTTCAGTATCAAATTGTAACATTTTTAGGCATGCAAATTGATTACAAAATTATAACTAATTTAAACATCCAACAAATGAAAATTTAAAAATGGGTATGACCATGGTGCCCATTAAGACATATAAACTTAACCACGCTACCCATAAAAAATATAAACATCCAAAAGAAGCTACATATACACCAATAAGCCTTCGAGATCACAAACTTACCTTTCTTGAGTGAAGCTTGGAACTTGGAGGGCTTGAAGAGAGCTGAAAATGGAGGCAAGTGGAGCTCAAGATGTTGAACAAGGAAAGAAGGGCTGACAATTTAGGTATATCTACCTTCCCGTCCGCGAGATAATGTAGCGGACGGTGAGGGGACAAACAAAAATAGCGGACGACTTTTTGGCTGTCAACAAGTTAGGTCAAAAAGTTGTCCGCTACATAATGTAGCGAATGGGCACTGTTCCACAAAAAGGAAGGGGTCTGGGAACATTTTGGTCAAAATGACCGTCCACTACATATGTATCGGATGACTTTTTTTTTGAAAAAAAAAGCTAGATCTAGTTCATCCATCCTTGATGACCAGATTGCGCTGGCAACTTAGCTAAAGTTGCCGGCGCGAGCAAAGGATCGTGTGTCTATAAGGGCGGATCCACATCTACCGGTGAAGAAATAGCTATTTCTCCACCACCCTTCTAGCCGTCCACGTATAGTCGTGGACGGCCCAAATATCACCTTTTTTTTTACTGAAACCCGTCTAACCGTTACTCTTGAGTAACGGTTAGTATTTTGGCCCTGAACGCCCCTCGCGCCTCCCTAGGACATTCAAAATGGGCTAACGCTACACTAACCCACGTCTAACCGCTACACTTAGTCGCGGTTAACCTCAGCTAAGTGGAGCAGTTAGACGGGCCGATTAGAAACCCACTTTGTTTTTCACTGTTTCTCTCTCTATTCCTTTCCCTTCCCTCCCCTCCCCAATTCACTCCTCCTTTCACCCCACCACTGTTACCGCCTCCAAGCTACTCTACCGCTAGAAGATCGCTGGATAGTAATTAGAAGAACGTTGGAAGAACGGTAGGAGATCGGTGGAGAAATTTGACACTCTAGACTCACTTCGAAAAAAGTAAGTGTTTCGAATTTTGTTCCATAGATCCATGTTATATTCATGAATTGTAACTTGTTTAGGTTTCAATTCATGTTTAGTTCAGGTTCCGAATTATGTCCTCTCTAGAAAATCAAATTAGGGTTTCTTCGGGGATTCAAATTAGGACTTTTTAAGGTTTTGAAATTAGGGGTACGGGATTAGGGCTTTATAGGTCAAAATTACAAGTTTATGTATGGATTCAAATTAGAGGTTTTTAGATTTTGAAATTAGGACTTTTTTGGGATTTGAAATTAGGGCTCTTAGGATTTCAAAATTGGGGCTTTTTGAGGGTTTCAAAATTGGGACTTTTCTATGCTTTGAGAAATTATTATTGTTTAGGGATTCAAATTAGCGTCTTTCTAGAGTTTAAAAATTGGGCTTTTCTTAGGTTTCAAAATTAGGGCTTTTATAAGGTTTCAAAATTATGACTTTTTCTAGGGTTTAAAATTGAGGCTTTATAGGATTGAAATTTGAACTTCAATTATGTTAACTATTTTTTTTTTGTATTTTAGTGAATATACTTTTTTGAAACGTAAATATTATGCATGCTAAGTTGGTTGTAAAATTTTGTGTTATTGTTAAAGATTCGGAGTTTAATCCCGGGCCTTACGATCCATCGGTCCTTTACGAAGATGAAGACCACGTCGTGAGGGATGTCTTTGAAGGTGTAGAAAGAGAAGCATTAGAAACAATCCAAAACACGAGTCACCTACTATCTTGGAGACTAAATGATGAGCAACAGTTTATCTTAAGTCGGCAAGGTTTTAGTTTATTCATTGTCCTCCCTTATTTTTCGCGGCACGACGAGTGTCTTACATCCGCTCTAATTGAGCGATGGAGGACCGAAACAAACATATTTCACTTTCGTTTTCGTGAAATGACTATAACACTAGAGGATGTCGGCTTTATTCTTGGATTTCCATGCTATGGGCAAACCCATTACTTTGGGTAGGCCAAACGCATTGGTAGCCGCACTTGCACGGCAATATTTTCCAGGAATTTCGCGAGAAGCTTTGATTTGACATCAAATGGCATCGAGCTTACGTGGCTGAGAGGACAGTTCGATGTGTTACCCGGTTAATACACTCGCCATGATTTAGACACGTATACGAAGGCGTTTTTGTTGTACGTTGTTAGAGCTACATTGTTTCCGACACATTCAAATAACACGGTGCATCCAAAGTAAGTGATGTTTTTGGATGACTTTGATGGGATTCGGTCGTACTCGTGGGGTTCAGCTGTACTTGTGCACCTGTATCGAGCACTGCATAAAGGCACGAGAAAGGGTGCCAAGTCAATTCCCGCGTACTTATCTTTATTACAGGTATGAGCATTTATATTTTTTATTAATATGTCAATACGTTCTTGATTTTGTACGAATTTCAGAAAATGTTTGACTTCACAGATCTGGTTGTATGAAAGAGTACCCGTGGGTGGTCCCCTTCCACGAGATGATTCTGCATCGATGTGGCCAGGTTATTGGCATGGGAGCACAATTTCCTGGAGATGCTCAATAGGAGGAGAAGGGTAGATCCCCATCACCACCTGAAGTTTTATTAAGAGGAGCTCGACGTATTAGACGCATCACAAGTCAAGTGACAACCATACTCCAAAGTGATGCAATGGTTGGATCAGTGGAGTTGGCAACTTCATGTGTCGTATGTGTTGGGAGGTTTGGTTCAGGTTCCCCTCATTCATTTTAAGACCCTGTGAGTTCCAAATGCCCTACCGCACAATGAGGCAAGTTGGATGTTTACAAGGGATACCGAAAGTTGCTTTAGTCATGCAGCCATATAGGAAGGGTAGAGGTTTGAACTTCGACCAACTAGATGCGTTGAACATGTTGCGCGACGAGGTATAACAGTGGAATACATGGCAAGGTACATCTGATAGCCTTGTATCGATGAAGAATCCTGGCACTAGTATCGGGGAGTATATAGAATGGTTTATCAGGATAACACGCACGAGGATCAATCGCCCTTCACAGGCCACTCGGACATCGTATGAGCCACGTGTAATATACGACCAGTTTTGGGCGTTAAACATTGTAAGTATTTTTCTTCTGCTACAATCCTTATGTTCGTTTGTCGATTCTACTTGCAATGTGGTTAATTATTTTAATCCATCTTGTTTAGGTTGACTTGGGTAGTTCCGTACTCAAGGCTCTGGAGGGATTTGACTCGTTTGTAGAGCTCGCCCTGATGACGTCAAGAAGACCATTAAGAGGTACAAGGCTGAAGTCCGAAACTTCAATAATGCGTACAGGGGATACCAGGGGGAGCCATCTTCTGGCTTGTCAGTTGACGTCTACGATTCTCAGCCCCAGAGTCAGGTGACCTAAGTAACTCCTCAGGAGCACTTCGTGATTTGGTATGACAAAGGAAAACCGACCAAGGTTCTGAGGTCGCCTAAGCGAGATTGGATTGACGAGCATTATTTCGGGCCTGAACCGAAGGATACAATAGACTTCCCCATTACGAACCAGTCCAATTCATATTATATAAGTCATGAGCATGTCAGGACATTGGCTCTAGACATGGATCTTGCCAATTTTGTTATGGATGCCTACACAAACCTGCTTCGGAGTAAAGAGCGGCAACATAACCCTTCAAGTGAGGTGAAGCTCAACATGTATCCCTCTTATTTCATGTACCTCTTACTAGACAACAAGAATAATTTGACGGAATGGATGAGGAGGAGAGGGAAGAACAAGGGTGCACGACTACCTACACCCAACTTGCTTGGCATGATGAGGACATAAAATCAATGTCACGAGTCGGAGGATGGTCCAGGATTGCTACTAAAGGAGATGTACAAAAAGTACATCAATGCAGTGGTTAGTCTACAATCTACTGTTAATATTCATTTCGTATTTGAATGTTTGTTGATATTTTTTACTCTATTTTTGCAGACTACTATCCCTCCACTAGCCAAATGACACTATCTGGGAGAGGCCATCACGAGCAACCCTACGTTGGATCCTTGGATGGTCGAAATGGTACAAGACCGGCCAAAACAATACAACAACCATGATTGTGGTGTTTATGTGCTCAGGTACATAGACTACTTAGCTCGTTCGGAAGATCTCGCCACGACGACTCTTGGTCTCGGAGGGATGCCCTGATGTTTAGGTATAAGATTGCTTGGGATCTTAGAAAGGGTGTAGCTAGGATTCTTCCTTATTATTATTGATGTACTTGATTTTTTTTTATATGAAGTCTTTTCCCTATTAATATTGTCATTTACTGTTTTTGGATTGGTTTTGAAAATTGTTGGATTTTATTGAGAACTGTTGGATTATTTTGAGAAATGTTGAATTGGATTGCATTGAGATGTTGTGAGGATCTCAAAATAATCCAACAATTCTCAATAAAATCCAACAATTCTCGAAACCAATTCAAAAACAGTGAATGAAAACATTAATGGGGAAAAGACTTCTCATGAAAAAAGGTCAAGTACATCAATAATAATAAGAAGAACCCTAGATACACCCTTTCTAAGCTCCCAAGCAATTTATATCTAAACATCAGGGCATCACTCCGAGACGAAGTCGTCGTGGTAAGATTTTCCGAACGAGCTAAGTCGTCTATGTACTTGAGCACTAGAAAAAACCCTAATTTTAAAACCATATAAAAACCCTAATTTTGAAACCCAAGAAAAGCCCAATTTTTAAACCCTAGAAAGACCCTAATCTTAATCCCTAAACAATAATTTCTTGAAGCATAACAAAACCCTAATTTCAAACCCTAATTTCGAAGCATAAAAAAGCCTTAATTTTGAAACCCTAAAAAATCCCTAATTTTGAATCCCAAAAAAGCCCTAATTTCAAAACCTAAAAACCCCTAATTTGAATCAATACATAAACTTGTAATTCTGACCTATAAAGCCCTAATCACGTACCCTAATTTCAAAACCTAAAAAATCCCTAATTTGAATCCCCAAAGAAACCCTAATTTGATTCTCTAGAAAGGACATAATTCGAAACCTAAACTAAACATGAATCGAAACCTAACAAGCTACAATTCATGAATATAACATGGATCTATGGAACAAAATTCGAAACACTCACTTTTTTCGAAGTGAATCTAGAGTGTCAAATTTCTCCACTAATCTCCAAGCATTCTACCACCAAGCGCGTAGGTCAGCTGGTAAGGGGTTGTTCTACCTTAACTAGAGGTCTCGGTTTAAAGCTCTGGGAATGCAGCTGCGTTAGAACTTGGTAGGGAGGGCTTTGTCGCCCATGTGGTCCTACCCGGCTCGGAGGTGTGAAAAACCTAATCACACTTTTTGTAAAAGAAAAAAAAAATCTCCTAGCATTCTTCCAACGTTCTTGTAACTACAATTCACCGATCTTCTAGCGGTAGAGGAGCTTGGAGGTGGTAACAATGGTGGGGTAACCACTGCACTTAGTTGCGGTTAACCGCTACTAATTGTAGCGGTTAGGGTCTTGGGAGCCGTGCCTAACCTTTACACTTAGTAGCGGTTAGCCCATTTTGAACATCCTAGGGAGGCGCAAGGGGCATTTTGGGCAAAAAAACTAACCGCTACTAAGAGCGGCGGTTAGGCGGGTTTAGTGAAAAAAAGAGAGATCTGGGCCGTCCACAACTACACGTGGACGGCTAATGTATTAATCCACCGGTAGATGTGGATCGGCCCTATATATATATATATATATATATATATATATATATACAGGGAATGATCCATTGACCGCGCGAGCAACTTGGGCTAAATTGCCCGCGCGATCTGGCCGTCCACACGCGACCTGTGGACGGTCCAGATTGTTTTTTTTACATTTTTTTAAGGTACGTTCGCTACATAATGTAGCGGACGACTTTTTGACAAAAATACCCTCAAGCTCCATCCGCTACATTATGTAGCGGACGAGTTGGCAGGCACTACTTTTTTTCTCTTTCTCTGTCCTTTCTCTCATTATACTTCTGACATGTTTCTCTCTCTCCTTTCTCTCATCAATTTATGACACTTTCTCTCTCCTCTCTTTCTTTCTCTCTTTTCTCTCACCATAATTTATCTCACCATTTAACCTCACATTAGAGAGATGCACTAATAATCATATATGGTCTGTGATAGATGTGGGCCTGTGACTACACCAAAAAATAAAGATTGCAGAACTCAGTTCAAGTTGGCTTCGGATCAATTGCCTCGATTCTAATGGGTAAATTATGGGCAGGATATGTCTAAATTGAGCAGTCAAGCACCAAAGTATTTGTTTGACCTGGAGTTGACCAACCATCCAGCAGAAACTTCTTTCCTCTTTTTTCAACAATTCTAATAAAGTTACCCTTACACGAGTTTTATCATTACAGTCGGCATTGAAGAATGGATCATTGGGTCGAAATAGATGACTTGAATATATGATGTGTTCCATAAATCGACAGCTCTGGCATTTCTCATGTAATAAAGACCCCCCCCCCAAACAGACAAACACATAGTAGAGAGAAACCAAATTGTTGTTAGAGAACCTAGATAAGTGATTGAGGGTGGTCTAGCAGCAATGGTTGATGGCGGTGGTCGGTCCAGGGGGGACACGGTTTTTCACTGATAGGAGATAAAGATGTTGCAGTAGCCAGTAAGTTGATGGGATTCCTATTGATGCTGCGGGGAAGCATGATAGTCATGGCCAATGCCGTGAGAGGAGGACATGCAACCTTTTACTCCCCTAACCAACTCTTTTACGTAAACGAACTAACATAGTCAAAATTTTCAATTTTGACAACATACCTCGTTGCTGCTTCTTCCTTAGCTTCCACCTCTGGGGCCTTCCACCTTATCTTAACACACGTACCGAGATGCACACATCACCTCCGTCTATAAAACTCACACACTCGCGCATATTCGCACATACGTTGCTTCTTCCTTGCCAAGTTGCCAACGACTTCATCTGCCACCGAATTATCGAGTTACTTCTTCGCCACCATCCCCATGTCGGCCACCACTACAAAGGAAAAAAGACCACCACCACCATGGAAAGATCCGGCTACGGCCGTGACGGCATATACAGGTCCCTCCGCCCCCGTCCGGCCTTCCCAACAGACCCCAGCCTCTCAATGGTCTCCTTCCTCTTCCGCAACGCCCGCTCTTACCCTGAAAAACCCGCCTTGTTCGACGCCGACACCCAACAAACTTTAACCTTCCGTCAGTTCGAATCTACCGTTTCCAAATTCTCGCACGCATTGCTCCAACTGGGCATCAAGAAAAACGACGTCGTTCTCATATACGCTCCCAATTCCATCCAGTTCCCTCTCTGCTTCTTCGGCGTCATCGCCGCAGGGGCCATCACAACGACCGTAAACCTGGTTTACACGATTTATTTGATCACCCTTGACCCTGTAGGGGCCATTGCAACAACCGTGCAAGGTCAAGGGTGATCAAATAAACCCGGTTTACACGGTTTATATGAGAGAAATGGTGAGAGAAATCATGGTGAGAGAAAAGAGAGAAAGAAAGAGAAAGGAGAGAGAAAGTGTCATAAATTGATGAGAGAAATGAGAGAGAGAGAGAGAGAAAGGAAAGAGAGTGTCAGAAATTGATGAGAGAAATGAGAGAGAAAGAAACATGTCAGAAGTATAATGAGAGAAAGAACACAGAAAGAAAAAAAAAGTAGTGCCTGCCTACTCGTCCGCTACATAATGTAGCGGATGGAGCTTGAGGGTATTTTTGTCAAAAAGTCGTCCGTTACATTATGTAGTGGACGTACCTTAAAAAAACGTAAAAAAAAAGATCTGGACCGTCCACATGTCGCGTGTGGATGGCCAGATCGCGCGGGCAACTTTGCTCAAGTTGCTCACGCGGTCAACGGATCAGCTCCCATATATATATATATATATATATATATATATGGGACATGATCCATTGCTAAATAAGTTGCTAGCACGATCTGTCGTCCATCCATAGCGGATGGACGGACCAGATCTAACTTCTTTTTAAAAAAAACGGTCGTCCGCTACATTATGTAGCGGACAGTGATTTTGACCAAAATGTATCGACGGTATTTAATGAGTCCAAGGGATTCACGGGCAAATAGGGGGGGCAGTATAGTAAATTTCATCATCCGCCACATAATGTAGCGGACGGCGAAGTTTACTTAAAAAAAATAGATTTGGCCCGTCCATCCGCAATATATATATATATCCTTCTGCTTTAGGTTGTGCCTTATTATCATGTTTTTACGGGTTTTACTTGTATATGGTATTCATGTACCAATCCATCTAAATGGACTTATTAACAATGCTGTGAACCCCAAACAGATTTCTGCCTAGCAGATCAGTATCTGTGAACTAGTAAATTGTTACGTGAGCACAGTTGGAGCTGCATATCCTAAGAATTCGCCGGAACTTGTCAAATTTCACATGTAACACACCAAGTAAGAAGATAGCATTGAAGAAGCCTTATCTTAAGAGTCAATGGTAAATGCAAACCTTCCATGTTCGCCAGGATGTATGCAAAGCATAATATCTTTGTCTGCAAGAACTGCACTTACAGGTATCACTCCACCACCCAATGCTTTTCCCAATATCTAGGAAGGAAGCCAATTACAAGAAAATCTATTTTAGTATGAGGGCATGTGGAGCTAAGATAAAATAATTAATCTGCTTTTGAGAATCCAGTATACTTAAGACGAAGACAAAGTTCAATTCAATACTTGCCATGCCATAATGGGAATGACTGTCCTAAGACGTTTGATGATTATACTGAATTAGCAAGTCAAAGGTTAGATGGGGCATCTCCAGTACGCATCACAAGTTCTCAATCCGCATTATAGTTCCTTATTTTGGTCTTCCTTTTGGTTAGTAGGTGATAACCTCATATGCGGGTTAATAGCTACTGATATTCAAAGTTCATTACCGAGAGTTTCTTTGACTGCTTCCAAGCAGTTACCCCAAGAAGATAATCGTAATTGATAAAACATACCAGCTGTTTGGGTGTTAGTAGCGATTGATCAACCAATACATTTTTAAGAATTCATCTGAATAATATAAATGACCCCATCCCCTGGATTGTAAAAGTGTGGTCCATGCATGTGCTTTTGTGTTTTTGTGAAAAAACTGCAAGGAGACAGAATTTAGGCAGCTTCATGAAGGAAATAACACTGATAAAGTGATAATCATCTTGCACTTCAGGTTCTACCAAAAGTTTGCCATATTTATACCAAGAGCGTGACACAAGTAAGAAGAGAAGAAAGCCTTACTACAATATCAGGACGGACTTCTTCCCAGTCGCAAGCCAGCATTCTTCCTGACCTAGCTAAGCCACTTTGTATTTCATCGGCTATCATTAAGACGTTAAATTTGGAGCAAAGATCTCTGACGGCTTTTAGATATCCATCTGGAGGTATTATAACCTGGCAACAAATAATAGAATCATGTCCTAGTGAAGCAAATGAACATTTAAGCTACAGCGAGGAGGGGGAAATAGACTAAGGTGCATGCCATGAAGAAATTAAAGGCTTTACATTGGCGAGAAAAGAAAGGGTAACTTTTGACAGAAATGCCAATTAGATCATTAAACTAACTTCAAAATCATGTCTCATATTGTTTTAAGTCCAACAAAGTGAAGGATACTTTCCAGTTTTCACTTTTGTGCAGTGACACCTTAAGGTGTAGTATAAATATAGTAGCTCACTACGAGCCAGTTTCCAAAAGGACCTACTGCAAGCCGATGACATTTTTATAGGACATGACTAAAGATTTTGAGTCAAACAGCCAATGCAAGTTAGTTGTATACAACATATATATACATGCACGTACATGTGTGTACGTATATACATACAGCAAACAAATGAAGTTGGATGTCTAATAAAGTTGATCAAGTCAGTTCCAGAAAGTGCATACCCCAGCCTCTCCTTGGATGGGTTCAAATAGAAAACCAGCAATTCGATCTCCTTTTTCTGGACACCATAAACAGACATAGTAAGCTTCAATTACGTAGATTCATCAATAATTAGAGAAACAGTAACCCTAACAAGCGATTTAAAAATGCAGCGCGAAATGAGATACAAAATAAGTTTCAAGTATGTAAATTTCAATCTGCAAGTGACGAAGCATTGCCATCAATGAGACTTCCACCTTTACGCGTACAGACCTTTAAATATTTTTTCCAGGGAAGCTTCATCGCCAAAATCAACTTTAAGATGGCCAGGCAAGAGTGGCCCAAAGCCATGGGTAGCCTCGTTGTCACAACTCATAGAGATAGCAGCCAGTGTACGACCATGGAAACAGCCACAGCATGAGACAATAATAGCCTGCAAATGTCTTGGTAAACAAATAATTAGCACCTAGTGAGATAAAAAAAAAAAAAAACTAGCAAAGGAATTCCTCCAGGTAAGGTGAGGCCAAGCTGCGGAAGGCTCTGAACATTTAACCCAAACTTACTAGGTAACGCGATATAAACTACAGAATGCAATCACTATAAGTTAGATGACCTGATTCCATTGTCTTTTCTTTTTAATAATTTTTGGACACGTTTGGGTAGACTATTGGTTTGATATGTGTTTATGCTTGAAGTTTCAAGCTTTACTAGATCCCTTCATCTCCTCTTTCTTTCCTAGTAACTCTTTAAATGTTTAAATTGCTATTTTGTGAGCGTACTATTCAGTGTAGGTCCCCTACCTTCTAGTTGAAGAGAACTATCTGCCGGTGCGTAGAAATATTTTGAAGAATATGTTTCGTGTGTGCTTCGCATCCCTGTACATAGATTGCACGAACGTGGGAGTGTTTAAAGCAGGGAACCCCCGCCCCCTCCCCTTCGGTCCAAAATCCATTAACCCAACATCCAGAACCCAAATTTCTCCCAATCATCATATTTTATACTGGTCACTCTCTCCTAGAAAATACTCCAACAAGCAGACAAAAAATTAATCTCCTACCACTAGTATCATGCACGGTCAATTCTAGATATATTTAGTCTTCATATGCCTGCTTAGGTTCCCCTTTTAGGCCTGTCCGATAAATTTGTAAATTGTCAGAAAAACAAGAGCCTGCTTACAATACAGTTGTGGATGATGACAAAGATGGCCATAATGTTAATGAGCACCAAGATCATTCATAGGGTTCAGGTCCCCCTGCATAGGTATTCTCGTAGGAGAAAAAGTCCAATCAGGAGCATAAAAGCTTTCACATTCAAAATGAAAACAAAAATCCTACCTCATCTTTAGGAATTTTTTTCTTCTCATAACCCCATTTCCTTGCCAACTTTAGTGCTGTTTCTACACCTTCTGCACCAGTATTCATGGGTAGTACCATGTCGTATCTGAACATGCTGGTTAGACACTCTGCAAACACTGGAAATCTATCGTTATAGAAGGCCCTAGAACTCAGAGTGAGCCTCTCAGCTTGCTGTACTAATGCTTTCATGATCTTTGGGTGGCAATGCCCCTGCAGAAAGAATCCATCAAATCAAAATCTATCATCCTGTGTTATACAGTCTGGCTCATTGGGTGGCACAGTTATCTATATTGACATAGAGGAGCCCTTCACTACTTAGCATTTTACTCGAGTGTTGGCACAACAAGCTGCAACGGCAAGACAAAATAAGCAAACAAAGTGCGATTTCATTCTCATCTTGGTTAGATCGCAAAATATAATTATGCTGCTGTTGCAGAGAAACGGGAATTACAGTTGGGGACTCCCTGGTAAAATTAATTTGAACCCATAAATTAAGCACCCCACAGCGTCACCTGGTTGACTGCAGAGTAAGCTGAAAGGAAGTCAAGATACTTGTTGCCTTCTGGATCCCAAATAGAAGATCCCTTTGCTTGAGAAAATACAACAGGAATTGGGTGGTAACTGCAAGTTAATCAGACAAGTGTAAGTAGTGGACATATCCATCACGCAATTATTAAACCGTACACATGATAACACTAAAAAAAATATACCAACATAAGCTTTCTCAATGAATTACGAGTTATTTGGCGATTATGGATCCCTACTATTTTACCAGCTTCTGCCAGTGTTTTCTTTATTATTTCTAAAAGCTTAAATGCAGAAGCATATCTCAAAAGGTTTATACAACGTGTATTACACAGGGTCGAAAGTGTATTACAAGGAAGACCAATCCCTTACATGAGACTGAAGCACACAAATAATTAGGGAAGTTCCAGAAAACAACTACTCCGTATGTTGTATCCTGTTCAACATGTCTATAAAAAGCAAATGGCCCATATTTTGCAGAAAATTATTAGTGGGTTGTGGTCAACTACTTAATCTAGATGTGCCAAGTGTTCAACTACATGGGGTTATGATAATTTCCATACTACATAATGTCCTTGGTATACAGTATTCCGCAATTATGATATACATTTTTGGTCCAAACCAATTGTAGAATCTTGTAATGCCCATATAGCAATGACTTTTGATCTACTTGAATGCCTAAGGAAATTAAAGTCACGTGTGGAATTTATATACGAACAGTCTCGTCCAAGTTGTTTGGAAAGAGAGGGGTGTTAATTACTTGGAAATAAAATCTAATAATTAGTTTGCTATTGCACCTCGTGGAATAAAAACGATCCGACTTAAACAATTTGAAGATTAATCTGATTCAGCCAAGTCTTAAATACTCCGAAACATCTCCAATCGCTTTAACTAATTTGCATCAAACATAGCTCTGCCTCACGCTGTAAGGCCAAACCCCAAAGAAAGAAACAACTATACACCACAGGAAGCAAAGTAATTAACATTAAAACAACTCTCCTTAACGATTTGTTCCTTTATGAACATGTATATATGTTCCAAACGTGCATGCCCTTCACTAAACATTACTGATTGAAAGACAAATCCCATCACAAAATGAATTACACAGAAAAACACAAAAAAACGCAGAAAGCCCATGCGCAAACAAGCAGAAACACGCACACGCAAGGTGGGGATGGTAATTTACTTGTGGGCACTGCACTCATATTCAATATTGATGAGATGTTGAGAGGAAGAAGAGGTGCTGCCCTCAGGTAGAGCCCCAAATCTCCGACTACTGACCCTGCAGAGTGTATTCAATAAACGGGGTGCAGTTCTCCTGGCTGCCATTTCTGATCACCTTTTGATGGTTTTTCCCTCGCTCAGTCAATTTTTAAGGTTACCCAAGAGCTGCAAAATGGTATACTAGCAAAACCCCCTCTCTCCCTCTCTCTCCAAGTTTTTCCTCTTCTCGGTTACGTCATATGCTGGTGTTGTGTGTATATGGAAGTTGCAGTATCTTGATTGGAAGTTCTGTTTTTACGTGGTAAAGTGACACTTTCCCAAAGCACATCCCCATGACCCAAATTACATGTATCTGAGTCAATTGGTGTAACGGGTGAAACGGACAAACGTCAGCTGTCATGGAGTGTAAGACTGACTTCCTCGTTACAAAACCCTTATCCATCCATACATAACATATAATCGTCATTCTTTGCTGCTCTTAGGGATCATATATCAAGGCACTGCAATGGAGAAATTTTGCCATCATGACCCATTACATCGGAAGGATGTGACAAGGAGAGCTAAATATTGCTATATGCCAATGTTCAGAAGAAGTATTTTTTTTTTTTTTTTTGGGTGAAATAGTCTTAAATTGTATAATGTTGTTTAGTCTCGCTTAGCACCAGTTACGTATTTTTTGGTACAATACTCCTCAACGGTATAAAATGTTTCGATTGGTTGCTTCTTAAAAGGATTTTACAAAGAAGCAGCATAAACAAAAAAGTTGTTTCTCAGGACCAATCGAGTATTTTTTTAGTACAATAGTTAGTTCTTAACGGTGTAAAGTATCCCGATTGGTTGATTCTTAGAAGGATTTTACGATGAAGCAGGCTAAACAAGAAAGTCGGCAATTGCCTTAATGCCAATCCTCTTGGAAATGCATAGAAAAAACCAATTATGGTGCCAACGATAACCAAATCAATTGAAAGTATTGTACTACTCGAAGCTAAATCCGTACCTTCTTATAGTAAATCACATACTAAAAATTAAAGTGTCATTAAGACATGCTTAACAACAAAAGAACGTGAATTTAGGAAATTAGACGTAAATTTAGTCCCACCTTTTCAGAAACTTTAAAATGGGATGTTCCAGTATTACGTGATATCCTTTATAATACAAGTCACGGATGTGCCGAAACTTTCGTTAATGTGTTAAAAGTGGAAGGAACATTGGGCTCCAATAATATAAGGTATCATGTGATGATGTAATCTGAAAAGGGTCATAAATTGCTTTAGTTTTAGAGGTGGTCTTTGATGCAAAAATCAAAAGAAAAAGTCCAACTCCAACTAATTTCAAACCAAGGCTTTGACAACGTAATGACAATTGGCTCGTACAAACATTGAAAATTTTCCGAGTTTGAACATTCTAAGATACATTTTTCATTACACCCAACTGTCGTTCAATTGTCACATACAAGGATTACAACAAAAAAGGTATCACAGACTCCCTAGAAAGATTGCACAAACTGTTACCAGATATAACTGCATCTCTCAAGCAATTCGAACTTCATTTATCTGGCAGTATCTCATCTCTTGGCACAAAGTCGAACAGGAGGTAGGGAGAGAGTATCAGAGTGGTTCTATCAAGGCGACTAAGATCGTCGAGAGGACAAGTAGACAGGCTCCCTAAGCAAAGGGCCGAGGAATGCTCTGCTATCCTACTATACCAACAAAATGGAAGGAGAACTAAAGCTGTGAGAAGATGGTGCGGCTTTTCTTTGCTTCTCATGGCAGGGCGGGGGGGGGGGGGGCGCTATCCACCCTACCATTGAGCCAACTTTCCGTGAGAACCACTACTTCACTGGATAAGGGTGACACTGAGAACTGAGCAGCAGAAGCCAACTTGGAACTTACACAAAAGCTTCTTCATGCAACCAGAGTTTCTAAAACTTAACTGATCGCGCTTTCTTCAAGCACAGGACACATTAATTCACTTACCATACCACCTTAAAGCAGAAACTCTACCACAGCACTGCTAAAAAGCACCGAGAGATCTCCACTGACCATAGGACACGTAAATTCACTTACCATACCACTTTAGAGCGGAAACTCTACCTTAGAACTGCTAAAAAGCGCCGTGAGAACTCCAGTGACCCCAGGAAGAACAGATGCGGTGGGAAACAGCCATTACATGGTTGATTCAGAAGCACAGAGTAGGAGATGACTAGTGGATAGGTACAAGTTAGCACAATTATATATATATAGCTTGAACCAGTTACCACTCCATTCCGACGCTATAAGAATTATAGCAACTATAGGCTAGAAATTTTGTGGGAAAAAATGAAGTGGCTCCAGCAGTAAGATTACCAATATTCATCTGGACCATATCTAACTAGTAGATTATACTGCTAAAAGGGTTCCATCTAACATAGCCTAAGAAGACACTGAGAACCCATCACAAGAATGAGAGATGCACATATTTTCACCCTTGTACAGATCTCCTGGAACAGTTGCAAAGTAAAGAGTATTGAGGAACAGGAGGATAAAGCAGAATGATGTGCTTTATATTAAGAGAGTTGTACTCATATCCAGAATCCAACCTACTGCAGCTGCACATTTGGAACCCACCCCAGGAAACGACCTATTATATGGTTGCTCAAGCCCAACCCTCGAGTGAAAGGCAGAAAAGCACTAGAAATAATTTGGGAAAATTTTCGGGGACACTAGCTAGCAGTAAGACTATATCTAACAGAATATATTGCTTAAATAATTTGATTTAATATATATTACGGGTGCTGCTTTTGTTATATTCACAAAAAAAATGGGATACTTGAAGAATGTCAATCTCTGCAAAGATTTCCTAAGAACGGATACAGAGTAAGAGCAAAGAAAAGTAGGAGGATAAAGCACGACAAGACCCTTGAGCTCATATCCAAGATGATATTTCGACCATTTGGACGCCCAGTCCTCAAAACAAAAACAAGACAAAAATAAGTCAATCAATAGAAGGACGGTCGGGAGCAAAAAACTAGGTGCCTAGATCAGGTTTAGAAACAAAGATGGTCACTGTTGGATGACATGTAAGTCTAATTAAGATTAGATGTCAGAACAGGATACAGATTATTAGAGGCCCCTTAAAAAAGTTAAAAAGATACAAGAAACATCAAAGAACAGAAGGGAAGCAGATCTTAGTTGCAAGATTCTTCAATACTAGTCATGCTCCCACCCTAGAACCTCGCTCCCAGATCTTGCAGACACTCCCGCTCCCACGCATAACTCACTACGGTAACGGTGCCCGCTCAGAATTTCAAGCCCGGTCCCACTAAGGAGCAGATAGTTAGGTCGAGAAAAGTAAAATGATAACGATGTTGGTTGAAATGCAAGTATGTTAAACTATGGAACCCAAAGTGGATAGCTTGAGGCCAGATACATAAATAAGAAGTTGTATGATAAAAGGAAGCTATGTCATCGATCCCATGGATAGTACGCCGTAGTAAAAACTGAGCAAGGTGAAAATGAATGTAACAAGTAGGAAGCTCTGTCATCTATCCCATGAACGGTATTCCCTAGTGAAAACTGAGCAGCTTAACTTATCCCGGATAAATAATTTCAGATTTGTGCCGCAATATGAGAAAATCAAGAATACTCCGGCCTCAAAGAGTCAAGCCTCATGAAGTTGGTCACTGAATAACGAACAAGGATGATTTGCAATAAACTTTAAAGTATATAAGGTCGCGTCGTCTTATAAACAACCATACAAGGTCACCTTGTGATGATGAGTGCCCAGATCTTACAAGCAGTCATCTAAGGACGCGGGAATGGAGTAAGTTCCATGAGGAACATAATGAAAACAGAACATTTTTGGATAAAGAACACAAAGCGTCGTAAGATGTAGATGCATCAGATTCAAAAAAAAACACAGGACGTATGGAAACTGCACTTTTCAAAATTTAACCAAGTGAAGAGAAACTTCTGATCAAGGAGAGAAACTCGATGCCTCAGAATGCTACAGCAATTAACTTCAGAAGATGTTACCAATACTAAAGAGTGATTATCAACCAAGTCAGGAGAGTACCAGGAAGATTCTGCATTCAGAAAAAGCTGAGAACAAGAGCAGCGAATGGCCAAAAACCAAAACATCCATGCATAAGGTTTGACAATTACGGCACGAACATCAATTTATAGAGCGTATGAACATTGGAATTAAGATGGAACCACACCAATCAAGGATAAGAACTGACTAAAAACCTAGGGAAGGAAAGATAAGATCCTATCAATCTAAGACAACCGCAGGTCGATGGAACACACTAAGAACCTATATCCACTGAAACATAGCCCACAGTGAGTCTTCCTGCAGATTTATACGATAACTGAAGAAACAGAAGTCCAGCAGAAGAAACCTAGATGATGAAGTCCTCTCCTTGATATAAACCTAAGGGAACTACGAAACTGAAACGTTTGAAAGAAGGTGGAGGAAAACCCTAGAGTTAATCATTGCTGAAAAAGCATCCTCATAATTTAAGTAGCCATTATAAATGCCTGAATCAGATTTTCAGCAGTACGCTTCTGCTCAGCTGTTCCAGAAATTACAGCCACACGATCACCCCGTGCAGATTTCGGATCAGATATCTCCACAGCTGCTCCCGATATCTGGAGGAGAAAGAAGTGTAGGTGAGAATGCAATTTGATCAAGTTCAAAATAAGTTAAGACTCAAGCTCAATATCCTACTTCCTGTAAAGTTATAAGTTTGGAAGGGAAAAAGAGGAGCAAAGAGAGGAGCTGGATGCTCTAATGATTAGGCTGCAGATTTTAAGCATTAGAGGAGTAAAGATTAGTAGAATATGTCGAACACCTGACATTAGGCAAACCACAAAAACCAAGATACAAATAGCAAAAAGATCAAACAAAGAGAAAAAAGGCCCAACTAACAAAGTTGAGGCAGCTAAGGAAGGTTCAATCTGTGTTTTCACATCCCTAGCCCGACCAAATCTAATGCCAAGGACATTCAGTCCCAACCAAACCCAAAACAAAACATATTGTCGGTTCTGAATGGCCAAACAAAAGCATGCAGCATAAATTGATTATATGGTACTTGAGGATAGCTGAAAAGCATGAGGACCCACCTTACGAATATTCTCTATATTTGCCCCACCTTTGCCCATCACTTTACCCACTGCATGTGCAGGCACAACCATCTCAAGCGTGGATGGCGGAGGCAATCTGAATAGAAAGCATGGTTGGAGACAAGAGGTTAATCAGGTATCATATCATAATATAGAAAAGATGAAAAAGAAAACTGAGTTAGAATACATAAATACTCACCCTCCATACAGCTTCGACTGATATGCAGACGTTAATCCATAACCAATGTCTCCCATCTTTCCAGGAAAAAAGAACGCAGGGTCAAAATCATAATAATGAGGTATGAGTCAACTCTACAACTACGGAGGTGTCAAACGTCAACAAAAGCAAGGGATGTCTGACGAGTTGAACACTAAAGACGGTTTTAAAATGGCCAGCTTAATAAAATTGCATAAACTTTGAAAGGTTTGACTTAATACTTTCCACGTTATCTTCGCTACAAGTGACATGATTTAGAAAACTGGTGTAATTTCCCTTAGTTTGATTTCGTAGTTTAAGACAATCGATTACAGAACAACGTGAATTTTATTCCTGGTGCCGACCACCATCCTTGGCTATAACGGCCTCATACTTATCCTATTTCCCTGTGGCAGAATCATTACTAATTTCAATTACCATCAAAGCAAATCCATTAACCAAAAGAAAGATTGGTGAAAGGCGAGAATGGGTAATAGGGTTTCAAGGCATTATTAAGTTCCTAACCATTTTAATTTTTTAATGCAATTGCAAGTCCATCAGTTAGGGTTATGTTTATAAAAATGCAGCTGTAGAAACCAAGAGTTAGAAAAAAAGAAAAGTATGAAAGGGAGTGAAGACAGAATAGCTGATGATGGGAGATGATGGAGGGAGAGAGATGAAGGCCGAACTGTAGCAATATCATTATTATCTTGAAAATTAGCATAAATAAAGGAAGAGATAGACATTGCATGAGGAAATTGAGGGACAGTGTTTGTTAGAATTGACTTCTTCCAAATTGGAATTTGGAGGATGGACATCTCATCCGTGTTATTCACCAAACAAGGAAGATTTTTCCAAATGAACTTCTAAGGCCCAGAAGTCCATCTGGGCGGTCACAAAAAGCATCCTTAGGGAGCAGAGTAGTTTAGTTACTACTCAATGGAAAGAATCAAAACTTGTTACTTGTTGTAACCATAATAATTTTAATGCTAGGTTTCTCTCGCCTTAAAACAGTTAACATAGTCAACCCTCACTATTAGAAAACACATGAAGAAAGACATGAAGACGGCCAAGAACACCATAATAACAATAACATCAGACAAAAAAGCAGAGCATAAACAATGGCATACCGATGTAGATTCATATCCATAGAGGCTGCCTTGAGAAACCATACCCAACCCACTCCCATATTCAGCCCTCTGCTCATAACCCAAAGAAGCAACTGGAGGAATACTGGGCAAACCTGAAGGCACTGAATGACTAGTGACACCAGAGTTCAGAGAATTAGCGCCAGAAATTGGATTACGATCGCCTTCCCTATCTCTCAGAACGTCATCTCGGAACCGCAAAACAATCTGAATAAGCGCATCCCTAACACTACTGACTTCTCCAACCACCTACAGTTTGTAGCACGTAAGTATAAAATGTTATGGTAATAACTTTAAAGAAGCCATTAAACCAAACATAATCAAGATCGAGCAATACGAACCTCAACAAGTTCATCTTTCACATCTGCACATCTAGGCTTCTCACCCTTGGAGATACGTACATCGGCTTTAGTTCTCTTCCGAATTTCATTTATGATTGAACCACTTCTTCCAATAACACACCCGATAATTTTTGACGGAACAAGGAGACGAATAGTGACAGTGTCCTCATCCTCATCGTTTATCTTCTCTTGGAGTAACAGAACAGCTTCTACTGCCATGGATTTCATATCCTCGATCGACTGAAATGTAGAACATAAAAAACATGATAATGACACATAACTGTCATGACCCGTTTAATCAGGTGATATCCAACAGGACTAAATGTGATCCCTATTTTTAGGCTTGTTCTGGCTAAATTCTTCACAGTGGCATGAGATTAGCAGTTGGAACTTAATTTGAGAAGTTTTGCACTGCCCAAGGACAAATATATCTAATTAGGAATATCTTTCCAAAAAGGAGTGAGTGAGTAACTGAATCTGGGTAGCAGAATCTCCTTGGTAAAGTATACAGCCAAAACATGCTTTAATAAAAAAGATCCCAGAACCAGAATTAAGATGAAGAGTAAGAGTACCTCGGTTGAGATGATGGTGATGACGCACTCATCACGATCGGCCTTGGTATCATCAACCTCGACACGAGCACCGCTAGCTTGCCTCACACTTTTTATGGAACTTCCTCCCTTGCCAATAACACGGCCAATCTTGTTAAAGGGGCATAAGACTCTTACTGTTAACTCTTCAGATCGAGACGCACCACCATACCCAGAAACCACAGGCAGGGCGGATGAATAGACCGGCCATGTGTTCCCTGCTTCCGCATAACCCTGAAGTTCTGGTATATGTGTAGCACCTAGAATCGAAGGAAGAGATCCGGAGGATACCACGGAATCTAAACTTGGATAGAGTCCACCAGCAGGATAAACAGGAACATCTGAAGGAATAATAATGCTTGGAGGAACTTCCGGTACCGAAGTATCAAGAAAAATCTCTTCCTTCGGAGTAAACTTGTACATTATTGCAGAAACTGCAAACAACGCTTTCTTCACTCCATCTGGATCGCCATTTATCTATTTATGGAAAAAGAAACCTCAAAACGTCACCCAAGATAAAATCTATATGACCAATAGAAAGTATTTACACAAAATGGAATACAAAATAATTAATCTCGCAAACACTAGAGTAGCTGCAGGAGTTTGATCCAACTGATGTGTACAGTCATCAACAGTCAAAACGGAGACACCTACAATCAATCTCCAAGGTTCCAAAGAGTCCAATAGTCCTAATATTTGCACTCTTATGTGCAGTAATCTTATGATTAAACAGCAACCAATATCTAACACCAATTACCAATGTTCAATTAAACTAAAACTAAACACATTGCATAAACTGCATAAAATTAACTACACATTTCTCAGGAAACAAGATAAATCACCAACCTGAAGAAAGTTGTCAAAATTCATTGCACATGAATGAGTGGGATCACTTGCATCTTTTGCGGAAATCTTAATGTTTGTCCTTGTCTTGGCTCTCAATTTCTTTATAGTGGCCCCCGACTTCCCAATAATATTAGCGGACTGACTCGATGGAACAAGAAGCTGACACTCCTCCTTGTTACCAATCGCAGCATGAACCCTAAGAAGCGCATCCTGTGCAGCGCACATTGGCTCCCTGTCAGCAAACTCCTTATCGACCTCAATGTCTTCCTTCTCCCTAACGTAACAATAAATGGTGATAACCCTCTCCTTCGCACCCGGGAACGGGTCCACAACCTTAACCTTTGCCCGCGTCTCTTGCCTTATTGAATTTATAACCTTCCCACCCTTTCCAATCACGCTCCCGATAATTCCATCTGGGCATAAAATCCTGTACACAATCAACTCACCGTCACCCTTCTCGTCTCTATCTGTCGCATGTCTCTTGTGATTTCTGCTGTCTCTGCCATCATCACGGTCACGGTCCCTATGCGATCGGTCTGAATTATGAGAACGATTTCTCTTCCCAGTCTCGCCCATTCTACTATACCAGATCACTCTTGGTGGAACCAGCCCCTAGTTCCAATACAAACAAGACCAATATATCTAACAGAATTAGTTACAAAGGAAAATGACGCTCAGTGAATTTTTTTTAGTTAAATAACTACCTAAGAATTCGAAGTTTAATATGCAAAACAAAAAATCTAGTCCCTTTTTTCGTAATCTGTCCCTCACCTTTTACGAGTTCCTAGGACACAACTTGAGCATGTAAACACCCACTTCAACCTTTAGCCCTAGTTTGACTTGTGACACACAACTTAATTGGCTCGTAAATATTTTTCTGAGTTATTAATCTATAGACGTTCAAATAGACCTAGATATTCACAAAAAATCAAAGATAACGAACATTACGAGACGAAGAGACTACATCAACCCCATTGCCTAAACATCGGCACTCTAGAAAGGACAGTGGGATTATAAGATTAAATGATATCTGAACTTTCATGTGAAAAAGAAAAAGTCAAGTCCCTCTGTTTCATAATTTCTGTCCCCAAACATGTAAAGCATTGGCTTTTAATATTCGCTTTCTGTCCTAGTTTGGCCTGTCAAACAATGCTCAATTGAGTAAGCAAATATCATTCTGAGTTCAATCCAATGTTTGGACATTCAATTGGACGTTCAATTGAACTTTCAATTCAGGAAAAGTGAAAGCGAACAAAAATTACAAAATACAAGGCCAACGGTAAGATGCCAAGGGTTCGAAATCGGAAGAAAAAAAAAACAGCGCAATAACAGGGAAATCTGTAAGACACAAATTCATACGAATCTAAACGGCAAAAGGAATCAACCAAAAAAAGTAGACGGATTGAATACCTATAGGATAATGAATTAACGAAGATCTGTACAGTGGACGGCGATAGATAAAGATATAAATATCAGCGCGAGAGAGCGAGAGGGGTGTGTGGGTATGGCCGAGTGAAGTAACAATGGCTTTCGAAGACTTTTTTGCAGTAGGGTTTGAGGGTTTCTTAACCCGGGGGTTGTAACCGGTAAAAACCGGTATCATTGGGGTGTTCTGGGATGCTGGATTGGGTGGGGTCTCATGGTGATGTAAGACACGCCGTATAGTTTTTGGACGATGTCACAGGAAAGTGTCGCTAAATATGACAAAATAATTGATAGTATTATAAATTTTAACTGAAGTGATCAGATATTTTTGTCACTAACGGTATTATAATAGAAATTGTTTCTGAGCGATCATTAACTAAACCATTTTTACATGTGTGTATGACTTACTTGGGGCGATACATATGGTAGATTTTTATATGTAGCAACCTTAACGAGTTACGCTTTAGGCTAATTGATGGGTGATCTTCACCGACGCAACACATGTGATCGTGTATTTGCATGTGGGCGCAATGGCAAATGTAGCGGGTGTAATCTTTATTGGTGCGCAATTTTCAAAATCTATTTTGTAGAGTTATTTATGTTAGGGATTATTGTGCTGAATAATATTGGCGCCCTAGTCCCGGGCATTATCGCTCCACGGTGATTAACACTTAGCATCTAATTCTTTTGCCCAAAAAAAAAAGTGAGAACATAACTCTTAATGGTTGGATCTAATGGTAGGCTGTTAGGGTCACCCCAAGTGTTCGTCGGAGATTTTGAGTCTGTTTTAGGGAAACTAGATGAAAGTACCTGCGATGCACGTAAATGTACATGCTCGCAGAAAATAATGTTAGATTATATTTATGTGGAATGATATTTATTCATAAAAGCAAACAAACGTAACTATTAATTTTATTTTATTTTTGGATCTTACTTTTGCTATACTTTATTTCATGATATAAGCACCAAATGCTCTAAAACATTTGTAGAATTGTTACATGAAGAGAAAAAGTGTATCGAAGAAAATATACTTTAATTTTGATTGTAGTTAATTCCAACTTAGAGTTTAAAACTCAAGTTTGCTAACATATTTAGATGACAAGTGCAAATCTACAAGTCTTCAAGTAATCTTCACATAGTTCGTACAATTTAAATCTAGTGAACTATACTCATTATATTTATCATGTCATCTTGCTAAGCGTTATGCTTATATAAAGCATGCTAACAACAAATATATAGACAATCACTCATAGATTACCATTATATTAAGTGCTACTAGGTGTTGGTCAAAGAAATTATTAATTTTACTTATTTTGTCACAACGAAAAAAACTGTTTTCATCCCATCAAAACTCTCTTTAGGTTGTAACTGACTTGAATTTTCTTTCACTGCATTCTCTTCAGGAAATTTGCTTACCCAAATACGTTGACTATGCATCACTTATCAGTTGTGCCAGTGCAATACTCCCCATCATTTGTGAATCGCATAATCTCCTAATCAAATTATTAATGGAACATATTTTTATGCTGGGAATAGATTAATCGAGAGGTATCAAGCAAGGAACAAAGTTACAAATAGACTAACAATGAGATTCGTAAAATGGAAATTACGGAGCTTGCTTTTATACGGCATCATGAAAATCATATAAGCGTATTCTAATTTCAAAAAGAATTTATGTTTTCATTCTGTGAGCAAAAGCTATAGATACCACTTTTGCTCGTTAATTAAAAATCTCGAAGGCAGGGTGTGCGACATACAAAATTCTTACCTTGAAATTAAGCTTGGTGCTTTATTATAACAACAACATTATGAAAATACAACACTTTGCATATTCAACGCGTATTTTCTCTTTATTGCTTTTACAGTGGATAAAATGCTTCAACCTAGTAATGCAATCTATGATAAATTTGGTGTACTTTTTGGTCGCCTTTAATTGCTTTAGACATAAAAAAAATGTGATCAGGATTAAGACCTAGTTTAAGGATAGTCTCACTTTGGTTACTTGGAACATGGTGAGTCATCATTTTTCTATCAAGGTCAACGCTGATATAATGTTGCTAGTATTCTGTTCAAAACTTTTAAAGTTGAATTAATTATGACAAGATGTTTGTCCAAACAAAGATATTAATTTCTTTCTAATAATGAGTTTTTCAAGTTTAAATTAAGATGTATTTGCCTTACTTATCGGTAAAGAAGTACTATATATTCCCACACAAACAATTAGGTAAAGTTCTTTTATAATCACAAGTTAAAAACCTTGATGATAGGGATGGCAAAAAAATCCGAACCCACGGATCTCCGCCCCGCCCCGCCCCGGTAGAAGCGGGTTTTTTTTACTTTGACCAAGTCACGGGGCGGGTATGGTATTTTTTGAAAAAACCTGCAGCGGGTTAGGGACGGGTATGGTATTCACCCCATTCCGCCCCGCCCCGCCCCGGTACACTAACCCTAATAATTTAGTTGATCTTAGCCGTCCCCTAAAACTTTAGCTGATCTTAGTCGTCCATCGTATACCATATATATATATATATGTTCTTTCCTTTCTAGCAAACCCTACATCTCAATTCTCAACCTGTGCCATCACTCTCCAATCTCCATCTCCCAAATTCCGGTTCTGTCACCACCGCCAGCTTTCCCAGTGGGTGCTCTTACAATATATAGGGAAATGCCCGGCGTTGGCGAGAACGCGAAGCTCTCTGGAGCAGAACACAGTGGTCATCAAGGGGGAAGCCGAGAGCGAATCGGACGACGAAGAGCCCGCGAGAAGGTATGCCAGCAGGCTTGACCTGCCTTTCAATACGTACAAGTTTGATGAGATTAAGGCGGATCTGAAGAACGGTGTGCTCCGGTGTAGTTTTGTGTTTCCGGCGTCGATGATGGGTTGGTGTTTGGTTGCGGGGTATGTTGTCGGAGTCCTCGAGGCGCTCGCGAAGCGTTGCGGAGCTACCTGTTCGCGTTATGGTGGTTGCCGGTGGCTGTAATCGGTTCACAGGGTCCTCAGTTGGTTTTTCCGATGGTGTTTGGCCTGCCGGCGATGGGGTCTTGTCCGGCGAAGTTTTGGTTGTGCAGGTCTCGGCTAATGAACGTTGACAATCTGATTTTTCGTGGGGCGGCTGGGACTCTGTGACGGTGGATGGCCGCCGACGGCGAGTCCGGTGACTTCGGTTGCACCGGATTTGAGACCAACAATTACCAGGTGGCTGGGAGTTGGGTTGGTGACTCATCAATGGTGTTGTGGTGTTTTTGTAATTTTGTTGTTCTTATCTTAGTTTTAGTGTTATTGTCTTCACTTTGTTTTCTATTTATTACTTTGTCCATTGTTAAACCAAATTCCGGTTCTGTCACCACCGCGGGCTTTTCGGGTTTTCGCGTGTTCAGCGAGGGCGGGGGGAAATGGCGGATGCGGGTTTTCTAAATCCACGTAGGATCGGTTATGTTTAGATCCTAAGAACATTAGTGTACATTCAAGAGGATGTTACTATTTCCATTAGGTTATGGAATGAGAAACTTTTTTAAGCAATATAGCCCTTTTCTAAAGGTGAAAGGTAGCAAGGAGTTATATGCTTTTTCAATACTACAATTTGATGAGATTAAAGAAGATGTTGAATTGAGTTGTAATGCTCAGGAATGTAATTTTCAAGTTACAGGCGTAAATGTAATGGTTTGGCTGTTTGGTTGCGGGGTATGTTGTCGGAGTCCTCGATGCGCTCGCGAAGCTTTGCGGAGCTACCATGTTAACATTATGGTGGTTGCGGGCCATAACTAGTAATTGGTTCAACAATGTCAATCAGTTAATTTTTCCGATGGTGTTTGGCCTGCCAAAAAATGATTTACACCAAACATTACTTATTGAATATTTACAACCAATGTCAATCATGGCATTAATAAAAATTATAGGGTTAGTTTTGTCCAAAAAATGATTTACACTTATTCACATTTTTATAAGTAGTATAGAAATAGATTATGTGACATCTCACTTCGATTCTATTTCTTTTCAAATCTCCAACTTCTAGTCTTTTGAATCATATACGTACTCGTTTCGCATTTGCTGGGAATTTCTTTTATTACATGACTCATGCTCATGCATTCTTATTAAGTTATTAGCACCAAACAATTTTATCATAATCGAAGTGTTTTTAGTCTATTAGAAAATAGTCTAGCTAGTTACATATGGTGAGAATATTACAAAATAAAGCAATGCACTATACAAACTTAGGCGAGCCTATAGGGCGACTCAATGTTCTCACATGTGATTTAAGACAGAGAATTCCAATGTTGCCCTTTTTATACTTTAGGGTCAGGCTTTCCGGCTTCTCTACTCCATGGAATTTGCTTACAACAAGTCTGGGACATTTTTATGGGGGAATAGTGAACCCACACTTCCCTTTTTGTTTTCTTTTGTTAGTGACTATCTTTTCTTGTTCATCTTTCCCAGTTGTCTAGACGAAATTGGTTAGCCAACTTATAAGAAATTGCTTATATGTGCAAGACAAGTCCTAAACACATGTAATTCGTCCACCACAGTTAGTATGAACACTCTTTGCATCTTGCCTTACTTGGTAAGCCTCTGGTATACCACTAGTTGAATGATGGTCATCAAGTAGAGCTACTTAATGAAACTGGTTGAATGATGGTCATCAAGGCTGTCATTCTTCCAATGATAACATATAGTGTGGCAATCTATCAATTTCCAATATACATGTGCAATCCGATCAAAGAATCTTGAGCCTTTTTATTTATTCATTTTGTCGAGGATGCTGGAAAAAGATATTCATTAGGTGGCGTGGGAGGATTTGTGTCGACCACTGCTCGTCTCGGTTTTCAGAACTTACATTTGTTTAACTTAGTCCTCTTATGTTCGCGACTTTCATCAAAACCGTAAGACTTTTTGGCATTCGTTTTACTATGAAAATATGGGGAAAACTTGGATATAATGGACTGGCCAATATAATGTCTTTAAATAGCCACCGTTATACTTGTCATCATTATAGCCATTTGTCAATTCTTTATACACGGATGACTTCATGGGGTAAAGTGCCCAACAGTGTTGATGGTTCTTGTTCCCAAATGTTTAAATTTCAATAGAAACTCAGCAGCCAATAGAAACCCAAAGAGCTCAAATTTTAAAAATTTATTGCCTAATCTCTCCATAATTTCATATTTGAGATATTGACTCTCTCTCTCTCTCTCTCTCTCTCTCTCTCTCTCTCTCTCTCTCATGAAAATAATCACCAAACCAAAAAAAGAGACATCAAACAAAAAAGGAATAAGAAAAAGAAGAAAGGGGGTTACCGTCATTGCCTCATCCCCCTCTTCCGTCACGACTCAAAAAGGAAAAGAGTCTTCATCCTTTACTTGGTGTTTTGATTTGTTATTTCCTTACAATTCGTTTTGAAACTAATAAAATAAGCTTAAATGGGGTGAATAAAGCTTTAAGACTGCTTAAAAGAATTAACCTAATCACAAGCAATTTTGAGAATCAAATGAGTATGAATTGAACACTTAGGTTACTCAAGCAATGTACCTCAAAGTCAATACATTGAATATGTAAGTTTACGAATTTCATAACAAGTATAAGACAATAATGTAAAGAGAGAAAGGTTTAGAAATACTTGCCTACGTAGATTTAGATGGTTTGGCTCGAATTACCCTCAAGCTTACGTCCATCCCTTCAAGGAAATACTTTGGAAAGCCCTAGAACCCACTAGAATGGTATTTTTTTTATGTGTTACGACCTAACCTCTTACAATCCCTTGATGTTATCCACACACACAAGCTTTGACAATCACAAAGCTTCACAACCCCAAACTTTGATACAAGTAACTTGAAACGAAAGATTATGTGCAATAAATAGCTGCTAGAAAATGATGAATACATGTTTAAGCTCTAGAACAAAGAGAGATAAGTGTATTGATGACTATCAATGTATATGTCTCTCAATTATAAGCTTACAATGAATACATTATTGAATTGAATGTGAAATGAAGATTAAAAAACTATCTTCCAGAACCAATCGAAGATATTTATAGTTCGTAATTGGCGAATCTGTTCCATGTTTAAAACTATCTTCCAGACCTCGAGGGCATAATTACATTGCCAAAGGACATGAATAGTGGTTTCCTCGTATCTATTGCATCTGGGGCAAAGATTAGAATTGGTTAGACCTCTGATTTTCCTTAAGGAGTTGGTCATCAGTCGATCGTGAAGGACGATCCACAGGAATCCCTTCAACATTTGGGGGATCTGCAAATTCCAAAGTCTTTTGCATTTAGACAGGGTGGTAATGGGTTACGGGGGGGTTGGGATTACTGAGGAGATTAAAGAAGGCTTTCGTGAAAAAAGCCCATTCCCAGCGTATCCCCAACTGGGGGTATCATGGAAGACAGTAAGGGTATGAATCAGGGTGTTGAAGATGTCCTCTTTTTCTCCATGAGATAACAGGTTCTCAATACTAGCTAAGGACCAAATGCCTCTATCAATTAGGCTTTCAACCTTGATATCTTTAGGTCCTCTAGTATTATCATAGTTAAGGGGTTTTTAACCACACCACCAATCCTTCCAAATCAACATATTTTTACCATTCCCCACAACCCATTTAGTACCTAGTACATGTGTATCTTTAGTCTTCAAGATGCCTTTCCAAATGTGAGATTTTCTTCTTTTGGTCTGCCACTCTCTAGGGTTAAAATGGATTTTGTATTTGTCTCTCATTGTCCTAGTCCACAAACTGTGAATGTTGGAGGTGAAACTCCATCCTAATTTAGATAACATGGTTATGTTATTCTCATTGGTTTTTCTGATTCCCAAGCCCCCCATGTGTTTAGGTTTACAAACCCGATCCCAATTAACAAAATGGATTTTCCTAGCAATTTCATTATCTCCCCAAATGAAGTTTTTGTTGAGTTTATCAAGAAGATTGCAGATAAAGATATGAAAGAGAATGGTTTGCATAGAGTAGATGGGGAGGGCTGCCGTGACAGATTGAACAAGAGTCACTCTACCCCCCAAAGATAAAATCTTGGCCTTCCAACCGGCCAATTTGCTTTGGACTCTTTCAATGATAAAGGATAAACTATTCTTTGAAAGCATGTCATGAATGATAGGGATGCCAAGATATTTACCTAAGTTACTCGTAAGGGGGATGCCACTCTTACGGCTTATATCCCTAGTAACCTGTTTAGGGGTATTGGCCGAAACGAAAATTTTGGATTTTCCAAGGTTAATATTTTGCCTCTTCACTAAACGTGTTTAGAACCTCAAACATGTGCTCACAATTTCTAGTATCAGCTTTGGCAAAAAGCATTAAATCATCAGCATAGAACATGTGGGTAAATCTAAGACCTTTGGGGGAGGCACACAACCCAGTCCACTTTTTATTTCTGGCTTTCATACTTATAAGGTTTGAAAGACAATCCATGCAGAGAACAAAAATGTAAGGGGAGAGGGGGTCTCCCTGTTTGACCACTCTTCCAGGATAAATTTTCTCAGAAATTTCCCCATTCCAAAGAAATGTCATACTATTACCCATAATGCAATCCATAATTAAGTCCACAAGGGTTTTGGGAAATTTGAACTCAATGAGGGTGTGCTGGATAAAATTCCAATTTAATTTGTCATAAGCCTTTTCAAGGTCGATTTTCCAGATCATCCATCCATGTTTGCCTTTAATTAAGGGAGTGAACAATTTCTTGCATAATGCAGATATTATCAGTCGTATGTCTCCCAGGGATGAAGCTACTCTGGAAGGGGCTAATGATCTCATCCAAGAAAGGCCGTAACCAATTCACAATGATTTTGGTTACAATTTTATGGTTAACATAGAAAAGATTGATAGGCCTAAACTGACTAATTTTTTCGGGGTGGTCTATCTTGGGGACGAGGGTAACTAAGATGTTTTTGTCAGCCGGGGGGATTTGTTTTTGCAAAAAATAATCTTTAGCGTAACGGCAATTGGAAGGTCTTATCAAATCCCAAAATTTTTGGTAAAGGCTCGATGGAATACCATCAGAGCCAGGGGCTTTAGAGATCTTAATATCGAAAATAGATTTTTTAATTTCAGAATCCTCTAAGTCCTTGGTTAGACTAATCTGTTGGTCTAGGGAAAGAAAGGCATTAGAGGACCAACTATCCAAAACAGTGGTGCCTTCGTTATTGGCAAAAGGATGTTTAAAGTAGCTAACGATTATGCCTTTGATAATCCTAAGATCTTCGGTCCAAACTCCAGAATCATCTTTGATACCTTCAAATTCAATCTTGTTTCTCTTTCTCTTCTTCAAAGTAGTAATGTGAAAGAATTTAGTGTTTCTTTCTCCCAGTTTGATATTATCCAGCCGGGATTTTTGTTTCCAAAATATTTCTTCAAGGTCAAGAATATTATTATACTCACTTCTAAGCTCTTTCTCTAGCTTATCAAGATTAAAACTAAAGTGAATAGATAAGGCAGACTGGATGCCGTTAAGACGAGCCGATAAACATTTTTTCTTTAAGAAAATGTTACCAAAGAAATTTTTGTTCCAGTGAACAACAAGCGGGGTAAAAGTATTATTAGCCAGATTTAGGGGATTATTATTAACCCAATCCTGTTCAACAATATTCCTAAATTCGGGATGGTTGGGCCACATAGTTTCCTTCCGAAAAGGTTTGTCAACATTAGTCAGATTATGTATACCTTTAGTATGGATAATCATAAGACAATGGTCAGAATAAGTACGAGGAATGTTGGTGACCGTTGCTTCAGGGAATTGCAGGCGCTAGTCACCGGTAGCAAGAGCACGATCAAGGCGTTCTTTGGTGTTGGCTAAACCAGGCCTACCATTGTCCCAAGTTAATCTCGGCATCCCAAGTCCATAAGGCCGCAGTTGTTGATGTTGGCTTGGAAGTGTTGGCAGCGATGGAAGTCATTAAAGCACGTGAAGCTCTGTCTTTCCGTGGATCCCGTGTAGTCATTGAAATCACCAGCAATCATCCAGGGTACCGGGACTGCTTCTGCAAAATCTAAAAGATTTTCCCAGAGTTCGGCCCTTATTGTTTGGTGTGTGTTTCCATAAACAGCTGAGAAGATCCAGTTGTCAAAGTTATTTTTTCTTACTTCAACATGAACCACTTAATTGTGGGTCAGAATAGGGTTCACCGTAACTGCTGGAGGATTCCAGATTACCCATATACCTCCAGCACGACCGTTAGGGTCCACTATACTAAACATCGTCAAACCAAAGTTTTCTAAGAATTTTCCCATAGAGTGTAGCAAACTTTGGTTTCCATCAAAGGCATTATATCAGGTTTGAATTGGCAAAAAAACTGCCTAAAGTGGTTTCTAAACTTATTGTTACCTGTACATGTGGTATTCCAAATCAGAATCATCATCGAGTGATTGTGTAGAATATTATCTTCCAGAAAAGGAACTTTACCCTTTAGTAAACTTAACACTTTCTCCCTCCCGCAAGTGGGGTGCGTGACTGTCGATATTCTTACCTCGAGAAGGAATTCTGTTTCGATCCACTGATCTGGAATAATAATCATCTGGAATCTCTCTATCAGTGTGTCCGTCTCCGTGAATAGAACCAGTTCTTCCCCTAGCTATTCCTTCAATTCCACTCTGAAGAATCTGAGCTTCTTAACTTAGATGTGTTTCATGAATTTGGTTGTGGGGGTAAGGGGGATCTGGGGGCTTACAGTTGTATGTGATGGTTGGTTGTTATGGGTCAAGGTTGAAGGGGTGGTTGTGGGGTTCTGTTATGGTTAAATAGGGAAATTTCTACCGGGTAAAGGTGTTAGGAGGAAGCGGCGGGTGATCATGTGTAAGTTTACTGAGTGGGATTTAGGGTTGCTTATGTTTGAGGCATCGACATATGTGGGGGGTCCATCTGTACGGTTAGATGAGTCTTGTTCTAAGTCAGGGTTACTAGTTGTAATTGTGGGTTTCTGTATTTGTTTTGGACCTTTCCCATGGTTGGGCTTTTCTGAAGTGGGCTTGTGTATGGTTAGTGGGTTATGTGTGGAGTTTGAGGTTTGGTTGATAGGGGTATGGTTGAGATCATGGGCTATCATGGGCCGTTCATTGTTGGAGTCAGAAGACACAGAGGAGTTAAGGGCTTCAAACCAGTTATTTCTAATGGGCATGTATCCCATTGAAGCATTTTCAATGGGTTTCTTGAGACGGGGTTGGTACATTTCTGTGTATCTTCTTTGTGTTGTTCTTTGAGTTTTCCTTTTGACCATCATCCAATCTCCGTAGTTGACCTTCTTTTGGGGTTCATCTGTCATGTCAACTGTAGTTTTGTAGAAGTTTCTGTTGTTTCCTTACAGGTTACCGTTAGTGTTTGTCAGAGCACTGGTATCCCGGTTGCCGGTTACCTTCGCCGGTGGCGCTTCCAGGCGTTGTGGGCATCCTTCTTTCTGATGGCCAACTCGGCCACATTCGAAGCAAATTTACGACAGGAATTCATATTCAACTTTGTACTCTTTCCCTGTCAAAATGTAGGCCGGTATTAAAGGTTTGGATAAACCAATCTCAACGCATATTCTTGCGTATTTCCCCCGAGTAGATGTCGCAGTGTTAAAGTCGACCTTAATCGGTCTTCCCAGTTTGACGGCAATTCGTCGCAGGACATTCTCACTGTAGTATTCGATAGGTAGCTTCGAGAGTTTCACCCACACTGCAGTAGATGTTTCAATTGATTTCGAAGGCTTGAAGTTTGGTTCCCATTTTTGGATGGTGAGCTATTGGTTAAGAATTATCCATGGACCTCCGGTTTAGAGCCTTGGTTGCGTCCTGACTAAAGTCGAATTTGATCAGGAAGTAACCATCATCAAGATCTATCATCTAGATCCCAGGCAGATTTGATTCTTGTTGAAAGAGCTCTGAATCCAATGTTTTTTCCAAGTAATTTGATGATGAGACTGTCTTGCCATTGGACTTTTATGGATTGGAGCAAAGCTTGTGGGAGTTTGATTTCAGGGATCCTTTCGTTCGTTTTATTCTCGGTGTGTTCCATTCCAGATTCTTCTTCATCAGGATTATAGTTTTCCATTTCATCTATAAAGTAGACATCTTTGTCTGTTTAGGACTTGAAGGCAGCATCGCGATAGGATTTAAGCTTTGGGACTTCCTCGGTTGTCGTTAATGTAGATGGGTTCGCACTGTTATGGAGTGTTTGGGGGGGGTTTCTTCCATGGTTGTTTCCGTAGTCAGAGCATTTAAATCTATGTCTTTATGACTTGTAGCCAGTGGAACCAGCTCCTGTATTTCTTCTGCCATAACTTCATCGCAGGTGCAGTTGGAGTGCATTAATGGGGGTTTGCTTGACCCAAGGTTTTGCTGCCCTTTCCTGGTCTTCTTGGACTTTCTCTCTCCTTGATTAATGGTTGTCTCTGTCTACATTGACTCTGGTAGATGTTTTGCTTCTAGGTATTTAGTGGGACAAAGGTGGGGCTGTAAAGTTTCGAAGGGGGCTTCAACTGGGACCTCCGATTCCTCAAAAAGGAGATGGTCCCAGAATTTTCCAGTCAAACTTGCAGCGGGCGGTGGGTCCGGGCGTGGCGGTGTGTTAGAGTGAGAGTACACCGACAAGGTAGCCAGATGAGATTCTTCTCTGACCATGTTGGGGGGTTGGGGGTAGAGGAGGGGGGGATGGTCGAAGGAGTTTCTCCGAGCTAGGGAGGTGTTGGTTTCACAGATCACCAAATCACCAGACATCAATCAAATAAAAAAAAGCCATAATTTTCCAATGTATGAAACATCTATGCATGCAATGGTTCTAATGGTCAATTTCTAGGTCATATTCATCAATACGATCAATTATGTCAAGTCTAATTACAAGATAAAGAACAATAAATTTGACTTCAAAGATCTTTGAAGCAGTCCCATGAATATATTTATGCTTCCATATGATTGATATTTGATCATCTAACGTCCGCCGCATGAGTACAAGATTGCACCTAAAGGTTTATGAACTCAAATGCATATTAGAAACATAATCATCTTATCATCAAAACCAGATGTAACTCTAAGTTAAGTAAATGAAGGGCCAACACCTGTATATTAGAATCTAAATTCGAGAATTTTGAGTGTAGCATCGTCCTTTTCATGATTCCTCCTTTCAAAACTATCAAGTGAAGCTTTCATGGTGAAAATTGGAGTGTGTTTGTCCTATCTTCTAACCCACACCCCAATTTTGTGTTACTTTGTTGTTTGTATTTTTATTTACTTATCAGTATTTCCTCTGAAAGAATCACTCATTCATTGAAAAAAAAATTGAATAAAAAACCTTGCATTGTTACTCTTTGCTTTTGGTATTGGTGTTGCCTATAAAGACAAGTCAATATATACAAGGTATATCTCGTCTGTGTTGCACAAAATTCTATTAGCCAACAGAATATCAATATTACTAACTTAATATGAGACAAGTGCGTGAACTATATTTTGTCTACTACTTAACGAACTCTGTTATATGGCTTCCGAACTATCCGTGAATTTTTTGTTTTATGTAGTCAATAATTAAGTCACCAAAGTTGGCACTATATATCTTGCTCATTTGCTATGAGTTTTTCCCACCTAACTAACTACACAAACCCAAATCATTGTGACCCGTTGTTGAAAGTTAAGACCATATTTGAAAGTGTGTCCTAGAGATGTCTACATATGTTAAATTTTGGCACTACTAACCATGGTAGTAGCTTCATAATTCAATACCAGAAAAAAGAAAAAAGCATTATAATGAATCCGCTAATACATATATTATCAGAATATCTAAAGTTACAAACATCAGTCAATACCGAGTCAAAGAAACGCTGGCTCTTTACTAGGGTGTTATTCAAATCCAAAATCTCACATATTGTAATAAATTTTTACGGGATGACTAAGACTTCTAGCAAGACAAATCCATTTGATCTCCTCGACAAAAAAAACTAGCACAAATGACCATTTCATAGTGCATCTCTTTTGAAGTCAATGTTTTCCTATAAATTGTAGATTATTCACATATTAACAGTCACGACTAATCGGATGAATCAGATCGTTGTAGCTTTGATACCTTGATAGAAGAGTCGAGACATAAGTGAATCTAATAATATTTTATGTGTAATAGTCTATACAATAAAGTCTTATATAGGCATGGATGTAACATCCTACAATAATCAGGAAACGTAAAGATTATTCTAGACTAGGAAAATAGCACAATGCTCCATCTACTATGGACAAACTTACCATAACATTGATTGTATAGAATCAATATATTGTTGAAAGTTAGATTCTAGATGCATATCTTGAAAAAAAAAACAATGAGTTTACTTTCAAATTACCGACCTCAATTTTCCTCAATCACGCTTTCTTGGCTGCTTCTCCTTTCTCTTAAAATGGACATAATCTTAAGCTTGGAGTTTGTTTAGAAGCAAGGAAGAAAAATGAAGAGTTTAATGCATTCTTGTGCAATCTGCTTAGAACAACTTTTTCTACAATTTAGCAAACAAACTGCATTTAGAAATTAGCATTAAGACATTAAGCTTTGCACATTTTTTTAACCAAAATAACCTAATTAAAGTGTGGCAACTAATTGCCAAAAGTTCATGTGAAGCTTGTGCATAATTCCTGCGATGAAGTAATAAGAATTTAAATATGAAGTCCACATCCGTAATCTAGTAAACTAAATTGCTTAATAGACTATAATAAGAAACATAACCTGACTAAGATATGACATTTGCTCTCTAGGTTGAAACTTTCTAGTAATACTGAATGGCATACCAATAAATGACCAATTGAAAGTAACATCCTACGAGCCAATTCGCTATTATCACTTGTGCGGATAACTTTACAACAATAGGATCATATAGTTGGACAATTACATTTGATTTACTTAAGTTAGACAACTACCTCCATATGATTAGGTATTTGGTTAGCCACCACATCGGATATACCATCACTTGGATCTACTTAAAGAAGGAAGTATATGGTCAAATATTCTATCTAAAAATCAACCAACGAGTTTTTAAAGTAACTCTGAAAGCAAACCTGACTATGAAGGCTTGCATACGTGTTAGATTAGCGGGTGTATGTACAAACTCAAAAACTCAAAAATTGTTCACTGTACATTTACCACAAAATAATTATGGAAAGCATAATAAAAAAGATTTTCCAAATAGTTCGAGTATATAGAAAATATATTTAGACAGGATTTCAGTGATACTCCATTCATTGAGTACTTTAAGTGCAAGTCAACACAACCAGCCCGTAGATTTTCAAACAACTTACATGAACATGGTAGTCAGAGGCATTCAATTCCATGGTATGATGCCTTCCGTAGTGTTCCTCAACCAACCAATAAGTGTAAATGGTACCAATAGTAGAAACTTTTTCTAAAGACACTAATGAACTTGAGCCGAACTATGGACAAAGAGGTTATTAATGGTAATCGTGTAAGTAGCCCTTGCTTGCATTAATATCCTACTATCTTGAACATCAATTTATACCGTACCATTTTTTCAATGAGAGTTCCAATGAGAGTCTTCAAGCTTTTCTACTAAGCATATCGTTTCACATTGGTCCTTGTTAGCCTTACAGTTAGATAACCTAGGCTTACATTTAGTTTTGATGATAAGAACACATTGATTACATTTTAATACCTAATTTGAGTGGACTCTTACTAGGTTTATTCATACAAACTCATGAACACATATTTGAGAAGTTGAATATGTAGATTAAAGTCAAAGAAGCTTAAAGCTATAATAGACATACTATGGAAGCTTCATCGAGTCCAATGTCAAAAAGCAACAAAGAATGCATAGGTTAAGTTTCTCCCAATTCTGGTTGAACTTTAATATTATGTAACTAGTCTTGGTCTGATGCTTGGATTGATGACTATGACCTAAAATGACCTTAGGGCACCTTGTGTATTGCATGTGAGTTCATAACCTTTTACACAAGTGTGTTTTTTTAAAAAATGAGTGAACTTCGGACCTCACTCAGATTTTCTCAAAATGTTTTTTGTTCTCTTATTTTAATATTTTGATAAATATTTTCATTAGCTTTCCAACACAAAAAACGGCGCCTTAATTCCATTTTTCTAGAGAAAGTTATGTCAAAAGTAAGAAAGGGGGTTTCTTGAGGCAGTCAAGAAATGGACAGTAAGGTAATGCGGGTTACCACATTGAAAGGGGGTTTCTATACAAAGAGTCTTTGGGGCTACATTTTTGGGGGTCAGCTTTTGAACTTTTTTACCATTTCTTCTTTAGAAGTGTTATATTATCTCAAAGGAGAAGTTCATCATTTCATATTAAATTCTCCATATTCATAAGCCATTTTCATTGTGGATTCATCACTAGGAGTTCTTGAGTCTTCTAGGCAAGAGCTTTATCGAGGTATTTTTATAACTTTATAGATTAATTTAGGGTATTGTAGTCTAAAGTGTCTCCCATATCTGGGACTTCATTTCGGTCAATAAAAACAAAAATTTAAAAGAGTCTTTCATTTCGTTTCTTTTTTAATATAATTTGAGCCCAAAACCGAAGTGTTAGTCGCCTCTCATAGGATCGATCGGACTACGGGCCAGGGTTTTGGTTCCAATTTGTCCAACTGGATACCTAGGCCATTCGACATCGGCTGTCTACATTAAACCAATAATATAGAACTAGGTTATGGTGTGTTTTAAATGTATTTTATGTGTCTGCATGTCATGACGGCCAAAAACTAATAAAAGAAAGTAGCCGCCATTTAGGATATGGCGGGTGCCTAACACCTTCCCGCCTTATAACTTAGTCCCTGAACCTATCGTTTCTGTTTTCAATATATTAGTTAGTCTTTGGACATTTTAGAGCCTTTTTAGGATTTTTCTTGTTTTCGCTTTTGTTTCACAAGAGAAGATGGTGAATCCTAAAATTTTAGACCATTTTATGAGGTTTAGGACTTTTTTCGAGGCGGTTCACTACGCGGTGACAATTGTGAGGAAGCACGTTCTAAATAGCATTTTTCATTGCTTGGCATTGAGCTGTAAATATGTCTTTGGTACTCGATTTCTCATTGCCGCTAAAATCATCTCAAATAACCAAATGAAAGTATTACTTGGTGTTTTGTAAGACTAGTGCACATGCAAAAAAGACATTCTTCCAATGACAATAAATCCCAATAAATGGCACAAATATCATGTCATATTTGTTTGCTCGATATGTGGTGTGATGATGTCCAATACCACAACATTTCCAAAGCAATCGTAGTCTAACTTCAATCTTCCATTTATCCAAAATACACTTTCTAGTCGCCTTTTTTCATCCGATTCCACGGAATGAAAAAACAATTGGTTTCAAGTGATTCATTATACTTTCACATAATCCTTTTCGATCAATTTTTTTTATTTGATAAACAAAATTTTGGTATTCTTTCAGTATAAATCGAGCATTTTCAAAACCGCCCTTTTCACTTGCCATCTAAGAAAATGTTTTTGTCCCTCTGATATATGTATCAGCCCTAGAACTGGAAGCTATCACACTTGCACTAGATGTAATATCTTCCTGATTACCTTTTGAAACTACCTCTCATAAGGTAGAATAAAGGCATGGTTGTGCTCCTAATTGAGATGACTGATTTTCCAAACTTAATTTTCAACAGTAATTCACGTAAAATCTTTACAACCTGAGCGCCCTACCACTTGACTAATCTTGCTTGGTTAGAAATGTTGGCATCCATATCTAAACCTGAATTTGAACACAAAAAATCTTTTTGTCTAATGACACCATAATTTTCGCGAGTATTACCTCTATGAACATCAAAACCCTTTCTTCTGGCATGTTCAACATATAGTGCACATGCTTCATCTTCATTGCTCAGTGTCATTCGAACTTTGATATTGTCATCTTCATCACCACCAGTGTTAAAAGCTTAGTAGTGTCTGTCATTCCAAAAGTGTTTAGCTGAAACATGGTTAGTAACTACTTTCCTAGTCCAGACCCGTAAGAAATAGTCATCCAAGATCCAGTAAACTCCTTAGTATAAGAGATAAACTAGGCATGAATTACCTATGTGGAGATGTAGATTTTGTTGATAAAAGATTACTACAAATTTAACAACGTAGAGAAAGGGTACTTGTAGTTGCATTCATATTCTCAAAATTTTTATTGAGACGAGTTATTGCATTTCCAAGTACTTCCAAAAATACCATTCTTGTTTTATTAACAAGTTACCCCACTAGACGCCATACTTACCAATGAATTTAGTTAGTAGATATTTCACTTCTCTAGTGCGATGCACGTGTGATACACGTGCGATGCACATAAACATTAACGTAACAAAATGAGATTATGACATAAGAAAGTCATAATTTCATACCCTCTATAGAGTTTAACAGTCACTTTAGTATAACAATCATTTTTTTGTGGTCCAAATATACTTGTTAATTTAACTAAGGTCTAACGTGCAAGTTAAAATTGAGATGTATATGCACAATGATTGTTTTGAAAATATTCTGGATCCATCAAAAGAATTTTACCAATCTCCCTGCCACTTTCATGTCCCATAACTTTTAAAAAACATCAAAAGGTGTACATCACTTTGATCTCAATGATGACCCATCTCCCAATTATAGTCTTACATGCGACTTTCTTGAATTTGAAAATCAAGACAATGCATTTAGTCCAAAGTATAAGGTTTAAAGTTTAACAATTATTAAGAGAACCCCCCAGCCAAAAAAAAAAAAAAACAGTATCAAGTCTTCAAGTCAAATAGAAAAGCTAAAGAAAAATATTATGTGTCACTTTTGTTTTTTTGGAAGCTTTCTGCCATATATTCACTACCAACGTAAAATGCGGAACCAATTATCCATAAAAACTGAGAGTAAAATTCATTTATCTTGAGAAGAAACCGCTATAACTAATGGACACTTGAAAAAAGATAAGTGCTCAATTTATGTCATACGATGTTATCGTCAATGAAGTCTTTCATGCTCAACTACATTCGAAGCACGGGGTTGTGGATGACAGATAGATCCATTTATTCATTATAAGTTTTATGAGAAGTGGGAGAGACATTCATACATTATTCTTAGCTTTTACGAGAAACTAGAAAAGTAAAATTATTAGAAGAATTTAGATTCTAAACATGTTAATTGTACTTTACATGGAAAGAGAGTGATTTTTCAATAGAAAAAGGATATTGTGGTACAAATATGATTTCCAAGGATTAGTCTTCCTCCTAAGCATTCATTTTGTTGATTCATGTCAATCCAACAAATCTTTTATGTGCCTAATTGGTGCAGATTTCACTTCTATTCTCTGAAGATACAAGACATATATTGATTATGATCTTATGATTATATTTTCACTACAAAATCGTTACAACTTGATCTCATTTGTTGCCATTGATAGATTTCTAGAGTTCATACGTCACTCTGACTTTTAGCATTTACTTGTGAGGAATATCAAACACCTTGTTGCTTTGCCTCAAATTTCTGAACAAAAAATTGTAAGCATAATCAAATAAGATTCTCTTCCCAACATGTTAGCTCATTTGCCTCCAACCACCTCATGCTCACCCACCAAGTGAACAATTCCTGCTATCCAAGCTTTGTCTAGGACTTCAATTTCTCTTTCCATTTCCTCTTCTTGTTTCTCCATCTCGATTCGCTTTGCAACCTCATCATTGTTCACATTGTCACCATCATCCATTTTTCCGTCTTTTTCTGCACATTTTCCATTGTTGGTATCATTCACTGCGGCCAAAAACATGTACTTCTCTCTTATGAACTCTTTCAACCAGCATCCTTTCAACTTTTCAACCAACATCCTTTCAACTAGCTCTTCCTCACTTCACACGTCCTTATATCCATATCTAACCATGCAACGAAACACAAAAAACTCATTTGGTTGTACCTTGCAATGCACGTGCCTTGCACGCTGATTCAATCTATTTTATGAAACAACACTCCTCTATTTTGTTTAAAAGTTCAAAGCTTAATGAAGCAAAAGCCAATGAGTCATCCCAACTTTCACAAGTTCTCCATCTAGAGATGTCTTTTCGTAATCGTTTTGTTAATCAATCCTATTTGTAAATAGAATTTGAAAGGAAACAAAAATGCTTTTTCAAAGAGAATGAGCAAAAACACTAAACATCAAAGCAATTTTTTCCTCAATTAAAAAATGCATTACAAAATTGAATATTATCTGATGTAATCCATGCAGATTACAGTACTAAAGACTCTAGAAAATAACCAAAAAAAAAAAAGTCGTCAAAGATATAATCATATCAAAGAATGAAAACAAGAAACCTCAAATATGCGGTTCAATAGTGTTAACAAGACCTTAGTTCATGAAGCCACCTCCATGTCCATTATTCTAAGGATATTTTTCCAACATGAATGTAACTAATTGATTAAAAGCAACAACTCATTTAAAGTAATGCTAAGCTAGCTTCTTTTTCTTTTTTTGGGTACAAACTGATTCCGACATATCATGCTAAGAATAGATATTCTTAAATGAAGGTTCCAATATTAGTTTTGACAGAATAAAATTTGTTTTAACTTGACGAGTACTATGTCTTTACTTTTGCATTTCATTCTTCCTGAGCGTAATATGTAGAGCATAGCAACGTGCTTTCTCAAGAGGTCTTAGTTTAGCCATAGTGATAATTTCATACTCCTTAAATCTCTTCTAACGGTACCTCATGGTAATATGGTTTTATGTTGGTAAATGAAAGAACACACATAGTGTTAGATGAATACTCGAGAAAGTCGATTATCTAAAACATGTATGATTCTGAAGGCGGGATTGGGACATACTTTTAAAGTGTGAATGCATTAGTAACAACACATCCTAAGACACGTTATACATACTTAAAGAAGTTTAAATCAAAATTGTAAATGTGAAATAAGCATACCTCTGAATACGTTGCACTAAACGGAAGAAAAATGAAGTTGGTGAAAGAATCAAGAAGCATACATGCATGGTAAAGAATTTCAACAATCAGTTAATGATCATATAGGAAAGGTGATGAGGCAGAAGAAGAGCTAGAGTTTTTGTAATCAAGTGTCCATTAACCAATGATGTTTGACCAATAAATACAACATGAGTATATGCATTAATGGTTCCTTTATTTTTCTATTTCCTCTTTGGTCGGTTAAAGAGGAGATAAGGAATATTATGAATCTCCTCTTAATTATTTGAATGGCAATAAAGTTAATAAATTATTTCAAAAGGTCATAGTTATCCAAAAAATAATTTTCACATATTCACAATTTTATAAGTACTATAGATAGATGTATCCCTTTGAAATGATCTAGTAAATATAATTAGTACTAACAAAACGAGTAGTATGGAAGTACCTAATTATATCTTTTCTTTTTTGACCCAAACAACAGGAGGGAAGGCTACCATCTTGACCATAAATAGAGGGCTTAGGGTATAGAAGAAAGACACATAGGGTTTTCACGATCAAAGACAAAGCTGCCCCGAAACTCTATCATCTCACATTTTGTGCTTCATTTGAAAAACAAGTACTAACGCAGTGCCATTCTTCAATCGAGCACTTTCAAGTCACGAAGATCGATTTCTCTTTCACCTTAAATCAAGGAGGAATTCGTCTTCAGCGCATGTGATTCTACAACTCAAGGATCTCCAAACTTGTTTGGGGTATAGCCTTGAAGCTCTCGATCAAGCACCGCTTCAACGATCGTTCAACCACGAAGATTAAAAAGCCAATATCCACATTTCAAGATCAGGTTGTTTCAGCCCTTGGATAGTGACCGCATCGGAGATCGAATCAGAGGATTTTACATTAATGTTATATAAAAATCACAAAGCGGTGTAACCCTTTATTTTAAAATTGAATTGTTTGCAATTATTTCTTGACTTACAGGTTAGACACGAAATTTATGTGTACAACATTCATGCACGCCTGGTGGGACCACTCTTCCTCTCAACTCATTCTCCTTAAGAAGATAATCAAAGCCTCCCCAACGCATCAAAGAATCTGCAATTCGTTCAAGCCAACTAGAAGTTCACCCCGACTGCTGCAAAATGATGCAACGTCAAAGCCAAAGTGAGTCCACCATCGTCGAATTCATCACCCACACCAATGACCCAATGTGAGAAGGTTTTCAATTTGGAGTTTTCGAGGAAAAAAGATGGCACTTTGGTTTCTAAAAATCTTGCACCCCTCTCGCAAGGCTATGTCACTGAGTTAAGTACTTTCGAGCATTATTTTCATGTGGTTATGATGACCAGTGCCATTTCACTTGAAGAGAAACTGGCCGCTATGTCTCGTGCAATTCAAAGATTGACAAAGACAATAGAGGAAAAAGATCTTTAGATTGAAAACTTAATGAACAAGTTGGAAGCAAAGAAGAATGAAGAATCAAAGTCGGGTGACATGGGTGACGCGAACGAGGCTTTTATGAAGATGATACCAACGAGCATCCAGATGCATCCACCCTCGGTGGATATGAAAACAAAGAGAGCAAGTCCATCTATGTTATTTCCCTAGTTTGTCCAACAATTATAAGACATGATGGCAAACAAAATCAGGGCTCGATGTGGAGGACCGTCTCACGATAATCTCATGTACTTAAAGACTTATACAAAGCGAGTTGACAAGGTGAAGATGTCGTCGGGTATCAACTGCCTAAGTTCCAGCAGTTTGATTGGAATGACAACCCAAGGCAGCAGGTCGCCCATTTCATCGAGACCTGCAACAACAGTGGAACGGAAAGGGACCTCCTCGTGAAATAGTTTGTCTTATCTCTTAAAGGGAACACCTTCGATTGGCATACTGATTTGGAGCCAGAGTCGATAGATTGTTGGGGGGGGGGGGAATGGAGCGCAAGTTCCAAAATCGTTTCTATAGCACTCACCGTTCTGTGAGCATGATGGAATTTACAAACACCAAGCAATCGAAAAGAGGAGCCTATAGTGGATTACATCAACAGGTGGTAAACCTTGAGTTTGGATCGCAAAGAAAGACTGTTTGAAGCCACTGCCATGGAAATATGTATGCAAGCCATGCATTGGGGGGGGGGGGTTTGTACATTCTTCAAGGTAACAAAACCTGCACCTTTGAGGAGCTGGATACACGATGCCACAACATGAAGATCACCATAGTGAGTCATGGTGGAAATTACCCACCAATAGGTGACCCCTATGAAGAAACCAAATAAGCAAAATGGCGCTGGGGTTCTAAAGCAACCACGAAAGATTCGATGGATATTTCACAGCAACTTCGTTTAAGATCTCCAACAAACATAAAAGGGAGAAAAAGGACAAGAAGAAAGATCAACCTCAAGGGAGGGAAAGACAACGGTCAAAGTTCAAGGATTTAGAGCAAAAAGTCTATCACTTCTCAGATTCAGAAGTCCCAAAAATACTAGACTTATTACTCAAACATGAGTTTATTGATCTCCCTGAGTTAACATGTGTAGAGGAGGCAAATCAGGTTAACAAGACGAGTGTAACATCCTACACTTTTTCGAACCGTCTAAAATAATTATTTGTTGTCCAACAAATAAAAGGGCGATAATTTTGAGTGATGCTCGAAAATCAGTAGAGTATGAAATGCTGAAACGATTTTGGGGTCAAAATTTAATTTTTGAAATTTTTAGGGCATTTTGTAATCATGGAAACACTGGGCTAAAATACAAAGTTTGGGATTAAGCTTGTGAACTTCAAAATTTAGTGCATGTGTGGCTATGTATTAGGCATGGTTGCCACCTCTTGCTTATAAGAGGTGACTAACCAGAATGTGGGCAAGGGTTATACCAAAACAAAGGGGTTCAGAGGAAGAAGAAAACATAGAAGAAAAAGAGAAGAGGAGGAAGAGAAAAGAAAAAGGAAAAAAAATAGAGAATCAGAGAATAAAAGAAAGAAACAGAGAAAGAAAATATAGAGGGGAAGTTTGGGCAGAAACAGAGAGTCAGAGAGAGAATCGAAGAAATTTTCTCAAGTTAAATTCTTTATTTAGTTTCTGTAATCTCAGTGTGTGTGTGTGTGTCAATTTTGGTGTAATTTCCGTTTGTATGTGATTTGAGTGTGTGAGAGTTCAGTGGGTGTGTTTGTGGGTAGAACCTGTGTATGAGTTGTTGTGTGTGAAGGGAGGAGGGGGCTGTTCTAATAGTCGTGATTTAATGTGTGTTTTAGTGTGTGGGTGTGTGTTTAGGGGTAAGGCAGAGGGGCTGCAATAGGTGTTGAATGTAAGAAGTGTGTGTATGTGTGTGTCCAGTGTATATAGATAGTGTGTTTAATTTGTGAGGGAGTATGAGTATACAATGTGTGCATGTTCTGCATATGTATATGTGTGTAATTGCAAAAATATGTGATTGTGTGAGTGTGTTTTTTAAGGTGGGAAGCATAGAGCAAGAAGTAAGGGTGTGCTCTGTGTATGCAGCTATGTTTGTGAGTACACAGCCAACAGTGGTGCTGCGTGCTGCTGCTGCTGCAGCAGTGATGCTCTGTGTGTGTGTGCTACTGCTGCAACAAGGGTGGTGTGTGTTTGTGTGTGTGAATTGTGATAAGTGTATGTGTGTGTGTGTGTATGTTGGATGTGCAGATTTTTTGGAATGATGAACCCAAGTGTGTGACTATATGTGTTAATATGTGTAATTAGTGTGTGTGTAAGAGGGTAATTTGAGAATATGATAGTGAGGTGAAGAAGAAGACTGTGTGTGTGTGTCTTAATGTGTTGTAGTGTGTTAGTGATCCTTATGAACTTGCATAATGACTGTAATTGTCACTAAAGGGGGCTAAGGTTAGACAGTTTTTGGGTGAATTTTTATAAATAATTTGGATCAAAACCTGATAAAGTACCCAAAAAAAATAAAAAAGACTTATATTATTTTTACAAGATCTACGCTTTGGAAAATTTTGGAATTTTTTTTTTAATCCTCGATGGATGCTAAATTAGGGTATCGATAAAAAGTAATTATCGATTTATTTAGTACAGCAAACTAACTTATTTTAATCTGAAAATATTAGGAGAATCTTATATTACTGATATGTTTTAGTATAAAAAATTTCATGTCATTTCAAAGACCAACTTCTGAGCGCTTGATTCGGTACCGGTTCGGATTTTCGGAGTCAAAATTTCCTAGAAGCACTTTGTAGCCCAAAAATGACTTCAGGGTACTTAAAATAGTGTTTTAAAGTATTTTGTGATTTTTTTGGTACTGGAGTCACCGAGGGATGTTTTGGTAATTTGCCACTCAGATGGGGTGTATTGGTAATTTTACCTATAAAATGTACTTTTGGGTAAATTCACATACCGTAGGGATGCTTTAGTGATTTTATTCACGGGAAGACAATTTTAGTGATTTAAGTATTGTAGGGTTGCTTTTGGTAATTTCACACATAAGGGGTGTTTTGGTAATTTTACATACCCGGTGGGGGGGGGGGGGGGGGGTTGTCATTCTGAGAGTACGCGTGAGTCAATATTGAGTTATAATATCATAGTATAGACTGTATTCTGATTATTTGATTTTTTCGTTTAGGTTAAAGCAAAAGACTTTCTGGGTAGAATAATTTAGTTTCGGATTTAGGTAAGGATTTTTATTTGAACCTTAGGCAAATGATTTCTATCCGAACACTAATCTATCAACTTGTGTTCGTATATCTTCTTTCAATTTGTTCATGTCTATTCTTGAACTCTGAGTGATAAATTGATATCAATATGTTTATTTGCCATTGAAACCCTATCTTGAACCATGAGCGATATTTGAAACTCTTGTTGATGCTCATTTGTTATTGTATATTCGAGCATTGATCTGAATGTTGAAATATGTTTTGTGTCACGTGGCTTATGTAATCACGATCAATGATAGTGCTCTAGTGATTTGTTTGTGTGCATGATATGTTCTGATTCTGATACAGCTGAGCTGTGGCGGATCCATTTACGGATACCGGAAGCAAGATGCTAAAGTGCTATGTCTAATGTGCTAAATGGATATTGAATTGGTTTACTAGTTGTTCGGGTTACTAAGCCACGATTATTATTCAAATAATTGTTTTGATATCTGATTAAAGAGGATTGAGTTGAAACTCTTTTCCATATTGTCCTTGAAGTATCTGTGTTCGTTTTAAAATCCTATGGAAAATGATTTCCTCCATTTGTTCCTCTAGCAACCTTACTGAGCTCTCAAAAGCTCACCCTTTTTTTTATTCCCTTCTGCAAGTAATTATCAACCATAGATTGCTAGGAAATGGGTTTAGAGCCTGAGTGACAATCTGGAGTGCCCACCACTATTTTTTAGTAGTAGGACCCTGCGTGAGTCAGTACATTTAGCTCGTTTTGTAAAGAACTATTTTGGAGAACTTAAGTTTATATCTATTAGAAGCTCTGAGGTTTGCGTCTGAACAGCGTGTGATGTGATTTGATGTGATGTGGTAGGTTAATGCTCCAAAGTTCCGGGCAATGGAGCTCCGAATTTCTGGGTCGTTACAAGATAATGCAATTACCACCATCTCATCACTCATTTGACTGAGAAGTGCTTCACACTTAAGGAGGTGGGACTTGTCTAAAAAAAAGGAAAAATCCATTTAGATGATGAGGAAATTGTAGAGTCAAACAATATTGCCATCATCTTTGGGTATGTTGTCTCTTTAACTTTGTGTCGGCGACAAGAGAGCAGATTGCCTAAGGCCTCCATACTGGGGGCATCCAAAGCTTGAAAGACCCCCTAAAAAAACTCAGCATCCCTTTAAATCCCATCAAAATATAAAAAGCTCAGGCCTTCCTCGAGTATTCCCTTAAATTATATCCAAATCAAGCTCTACAGCGCTTGTGTATTAAAAAAAAGGGAGATCTAAGTCAAGTTGTATTCATCCGATCAAGCTTCAAGCCCGGATTTGAAAGTCAAAGTCATATCATCTGGTTGGAGATCAAGCTCTGAAACCCTTCAACTAGCTTCAAATTGTCTTCATTCGATCAAGCTTGATGCCTGAAGTGAAGGTGAAAATCAAAGTCAAAGCTCATCGGCACGAGCCTAAATTGCAAGATCAAGGCTCCTCGGCACGAGCTTAAGCTGCAAGATTAGGGCTCCTCGGCACGAGCTTAAGATGCAAGTTTAGAGCTCCTCGGTACGGGCCCAAACTGCAAGATCAATGCCCTTAGCACAAGCCTAAACTACAAGATCAAGGCTCTTTGGCAGGAGCTTAGATTACAAGATTGGAGCTCCTCAGCACCTGCCTAAACTGCACGATAAATGCTCCTCAGCACGAGCCTAAACTGCACAATCAACGGTCCTTGGCACGAGCTTAGCAATGCTTCTCAACACGAGCTTAAATTGGAATATAAATGTTCCCAGGCTGCACGAGCTAAAACTGCATAAGAGACAAAAAAATTCACTTTGCACTTGAACTACATCTATTGACTTGATCCCTTACGGGTACTTAGGTAACTTGGAATTTTGCTCTGAGTTTAGTCAACCTGTAAAAAAAATGGAAAATTGAAAATGACAAGCATAAGGAACGTGCAAGTCCTGTCAAATTTAACTGCCAAGCGTGGGGAAAGGGGTGGGGGCAAGTCCAATAGCCAGTCCTGCTGAGCCCCGACTTTTAGAAGTGGAGGTCAAACAAAAAACTATGCAAAGGGCGCAAGTTCAATTGCACGTCTTACCGAGCACACCTTCAACATGAAAAGTGATGGTTAACCAAAGAGCATGCAAAAGAAGGCAAGCCCAATTGCATGTCTTGTCGAACACACTTTCAATACGGTCAAATGCAGAGTTGCCTTGGTCGCGTCACAAGTGCCAGTCAACAGAGGACTTTGCGCATGAGGGCTAGTCCAAAATGCAAGTTATGTCGACCCGGTCTTCAAAGCAACCCGATAAGTCTTACTGCAATTGTGTCCATAATGCAGGTCAACAGAGAACTCGCACCGAAGGGGAAGTCCACATGAAAGACATGCTAAGCACATTTTTGGCGCTAGTCACATGAGTCTTGCTGCGATCGTGCCCACAAATGCAGGCCAACAGAGGAATCGCACAGGAGGGAAAGTCCTCATGCAAGACATGTCGACCGAATTTCTAGAATCAGTCGGAGGAGCCTCATCGCGGTCATATCTATCAAGTTAACATATGACTTACGTATATGAGAAGTCAAAATCAATGTCATGTCGAGCGCATTCTTGGCGAGGGTAATTCGACATTATTGTCGCTATTGAAGTTAGATACATGACAAGGTGTTAACATATATATAAATGAAAGTCACCTCAACAATGCAATATCCTCTAAAAAGGTAGACATATAAGCATGCATATATGGATTAGCGCGAGGTATCCAGTGTGAATGCATTTCATGCTCTTTTGTGTTGCATTTCATTAATGTAATAAGAAAAAAAGTTAAAGAAAAAAATATATACTGCATTTATGTTACGTTTCATTATGTAATGAAAAGGAAAGCAAAAAAACAAAAAAATTGTCAAAGAGAGAAAATAGCGTTCAGCCAAAGAAAAGAAAAAGAGTCTGGAAAAGGAGAAAATATTTGATGGTTGTCTAACGCCACGTCATTGACTTACGTGGTGTTGAACTACCACTAATTTTACAACAAATAGACGATGACATTATCTAGTGGGATTACTAGACAAAAGGATTGTGATGGTAAACCATGGTTAGTATTGAAACTAAAAAAGTTTAAATTCAATTTTTTGGTGAAAATTTTGAAGAGCCCGCCCACTGTATTTTACGGTTAATATAAAATATATATTTTCTCTCTCCTCTTTTATCTCGTATTCTCCCCTATGTTTCTCTCTATCTCTCTCTGCCAGCCCTTGAACGCCATAATTATCAACTCCAAAGCCACCAGAACACAAGGAAGGCCGGTGGTTATTCTCCCCTAACTCTTCTACTTTTGTCATTTTCTCTATAGCCACACTCTATATCTTCTTTAACGATTGCACCAACCATATTCAGTGAGAAGCCGGTCTGAGACAACCATCTCAAGCAACAAAATCTAGTGCAAAATCGGGCAACATATCTCCTTTAAAGCCGAGACCTCACATGTACGACAACAACGACATTGTGGGCGACAAACTAACTCCAACAAAACCACAATTTTCTAGACAATAATGGACTTAGCCTACTTAAAAATAGTTCTAATGGAAGATGAAAAACTCCTCTCAAACTGAAAATTGTTTTGGATCTTTTGGCTTGTGAAGAAATGTGGCTTTGACGGTGCTATTTCAGGTTTTCGCCGAATTTTGCTGAAGTGGTGCAGTCATTTGCAGCGGCGGTGCTATGTTGAAAGGACTGGATATGACTTTCTGTCTCCATTACGGAAAGTCTTGGATGTTGGGTAAATGAGCTAGTATTGGGCAGGACCTAGTTACTCTTTTTGACCTTAGAGAGAGGTCTACGATAAATTTACTTTATTTTAATATATGTATTAAAAAAAATAGGTGTAGTACTTTTAGATCCATCAAGGTGAGTTTCTTGATGTTACTTGTATTGTTTTGGTGTAGATTTATCTGGTCTTCTTAGAAAATAGCTTAGCTACTCATGTAACTAACAGTCCGTTTGGAACCAATTCTTTAAGGATTTGAAATTGGATTTGGAATTCAATTCACTTTTTTTTGTTTGGAACGAAAGGGAATTCAAAACACGGAATTCCAATTTGTGTTTGGAGAACATAGGAAATGAAAAAGTAATAAATTTTTAGACAATTATATCCTTGACTTACAATGAAAAAAAAATGATAAGTGGTTTCAAGTGTGCTAGTGCCACCCCATGGTGGTGGTGGTGGTGGCAGCCAGCACTGCACGGGATAACAACATCGACAGTGGAAGTGATGGGGTGGTCATGATGGTAATGATGGTAGTGGTGGTATTGAGGTGTAACAAGGTGTAACTGGTGGTCGTCAACTGACGCCAATAGTGATGTCGGTGGTAGTAGTGGTGGCAGTGGTGGCAATAGTGGTGGCGACGGCAGCAGTGATGGTAGTGGTGGCGACGGTGATGGTGGTGGTGGTGGTGGCGGTGGCAGTAGCAGTGGTGGCAATAGTGATGGCAGTGGTGATTGTTGTGGTGGCAGTAGTGGTGGCGATGGTGGTGGTGGTGGCAGTAGTGGTGGTGATGGTGGTGGTGGCAGTAGTGGTGGCTGTGGTGGCGGTGGTAATTGTGGCAGTACTTGCGGTGGTGGTGGCGACGGTGGTGGCAGTGGTGGTGGCAGTGGTGGCGGCAACGGTGGTAGTGGTGGCAGTAGTGGTGGCGACGGTGGTACTTGTGACAGTACTGGCGGTGGTGGCATTGGCGGTGTCGGTAGTGGTTGGGGATGCGGTGGCGGTGGTGGTGGTAGTAGTGGTGATGGTGGCAGTAATGGTGGTGGTGGTGGCAGTAGTGGCAGCGACAGTGGTTGTTGTGGCACTACTGAAGTGTTGGCGATGACGGTGGTGGTGGCGGTGGTGGTGGTTGAGGTGGTGGCGATAGTGTTAGCGGTGGTTATAACGGCAGCGACAGTGGTAATGCTGGCGGCGTGGTGGTGGCAGTGGTGGTAACGATGGTGGTGGTAGTGGTGGCGACGATGGTGGTGGTGGTGGCAGTAGTGGTGGTGAATGTGGTAGTAAAAGTGGTGTGGCGGTAGCGGGCAATGAAGATGGTGGTGGTTGGTTCATTGTTGGAGAGATCCAGAAAAAAGGGTAAGTTAAGTAAATAATTACTTTTAATTCAAGTAAATCGAAATCCCATGAAATTCGACCATTTTTCATCGGATTTCACACTATAGAAACAAATCCAGTCAAATCTCATGAAATCCAATTCCAATTCCTTTTTTTAATGTTCCAAACAACAAAATTTAAGGATGTAGCGTTCCAGGAAAGTAACTTGCCTACTCTTGTAACTTGATTCACATATTTATATCATCATTCTCATGTTTAACTAAAAAAAAAACATTGAACAATTTCATCAGTTTCCCTAAAATGACAATTGCTCATCTCAATGGCACGTCATATTCCTCCTTAAAATTCACTTCAATCGCCATGTCACGTTCCACCTTGAAGTTCACTTCAACCTCCATGTTACGTTCCTCTTTGAAATTCACTTCAATAATCATGTTACATTCCTCCTCAAAACTCTTCGAAGAAGTGAACAAATCCTGTCATAAAAAAAGATAACAATTAATCAAGTACTTACCATTCAGTAAGAAGTTTTAGATGAATTCATAGCATTTCAACAAACCGTGGTAGATTTGAACATGAATATCAAACCAAATCAACATTTTAACTTGCCAAATCACTGCTTTCCTCTTTTACTCGCCCAATCTCTGTTTTAACTTGCCAAATCACTGACGGATCTCTGAGGCGATGGCACTAATGCCACCCACGATGTGGTGTGATGTCTTGGGCAGATGGACAACGAAAGAGACGTGGGTCGGTAGAGATAGAAACGATTAGTGGAGGGGAAGAAGAGACTACTAAGGCCGCGGACTCAGAAGCCGTATGTTGCTGGTGGTAGAGCTAGTTCTGAAGCGGGAGGTTCCGGCTATGGTGGATTTGCATTCCTCTATTTAGCAGGTACATAGAAGATGAAAGGTTAGAGACGTGGTAGAGAAAGTGCAAGTCATGTATTTTCTGTAAATCTTTCCGTTTCTTATCACAAGTTTACCAATTTAGGACTGTTGACCCAGGCGGGCTCTTCAAAATTTTCACCAAAAAATTAAATTTAAACTTTTAAGCTTCAATACTAACCATGGTTTATCATCACAATCTTGTTAGCTAGTAACCTCAATAAATGAGATCATCGTCTAGTTGTCGCAAAATTGTGATAGTTTAACATCTTGTAAGTAAATGACGTGGCGCGTTAAAACATTCGCCAAATATTTTCTCCTGGAAAAGAGAAAAAGGGCAAGCAGAGAAAGGGGTCTGCAGGTTATGGGTATGCGTGTTTGACGAGGATGGAAGAAGCATCGGCGATGTAGGCGCCAAGGGCTAACCGGCTGTCCAAGACAGCGCGGTGCCACTGTGCTCTCGATGCACCCACCAGATCAACTGCCGTGCCGTCGGGGCAGCCACCAATCCAACCACCACTCTGTTGTCGCCATTCCTTCCCTCAACGTCGCCAGATCCATTTGTACAGTCGGCCGCAGACCATCCTTGCCGTCGTCAATGGATCGCAACCACTCCCTCTTCTTTGAATGCCGGAACAACCACTTGTTCGATCACAACCGTGACGCCATACTAACATTACCACCACCAGATCCAATGCTAGTCGTGGATCACCGGCCAATCCCACGCCAATTGACATGAAAAGATGACCATCGACCAACCGCCCTCACTACAACGACCACTGGTCCACCCTGCCACCACGGGTTTTCAGTCCGACCACCAGTCCACCGCCGTGGAAAACTCCTCTAATGAACAACATCACTCCACTGCAAAAAGAAAAAGAAAAAGAAAAAGAAAATGGGTGTGCTGCGTGTGGCTGTGGAGGTCTCGACAGGGCACGGGCCAGCGGTAGTAAAACGGAGATGCGCATCTCGATTTTGTGTGCTTGTGCAGGTGTTACTGGGGTAACGCTGAGATGCACTTGGTGGCCTGTGATAATGATGCTAATGGGCTCGATCAGCTGGTTAGGGTAGCGCTGATGTGGCCATCGATTGCATAACAACCAATGCCTTTACCGATGTCGATCATCGTTGCACCGCAGTAAGATTTTTCAGTCCACTATCGCCGCACAATTTTTCCACTCGACCTCTGCCGAAACACAGTAGCATGGGTTTGGAGTTCGTTTATAAAGGCACCGATTAGCGGGGCATATGTGATGTGTGTAAAAAATAAAGTTGATAATATTAATTATGTTAAAAAAATTAAGTAACATGTGTAAATATTTATTATCACATTTGATAATCGAATCTTAAATTGTAGAAAAATAAGTTAGGCATGCGTGTGACAAAATAAGTTAGTAAAATATTATCATCATATAAAACCTACATATAATTTTAACTGCACTTTTTTAATGAATTTGAAATTGTTAAAACCAAACATGTGCAAAGATTAAGTTAGCAATATGATTTTTTTTGTAATATTAAGTTTGGGCTTTATAATTTATTTTAACTATATTTTTAATGAAGTTTAAATTATGAAAACCAAACATGTCTTCATAGGTAGTTATTTAGCATTTAAGATTTGAAATTTGTGTCATTTTCTAAAAAAATTATTGGAATTCCACTTGTCACCATTTTAGTAACACCAAAAGAGTATTATACCAAAACATGTTTTCTCTTTATATATAGTATAAATATAGATATAACCCTAGGGGATGGCAAGCCTTCGCAAATGGGTCTGCCACAATTTTATATGAGTAAAGCCCAAAAAGAAGAAGAGAAAAACACATTACCGCCGGACTTCTGAATGTTGAATATTAGACTAGTTACTAAAATTATCTATAATTAAAGGTAAAACATTTTTTTAAATGTCTACAAATTGCCCCCACTTCAAGACTTCTACGGTATCTATTTTTGTGGGGTAGTGTTGCAAGGCTTAGAGTAAATTCTTCCGATTAAGTAATAACCAATGAAATCGGTCTCGACCCACTTGCCCAAGGCCTGTCGTCATAGCTACGCGTGAGGGAGTGGAGCTTAGGATTCATGCCTTTATAAAGACATACCCCAAACTATTGATCACCGTTCCTAGATAATGCGTATTCCAATTTTGACCTATGTCATGTCCGGTTCTCTTCCTTGCAAACATGCATGATTCATAACGTCACATTGATCATTCAGAAACCATAATCAAGCAGTCTTGTATATTGACTTTTTTTTTTCTTAATTACCTTTACGCAAAATGCGGGTCGTGATGCTGATATGGCGTCAAACAAAATAGTGGGCTGGAGGCAAAGTTAAATTTGAAGAACTAATCCAAATAAAATTATTTGGTCTAGCTCAAGTGTGTGGTCTTGGAATCATAAAATCAAATAATTCACCTTGTATTTAAGGAAATTATGTCTACATTAAATAGAAATAACAATCCAATTCATGAGAAATTCTGATTGAATCAAAGGGGACAAAATCCCTTTGATTACAAATTTAAAGCCCAAATCATGGGTTTTCCAAATTTAAGCCTAATGTCTTGCCTATAAATAGAGGGCTTGGGATAGAGAAGAAAGACATACATGGTCTCTGTGATAAAAACCAAAGCTCCCCCGAAACTCTATCGTCTCACATTGTGTGCTTCATTTAAAGAATAATACGCAATAATGCAGTGTCGTTCTTCGATCGAGCACTTTCAAATTACAAAGATCGATTTGTTTTGACCTTAAATCATGGAGGAATTCAACTTGAATGTCAGTGATTCTACAAGTTAACGATCGCCGCACTTGTTTGGGATAAAGCCTTGAACCCTCGATCCAGTATTGCTTCAACGATCATTTAACCACGAAGAACAAAAAAGCCAACATCCATGTTTCAAGATCAAGCTGTTTCAGCCCATGTCGTGACCCCATCTGATATCGAATCGGAAGATTTACATTTATTTCGTGTAAAAATGACAGAGTGGTGTAACCCTTTAATTTAAAATTATTAAATTGAATTTTGTACAATTGTTTCTTGTCTTGCAGTTTAGACACGAAATTTGTGTGTACAATAACAATTGATAGTAGAATCTAAGACCATGACATGTACAATAACAATTGATAGTAGAATCTAAAACCATGACAGATTCTGGGACTCAGAAAGAGCACACAAAGCATATACAGACATATAATGATTCAAAGGTACATCAAAAGAGAAGTAAACCAGGACATGGTAACTGAAAAGAACAATCTGATCGCCCCTTAATCTGGACAAATCTAGCTAATAGACACTCATGAAAAGATGATGGTTTTGCCAAAACGGGACAAATTTTCTTCTAGAGTTTGACTTTCAGGTACGAGGAAGAAGATGAAATGCAAGAGAACCTCGTGGGGAAGTTAGGCACACAAGTGTTTTTTTTCCTTCCTAAATTTAGCAATTATTTCCATGGAAAACACTATTTCGCACTTTACCCCATTGATGCCATCAAAATGATTTCTTAAGTGGCTATACGATGAGTATAACAATGGCTATTTAAAGACATTCTATTGGCTGGTGATTCAATTTCTTTACTTTGACATGGTTCAACCGTTGTGTCCAAGTTTTCCTCTCATAACGAATAATTGTTGGCTTGCTCAGCTAAAGGTCCCATGTCATGGAGTTCAAGAGTCATTCTAGCCAAGAGGGATGTGTTGGCTAGTAGAGATTGGACGCTCGTCTTCTTAATCCATTTGGGATTATAATTAGACTCCTCGTTGTCACCGAGGATCACCAACAGCTTATCGAATGCCAGCTAATTGTTCTTGGAAAAATTTTGACCAGACAATTCCTTGGGGTTTTTTTTTTTGTTTGTGTGAAAGGATCTTTTTATTACATTTGAGCTCATATGAACTAGTAACCCTCCACAAGATGTAAACTAGACCATAACACGTTCGTTATACAAAACTAAACAGGGTACAAACTTAACATGCTAGACAAAAATACTCCTTCCAAAAACCCCCCCATTCATTGATGTTATGAGCTTGAACTTTTTTTTTAGCTTCTAATAGGGCTGTATACGAATCAAGTTCGAGCCGAGTAGGGGTGTATTCAAATTCGATTTGTTTATTTTTCAGGGATGTTTGAGCTCGGCTCGTGTTCATTACGAGCCAGACATGGATGTTTGAACTCAGCTCGAGTTCGTCAACGTAAAATTCGGGCTCGGCTCTGTTCGTTTGTCTAAGAACACCGTCTGAATCGACGACCGAAGAAGAAGCTGCCGTTTACGGATCTCTGGATCTTCACAAAGATTGGAGATTCTAATCTTCACAAAGATTGGAGATTCGAAGACGTAAAAGATATAAGATTAGGACCTTTATGTCTTAAATAATTTCATATTATGTTTGAAGGTTTTTTGTTTTTGTTTATTACACATAAAAAATAAATGTAATGTATAAATGAGCCGTTCACGAACATATTTGAGAACACTTTGAAGTGTTCAAGCTTGATTGTTTAATAAACAAGCTTTAAATAGTGCTCGTGTTCGGTTCATATATTATACTAACGAACATGAACGATCTCTAAAGGGAACAAACAACGAGCGTGAATCGGTTCATTTACAGTCTTAGCTTCTAACACAGCTAAATCATTTGTTGAATCGTTTGCATACATCCATCCACATGTTTCTGCTCTTGCTAAAAAAAGCTGGCATTTTTCTCATTCCAAATCATATAAACAGTCACAACCACAACTAGCTTACGAATTTGAGCTAGGAAAACTATGGCTTGAAAATTCTGAGCAGCGCACCTTTCCATATTCGGACATTGACTTTTAATTTGAGCATAAAAATGTTGACATATTCACAGGGGGTCTAACAGATCATAAATGTTGGCCTTTAATGAAATAAATATGACACCATTTGACCCAAAGCGAATCCTTTTTATGTGCAATATGACGGCCTATGTTTACATATAGTAGTTTTATTCCACTTTATTCCACTCATCCAACCTTTCAAAGCCTAATCCACCGTCCTGTTTATGTATGTTCAGATCTTTCTAAGCTACTTTAGCCCCAGTAAGTTTATGTCTTTGCATGCTATATAAAATCTATGATCTTGACTTCAAGTTGATTTATATCTTCTTAGGCAAGATAAAGATAGAATACTAGTAGACTTTCATGCTAAGAAGAATAAAGATTGCTAGTTGGAGAGAGAAATTTGGTTGGTAGAGTGTTAAATGTGGCGAGAGAAATAGAATAAAAAATTGTAAAATGGTAAGTCAGGAAAGAGAAAATGAGTTGGTAGAAAGTTAAATGAAGAGAGAAATAGAATAAAAAAGTATAAAAATGATAAATATGTAAAAATACCTATAGAATCTTTATTAATTTGGAAGTGATCAATTTTTGTAGGACGACCCAAAAAGAAAATATGATCAAATTTTTAGGGACGGAATGAGTATATTACTTGGAGAATGCTACAATGCTGTCTATGCCTTGGCCAAGTGAGGCCTTAAGTATTTATACTATTTCACGTCCTCAACGGACAGTGGAGATATATTTGATCTTACAGTTTACGTTCCGTCTCTAGAATTATATACAATAGTATCTAGATATTTATAAGTCTCCCTATCTTTTTAGATTTTTCCTCTAAGTCGTTGGAATTCTCTCTTATGTACAAGAAGCATGTGCCGAAGCATTTGTAGAGACTTCTTAGTGAGCATTCTAGAAATCTTGCCCATTAAGCATCATCGTAAGCGTCTCGTCTCCGATACTTCATGACACCTATGGAGAAGTGTCAAAACGCATGAGGGCCAAAGTATAAATTTTCAAACTTATTTTGGGGGTTCGTGTGTAATAATTGACAATTAAGGCTCTTTTAAAAATAAATAGGGGTGAGCATCGACCGTTCAAAATGATCTGAACCGCTCAAACCGAACCGTCCAAATATCTTAACAGTTTGGTTTTACATTTTTCAAATCGGCCTTGGTTTGGTTTACGGTTCACATTTTTGAAATTGATTCCAAACCGAACCGAACTGATCTATGATATGTTAATATATTTTTAGTAATATTACATTGATAATTACACATATAGGGTACTAAGCAAATCTAAATAAACAAATCTTAAAAGTTAAAAGAAATGAAAATATTAACAACACTTAAAACACAAAAAAATTGTGACAAGTATATAGTTTATATTACTCATTTTTTCTCATTCATCAATGGAAACTTATATATCGAATGAAACAAGATTAAATGCAATTTAGAAAAACAAAAATAACTTCAATTAGTAATGCGCAAAGAAACAATATTTTTAAGTGGATAAACCGATTCAAACTGACTAAGTCGAACCGTTTAAACCGACCAAACGAATCGTTCAAATCGATGATATTTAATTTAGTTCGGTTCATAAATTTTTAAACCGAAGGCCAACATGTCTGCGATTTGATCCCAAACCCAACCGTGCTCATCCTTTTAACTAGGGGTGAGCACGGTTCGGTTGGTTCGGTTTGAAGACTGAATACCAAACCGAACCGACCACCATCGGTTTGAAAGAAAAAAAACCAAACTATAGTTGAACGGTTCGGTTTCAGCGGTTCGGTTTCAACGGTTTGGACGGATCGAACGGATTGGTTTGGACGGATTGACCGGTTTGGGTTAGTAATTAATTTTTGAATTTTTTTGGGCCTAAATATTGATTATTTAGCATTATTTATACACATAATAACTAGTTTTTTAGAACCTACCTATTGAAATTAGGTAGAGTTTACACATATATGTGGTGGTTAGATCATAAGTATAGTAAAAATTAAATAATGACTAGGACTAGATAAAGATTTATAAATTTTTAATTAGATATATATATGTTGGGTTCGGTTTAGAACGGTTTCGAAAAAACCAAACCGAACCGAATTTCGGTTTGATAAAAAAAAAACCAAACCAATTGTTTCTTTAAATCGGTTTGTGATCAGTTGGTTTGGTCCGGTGCTGAACGGTTTAAATGTCCTTTTAACTTTAAGGAAACTCAAACGAACTAGATCGACCCATGACCGTTGTCTTCTGTATTCTTCCTGCGGCGTCAAGAGAAGAGAACGAAGCGGACGACCCACTCAAACTGGTCGCCGGAGGATCTCGCCGCCGTCGCCGGATTCCAGCAATAGGTACCTTCGTCTTTCTCTCTCATCTATTTTTTTTCCTTCTTTACTGAGGTCTCCTTTCTCTCTCATCTCTCTCTCGTTTCGGTACATTCGAAGATGACACTATTATTATAGATTGAGCCCTTGGTCGAAGGAAAGAGATAATAATTGTTTGACTTTGTAAGAGTTAAGTAGTGCAGTAATTTCTTATGACTGCAAGCATTCCCTGTTTCCGTTCTCTGTTTCTGTTTCTGTTTGTGCGGTGAAGAAGAGGGCGCTTTCCCCGTTTCTGTTACCTGTTTGCATGACTTAGTAAGAGTTGAATAGTGAAGTACTTTGTTATGTTATGTACCATGTTTTTTTGTACTATATTGCATTTAAATTTTAAGTATGACTTTTATTTGAGTTGCTTATTTTGTGGTTATGATTATTGTTTAATGTTTTAGATGTAGAATGTATTTGATATTTAATGACTATATATATACATAATAGAAAAATATAAAAAAAATTCAGCGGTGTCCTGCGGTGTTCAAAATCTCGGTTTTTTGGAAATTGCGGTGTCCGGTGTCCCGGTCAGCGTTGGTGTCGGACACGGTGTCTGTGTCCGTGCTACTTAGGTGTTAGCCCATTTCTTTGTTTTTATTTGATTTGGTATTTGATATTTTTTATTTTCAACTTAGAATGTATAAATGTTTTGTGTGTGTATGTCATTACATTGAGCTTAGAACAGTTCTGCGGTAGTTATTGAAGATGGCACAATTTTCTTGTAGAACAACTGTGTACTTCCTCTTCCTGTTTTGGATTTTGGGTGGCTAGTTAATGTGTTGTGGTCAATATCAGGCCAAAGGTTGTCAAGCAATCTTGATAATTGAGTTTCTCATAGCTGTGACTTGGAAATTTGACCACACCTCCAGGATGATATTCTCCACTCAAAGGGCTACTTATGCTACCCCTATCTGAAGGGTGATTTATCATTGGAAACTGCCCACCATGATGTTTATTTAAATCTTGCTTTGACTCTCTTCAACGTTCAAGGTATCCATTTGAGTTGAATTTCCAAGTTGTTGCTATTTGCAATTTCAACAAAGCACGATTACACGATCAAGGTTCCATGGTACCTGTTTTATTAGTTACCAGTACTAGAGATGATTGACAAAGGGTACTGTGTTAAAACATCTCTAGTATGGAGCTTACCTGAAAATGGATGGAGATAACGATGAGGACTTCTTGAGCAAAGATGGATACAAGGAAAGGAAGGGATTCTCTCTTGAAGGTAACAGTCTAAGAGGCTCTGAGATTTCACAGTTGAAAGCTGATGTTGTTTAATATCTAAAGGAAAATGATCCTGCTCAGAGTTTCAAGTTTGCAAAAGAAAAGATACATAATTTTGAGGCAAAAATTTTTGAAAGCAATTTGCAGTTTTCCCTAGGTTGCTTCCTCTGATCAATGTCATGAACTAAAATGAAGCTTACACCAAGTCCAGGACTAATGTCACTGATAAAATTCTCTCCATTTACAATGTCTGGAGGAGTATATAACTGCAGTAAAGATGACTCCCAGATTCTTAGGTAACTGAACTAGATGATTGTGTCAGTTGAGATGCCCTTGCATAATAGCATGCAGTAACGTTAGTGGTAAATCATATTGTGTTGCCTTGCTCTTTCCCCCCTTAATGTTTCTATGGCATGGTTTTTCTTAGCGAATACAGCTTGTGAGCTAGTTTATGTGTGTGCTGGTGTCTCAATTTGCATATGCACTGCATTGTTGCATTTTCGAATTTTCAGAAGCGCAATATAACTCTAGACTCTAGAGCAGGAGTCACTGCAGGAGAATCGGTTACACGTTCAACGAACGAGAAGCCAAATTCAAGATGCTAGCGTTCTGTTCTACCTTCAGTCTTTAAGCTCCGAGGCCAGAACTATTTTAGGCAAGTAGATTCGTGTTTTTGTGGTGTCTAGTTTTCATCCGAACATATGATATATGGTACAATGAGGGAGTTGTCATCTGCTCTTAGATAGTAAACCTTTCCTTTGGAAATACCACAAAGAATGGGAGGTCTTGTTTAAAGGGAAGAAAGTGGGTAAATTTTTTTTACGAACTATAATAAGTCTAAAAAATTCATCTAGCGTGTTGAAGTAAACTAAGAAGTAGTTCTCCCCAAGTACTATTCTCCCAAAGACTAACAACAGCCCAAATTAAGTAGTTCTTCAGCCCCAAATCTGAACTATTTTCCCAATGACTAGCAAAGAGTACAGTCTCAATGCCTTTAATGAAACCCAAAACCATCCACATTTTCTAATCCCTTCATTTCATAATCTGCCTTTGACTTTGTGGGAATTCCAAGAATAGAATTTGAACATGTTAAAATTGGCTTCACTTATTGCTTTTACCTTAGTTTGACTCGTCAAACAATACTTATTTGATCTCTAATTGCAATTCAAATTCAACCCAATTTTTAGCTGTTTGAATTCTATCCCAAGAATCCGAAAAAAGTCAGAGTGGGCAAAAAGTACGTAACAAAGGGAGCAATTGACTTAAAAATCTACTAACAAATGCTCATTCTAGCATTTCTAGCTAAAATTGTTCAATGCCTTAGCTAAATTTATCGAGTAGGTAATCAAATTCCATAGGGGAACAAATTTCAAATGTTGGAATCAAATTCAACATTATTCAACTATTAAGCAATCATATATAAAACCACATTTCGCTAACCCAAAAGGTAATATTCAGCACTTCATCTAAGAAAAGCTAATTTAATTCTAGAGCTCCACAACCCACAAGGCAAATGGAAGAATAGCGAAATGCAAAGCAGTAAAACTTGAATTTCCTTCTTCTTTTTGTCGGTTTGTTGGGGTTTGTCGGCTGTGGTGGTCCTTCGTCCTTGGTGAGCGTTACGGTGACTAACTTGGGTCACCTCGAGGAGGCTTCAAATAGAAAAGGGGGTATACTGTTTACAGGGCGTCGGTTCTTGAAGGTAGGAAAGAAAACTTTCTTGAATCGGCTACATGGGCAAAACCCATGTAGCCGATTCAAGAATCAGATGATAGATGCTGCAGAGTCAGATGATATTCCTATTTTATAGGAGTCCATACTATTAATATGAAGGCGAAAATTATCAAAATAGAAGTACGATTGATAGAACTAGAGCGAAGTCAATAGGCCAGATGGCTAAAAGGAGACATTAACCTGTACAATATCAAGCCAGTATCAAGCCACCCCTGATGCAATCAAAAGGTGGTCTGTGGTTTGTAATGAAAAAAGGCTTTAGAATTTTGTTCTATAAGACAACTCTTTACTTATACAGCAACCTGATTGAGTTTTTAGTCACTATAGGCATCTTTAACAACCTTAGAGACGGGGATCTAGATCCAAGCCTATGTATTCATCACCGACTTTGATGCTTACTTAAGGTATTGAGACGGATCATCCGGCGTTATAGCACTGTGCTGTAATGGCTTTGATTCCTTTCAAAGGTCGCTAGAATTACTATTGTTGCCTTGTTAAGAATTAAACGACATTTATGAATATATGTATATAGTTCAGTGACCTTTTTTGTACAACCTACTGGGTTTTGCTGTCTTTTAGTTCCTTAAGATGCTAGTTTACTAAAATTTTAAGTTAGGGTGGACTTAAAATTTTAGCCTATTTTTGGTAAGACTAAAATTTTAAGTCACTTAATTCTAATTGAGATACCTTTTACATAAAAAGAATAATTACCACCATGATGCCGCCTCAAATAGTTTGTTGGCAACTCTGCCTCCACCACACTACAACCATGACCACAACCATTATTCATTTTGCTACCACCACAACAATTACCACAACCTAGCTACTACCACCACCACCACCGCAAGGACACCACCACCTCCACCACACCATCGCCGCTGTCATCACGTCCATCTCCGTCCAAACCATCTAAATATTCAACACACTACAAAAACTGTCATGACCGCCATGTCGCCGCCTATCACTACCACCACAATTACCAATACCTTGTCTTCAAGCACCACTACCGCCACCATCAACACCTTTCCGCCGCCGCCGCCACCAACACAATTTTGGCAGAAAAAGAATTGCAAAATACATAAATATATGCACAATTTTGGTAAAATAGATAAATTTGTAAATTGAGCAATTTTGCGACATTCACTTTTGGTTTACCAAACATGCTAACTTATTATGTAGTAAAAATTCAGTCGCTTAAAGTTTTCAGTTTTACAAATTCTGTGCTTAATTTTTTGTACTTAAATTTCAGTTTTATCAAACATTTATTCTTATTGGTGGAGGTGATAAGTATTTATCTTACGCATAATTATGGTTTTTGCGCTGTAGTAGGGCCTGATAATCGGGCCTAGTGAGCAGGTCTAGGGTTCAAGCTCCGCCCAAACTCTTATATCCCTAAATAAGCTTAGGGTGTATGTCGGGCCTATTGACATAAACATATGGCAAATGTCATTAAATTGTTTGCTCATAATTTAATAGATTTTTTAACAAAATTTATCTGAGTAGCTGTTGCTACTAATAGGGGCTTTATCTTCATGTAGCTATTAGGAAGGCTAGGATCAATAACTGACCTTTTCATTATACAAAAAAAATAAAAAAAAAAGGTAGCTGATCAGGATCAACAATTGTGCTTGTCTTCACAATCTTGATCGACTACCATGTTATTAAAAGTTTCACCGTTGTTAAATCTTTATTCTCATCTTTGTTGAGATCTCGCCTATATAGATTAACTAACTATCACAAAATTAAGCTCATTGGTCATTTGAGTTTTTGAGGACCGAATGATACGTGCATATGCAAAATCTTAAGGGACTAATCCTTGTATATGCAATGAGAGACTTTTAATACAATATTCATCAACAAAAGCTAGTGACATATTTAAACAGCTTAAGACAACCTGAAGTACTTATAGATTATATTAACTCAAGCCGAATTTTATGTTGATTATTGGTATAGGTTGGAACATGTCTGAATTAGACATGTAAGTACCCCATAAGTTCAAACTTGGACTATCAAATAATATTTACCTATGATGAGTCTCATCTGTATTCATTTATAAGGAGTGAAATGATACGCACATGACAGCCTCTCACCAAAATCTGTGTGAAATTGTTTTGTGAATTGCCTTTCTACTAACCAGCACATGTTTGGCACAACACATACATGATATGTGCTGCCTCGGTTACTAAGTTAGTTTTCATGCCAATATCCCTATGTACAAATATGATTTTGGCTGGTATCACAACTATCTCCTCCAACTAATGGAAGAATTATTACTGCCCAAAAAAGACGAGATCAAATCACCCTTGCCAAGAGCTTGCTTGCACTTACACAAACGTGGGCTCTATTATCTATGTCTTAGGCGGTCTTAGTCGCTTTAAAAACCCAATAATGTATTCAATTGCACAAACTTTAACCCTAGAGCTGGTTGGTGCGAAGGCCCTTCCAAGATCGTTGTTAGCAACACACCTCATACGGCAGTAATATACAGAAAAATATTTGTCATTGGGGGTTTGGAGTACAAGGAAATCCAGCCTTGTTGCCTGATTTTTGAACCACATTATATATTTCTACTTTAGATAAAAAAAAAAAAAAAACCAACACCTGGATCCGGGTTTTGCCCATGTAGCCGATTCAAGAAAGTTTCTTTCCCTACCTTCAAGAACTACTTAATTTGAGCTGCTGTTAGTTCGGATGAAAACTAGACATCACAAAAACACGAATCTAGAATTAACTTTTCTTTTTCCATATGATGGGTGTAGTATTTAGACACGGTCTCTTAGATACCTACCCGTCAAGAAGGGACGAAAGTCGGCCTTAGCAATCTGGCAGTGCCGAGTGGAAGGGCCTTCTCTCAACGGATAAAATGTACTCCGAGTACTACTGTTTATGTGACTTCCCATTTGCAATATCCCATAGTAGTTATGTTCTAGGGGAGCTCCTGCTTATGTGTGGTTTGGCGTGATAAGACCCTACAATGAACTCATTACTACTTACTTGGCAAGCTGTTTCGACGGAGGCATTGCCTTCGGTGGGTCATTACACCTAGTGACCTTTCTTTTCTTGAAAAAACCAATGTGAATGCGAACAGACAATTTGCTTCAGACTGGGGTTTGTTGAATCTGAGTTTTTCTCTTTTCTTCTAGACCCTACCTACATAATGCAGAGCATTCTTCATGATCCAGAGCATTCTCACACGAGTCTCTTGCATTTTTATATGTTCAGGTTAATATCACCTTCCTTGTCTTGTCATATGCTGTTTTTACAGCTTGACTCTGCTTTCTGTCAGATAATCAAGAGGACCTGTTTGCACATTTGATCATGTTAAGTGTTGGTTAAGATTGCGATAAGTCGTTCCTTGCTAGGTGCCTTCCTGCTCCCTGCCCCATGAACAGAAAAAAGAAACTACAAAATGGTGCACAGCCTGACTTCTAGGTGCATCAATTTGCTCATGTGTAGTGTTAATTGATCTGCTGTTTGACAAACGACATGGTATATACAGCTATCTTTGTCTTTTGTTCTGTTTTTCTTTCTTTTAGTTTTTGTTCATAAGTGAGTTATATGTGTGTATGCAGTAAACTGCTGTCTTAGGGGTTCTCTTTGTTGAATTAAATTCATTGTGGTCGCTTTTGTTCAAGTAAATGGAAGCCGAAAATCAAGGAGAAACATCCTCAATGCAGTCGGGAGTTTCAGATGGGTCTTTCCCAGATGTCACAAGTTCCGTAGCACAGGTTAAGAAGCTGCTTTTGCGCCGAATGTTGGTGGGGATAAGTGATGGGCGGTTTTTCTTGGGCACGTTTTACTGCCTGGATAAGCAAGGAAACATCATTCTCCAAGACACTGTGGAGTATCGCAGCACGCGGCGGTCCTCTCCTTCCCCAATGGAACAACGGAACCTTGGTCTCATTCTTATCCCTTCTTCTTGCAGAATATCGTGTCATGTAGATTGCTCCATCGAAGAACAGTTGTCCATACTGTCACTTCAGGAGCGCAAGTAATCCTGTTACGAATCTATAGTCACATCTTGGATTGAATTTTGTCAAGATACTCTGACGATGATCTAATTGTTGTTCATACATCACATGCAAGAAATTCTTTGCCAGTATTTGGAGAAATTTGTCCATTTTTTTGGTAATGAATGATACCAGAAATCTACTGCAATTGCTTATCGCAAAGCAGTATGCTTCTCTCTTTGGGCATGTGTTCATGCTTATTGTTATTGATCACTTAAATGCATCAAAGTATGTTGGAACCTCTAATTATATCTTAAACAGAGCCCATGAATCCATCACTCAACTTGATGCCTTACATGGTGATGGATTTGTTAGTTTGGTGTCGTACTGGTTACTTTTGGACGCCCTTTTATGGTTGTTTTTCAGTTGACTTTCAAATGTACTTGCATGCAAATAATGAACATGCATTCTTAAGCAAAGCATCCTCTCCATCAAGTGCTTACAACAGGTGCAATTGGCTAAACTCCAATTTGCCTCTTCTTTACCAGTAGCTTATAGATTCTTCTTTCACGGCACTCCACCGAGGCCCAGTCTGTTGAGCGGGCGAGTGAGAGCGGACAAATTGATGTGTACTTAGTTGTTAGAGTTTGAAAGCAGGCGCGTGAGAGCGGACAAATTGACGTGTACTTAGTTGTTAGAGCTTGAAAGTGCATAGCGAAAGCGAAGATCAAAGAGTGAGTGGTGCCAGCCTCAGAAGGATTTCTTGACCTGGGGTATGATTGCTTCATTGTAACTTGTAAAGCCGCAAAGCCATGGTAGCCTCGTGGACGCAGTCGAGCTTCCGTACCATTTACAATAATTTGCGCCTCATTATTGTAAGAATGTTTTTCGAGTAACTTTTAGTCCTGTAAGTAGTTAGTAGCTCCTTTTCCTGGGCAATCCACCATAAGTGAAATTCAGAGCTGAATACGGTTTAATATTTAGTCAAGAGATTGGCCCAATTAACCTAAAACTAAATGGGTCTAAATGGGTCAGTCACCCGTTTGACCCAAACCAACCCGCCGACCCGTATTGCCAGGCCTACAGGCGCTGGATGCATACTAAAGATTTAATATTGACTTGTTAATATGAATATTGTTCCAATGATGGCTAATGAAAGCAAAGACAATTAGAGTTGCTTGGTTAATCATTTGATCATAACTCTTAAATTTGAGAAGAGTACCGCTATTCATTGTCGCAAAAGGTAACGATACAACCTATAAACACCATTGGTTATTGGACACGAACCCGGCTGGAAGCCCATCTTGATCCACTGACGGAGATGCTAGATCACTGAGATATTTATATTTGGCCATTGTAGCAGAACCCTTTACGGACAAACGTGTGAAGATTGTCACATGTTCTAGTTGTCTTCATTCTAAAGCCAAAACCAACCCTCAACGAGTACGCTCAAAAACCTTCTTCGACTTTTTCCAGTGTTTGAAACGTTCGCCCTAGATAAGGGACATTACCATCTACTAGTGTGTTCCAACTTGACAATAATTCAGACATTTTGAAACAGGACTTACGTAGAAATAACTTATGATTAAGTATCAAACTGTAACATTTTTTAGGCATGCAAATAAATTACAAAATTATAACTAATTTAAACATCCAACAAATGAAAATTTAAAAATGAATAGATTAATTTAGCATGCCAAATATAACAAACATAATCAATTTTTTTTTGTTTGAACTTGACAATGATACCCATTAAGACATATAAACTTCACCATGCTACCCATAAAAAATATAAACATCTAAAAAAAAGCTGCATATACACCAATAAGTCTTTGAGATCACAATCTTACCTTGCTTGAGTTAAGCTTGGTCCTTTGTTGCTTGAAGCTTGGGGCTTGGAGGGCTTCAAGGGAGCTGAAAATGGAGGTAATTGGAGCTCAAGATATTGAAGATGTTGAATAAGGAAAGAAGAGCCGACAATTATGGCTTTTTTTGGTATATCTGCCTTCTCGTCGGTTAAATAATGTAAAGGATGGTGAGGGGACAAATTTGACGGGTGGCAGAAAAAGGTCGTTCGCTAGATAATGTAGCGAACGACTTTTGGCTCAAATCAAAAGTCGTCCGTAACATTATGTAGCGGACGGACACTGTTTCACAAAAAAGGATGGGGATCTGGAGACGTTTTGGACAAAATGATAGTCCCCTACATAATGTAGCGGATGACATTTAAAAAAGAAAAGAAAAAAGAAACTAGATCTGGTATGTCCGTCCTTTAAGGATGGACGACTAAATTGCGCGGATAACTTAGATGAAGTTGCATGTGCTATCAACGGATCACCTCCCTAACTTTCTTTTATTTGTAGAAGATGAATTAGTGACACTTCTACTTAGAGAAAATGGTGGACTAAGTCCCATCCAATTCCTTGATAACATATATTTACTTTAATTTTCTTTGATAAATGGTGAGTAATTATAAGAGATGATGGATTTAGCCTTTTCATTTTTTTCCTTGGGATTTTTTTTATATGGAAGTTTTAAATGAGTGCATATGAAAAAACTGCAAACTACGGGGCGATAGTCGATTCGTAACATTTAAAATTTTGGAACTTCCTCGTCTAAGCAATAGAATTAGAATCCTCAAGTCCGGTGGCAAGATGCAAAGACGGCCTTAGACCTTTGAGGTTCGAACTCCATGGATCTCATGCGATAAGTGATTAGGTGGATGAAACTATGTGATCTTCTTTGTGCACTCATTTTGATAAACTATATGCTGGTCACTGTGAACTATATTGAGAGTAAATCTGAAATCCATTACACCCTGAAAGTGTACTGGCATTTCGATACATGGTGTTCCTAAGAATCGAAATGCCAAGTGATCCTTTGGAATATCCTCTCGTGTGAACACAAATAATTCCATTATCTTGACCCAAAAGATCTAAAAATGGTGTGTCCGCTCCTTTCATTCTTACTTTTTTGAGTTCATTTGATTCCTTGTGAGATCCCTTTCATTTTTTGCGATACAAACGTCCACCTCTTTTCATAAAAAATAAGGAGAATCATCGCTACCTTATGCGAACTCAGTTCCTTTTTAACACTCCACTTATTAACATGCCACCACAACGTTCTTGCCCTTGTAACTATGGGCAGACCCAAAAAGTGTGTCGGGGGAGGGATTAAAAGGACATAAAGAAATTGTCTACGGACATAAAAGAATGCACTAGGTTCGAATTCACATAAATCATGAAAAATAAAAAATATTAAATTTGAAAGTTGTTCATGAAGGCTGCACAAAAAAGGTAATATAAATTTTAGAAAAATAATATAAATTTTAGGAAAATAACCTTTCTAATGTATATCAATCAATTGTCAAAACGAAACTCAACATTCTTTATAATCACAAAAGTCACCAATCATTGAGATCTTTCTCAATGTGCACAATCAAATAATCCATGAGAAAATCTATATGCATAACACAAAAGAAACATTAAAATGCAAAATAAATCACTCCCTTTTAGTACTAATTATAATTTCACTACTCGTAACTAAGTTTAGTCAATAACAAACTATTAAGACTAATAAACTATACGATGACTAGGGGTGGCAATTGTCACCCAAACCCATTTACCCACCCAAACCCACCCATTTAAAAATGACCCAAAACCACACATTTAAATAATTGGGTCAAATGGGTCAAAAATCTTGTAACCCATTAACCCACTAATTTATATGGGTTACAAATGGGTTACCCATCACCCACATTAATCTGTCCCATTCTCTCTCTTCATTCGTCCACACGAGCTCACTGTCGACACGGCGACGACAACTCTTGCCGTTGACACACGACAGGCGTCATCACCGCCGTCGCCTACCATCACGGACATGTAAGCTTCTTCTCCCGTAGTTCTCTCCATCATTTTCTCTTTCGATCAATTTTCTCTCTTCTCCTTCGATCTATGTCTCTCCATCTCTTTCCCTTTTAATTTGCCTTCTAATGCTGAGATCTGTTGATTTTCTGAGTGATTTAATCTGGAATGTTGTATCACAAGTAATTATGTATGCTGTGTGTAAAATTAAAATACCCACAGTTGTTCGATAAAATGCCTGTAAGAAATTGAGAGTGGATATTCCCAGTTTCATGGGATTTTCTGGTTAGTTACCTCGAATGTTTCCCGTTACTAGGTTCTCTGTTTCAGACTGGTCACCAGCTTATCTGGGTTCGCTGTTGTTTTCCGAAAGCATTTTGGAAATGGGTTTGTTGTTGGCTACTATATCACTCGGCTCACACCTTTTGGCCCCGCAAAGCTGTAGTGAGTTCCAGGGGGCATCACTGTGATAAATAGGAATCACTTTCCACTCTGAAAATGCCATGCTTTGCACTTCAGTAGGTTGACTGGAATAAGGATTCTTGAAGTTGTAAAGTACTCGTGTGCGTAAACAGAATGTTCTGTATTTGTGTTTTTCTGAAAGATTCAGCTCTGCTTCACGCTATCCTTCACTGTTGCGCTTCGCAGCAATGCCTTCTCTTGACACATTACAGGCAAAGCAAATTCGGGTGTTACCACATACAATTGATGCACCACATATAACACTGTTTGTTCAGCAACCATAGTTTCGAGCTTACATTTACCCTTTAATGGTATCCAAATCCATGTTACTGTTATGTTTCAAAATGATGTCATGCTCATGGGAATTAAAATGGAAATCATGAATGATAGCCAATGCTGAGAGTTATGTTGTGATTATTTTTTATGACTTGGAATTAAAGAAAGCGGTTCCTCCCCTACCTTTTAGCATTCTCAAGTTTAAACAAAAAAAGAAAAAATGAGTGCGTAAATTATTATTAGAAGTGTAGACGTATAATTTATTATGACAATATTATCATCATTTCTAAGGAAAAAAATTGAAATATTAAAGTCAAAAAGTCAACGGGTCGGGTCAAAAGTCAATGGTCGGGTCAAAATTGGGTCAGTCTAGGTGCTGGGTCGAGTGAGAAATTGGGTTGGATCTTAGTAAATGGGTCATGTTGGAATAATGGGTTAAACCAACCCATTTAAAGATTGACCCAGTTAACCCATATATAAATGGGTCTAAATGGGTCAGTCACCCATTTTACCCAAATCCATTTGACTCAAATCCAAACCCAACTCACCTACCCATTCTGCCAGCCCTAACGATGACTATAGTACACATATAAATCAATATACTATAAGAATTGCTAATCTACATAGAGATTTGTATAACTACAAAGCGCAAAAATAAAACAAATAAACTAACGTTAATTCTTATTAATTATTTTTAATCTAGAGATTTGTAATTAAAATGAAAATGGAATAGCAGAAAGAAGAAATTGGCTTTGACGGCCGGTGGCAAAAGAACTCAGCAAAAAGAAGATTATAATTTCAATAATACGTAGTGTTTTCATTATTATATCAAATTAAAGCCCTAAACATTATACAAAAGCAGGAAAAAAAAATATTTCAAACTTCGTAACCTCATAGTCTTGACTCTGTTGGCATTTAAGGTTTCCAACCTTTTCATATATCTCATCTGGACGATGGTGCGTCACGTCTCCGACATGGTACACATGCCACCTCATAAAAAAGGTTCTCCGAAATTTTGTCTTGACTCTGTTGGTCACGTTTACCACTCTATGCCACCGGTAGGGCTGGCAAAATATGACCCAACCCATACAACCCAACCCAATTCCTTTATTTTTATTCTCTGCGGGTCAACCCAATCAAACCCGTGGGATGGTCACTCGACCCGCGGGTCAGAATTGGGTTGCTCAAATTAATAAGGGTCTGAACGGGGTTGGGTCACTCGACCCGCGGGTCCAAACGGGTTCGTATATAACTACAGGAGAGGAAAAAAACCCTAAGAACACATAACACACTCCACAGTCCACACTCGCCGTCGCCCCGTAGGTTCTCTTCCGCGGCGCCTTCCTGCGACCGTGACAGCCACTACCATCTCCGGTGGAGCCTCTCTCCATCACCCGAGTAATATTTCCCACCGCCGGCAGTCCCTTTCTCCGTCGCCGGCAGTTCCTCTCCTTAACGCCGGCAGCCTCCTTTTCGATTTCCCTCACTCCTAAATCCCAGTAGCGTGACGGGAAGGTCACAGCCGCCAAGGAGGTCAAGGCGTGGTTCGAGGAGCACTTCATGACCGGCAACAACCCGTGGTTCTTCTCCAAGCTCCGGTTCTGAGGAGAGATCCAGGTTGGTCCATTTTGTTTCTTCTTCTGTTTTTTCTTTCCAGTACTTGCTATTTTATGACTTGGGCTATGACCTGCTTGATTTTAGGGTTTTTGTGGCATGTTTTGTTTGATCCTGGCTTGATCTGAGATGGGTATTTACTCTTGTGTTCACTTGGTTTCGGCTTTAATACTTTTGTTGCCCAATGATGTGTTTTGCAGTAAGATCTGTTAGATGCAAATTAACTCTTGAGGGAAGAAATTATGTGAATTCGGATATCTTGCTCTTAACTTCACTAATTATAAACAACTTTGTTTTGTACATGAAATATATACTGCTAATGTTATTTCTAATTGGTCAGGAGATGTTGTAAGCACAATTCACTTGAATCCTTCGATTGTGTACTGTTGTGAAACTACAAGTGAAAGGGCTGATGAGTTACGAAACTTTGAAATTTATATCCAGCTTAAGTGACAACGGATTGCAGCTTGTCGGTAACTTGTGAGAATTGGAGCAGCTAGCATAGCCGGAACAACACTTTTAAAAGGAAATTAATAGTGTTGCGGAGTCGCGGACTTGCTGTAGAAATGCTTAGTGTCGTTTATTATCAAAAACTATACGGATTACCATGGTTCATCATTAAGGTTTTTTTTACCTACTCTGGACTACCCACTGAAAGGTTAAGGGAAAATGGCCTTTGTGTGGTTCTTCTGAAGACAGCATGAGGTAGCAATTAGCCCGTGGGTCAGTGGTTTATCTTCTTGCCCAGACCTAATTTCACGAGAACCAACTAATTGGCAACTCTCATAGTTCTCCGTTTTTTCTTTTGCCTCTTGACTTTTCAGCTCCATTGGAAGAGTAAAGAACTGAGATTCTGCATGTAGTACATAAATAGCTTCGTTATTCAAGAGATTGAAGCAGAGCAGAAGAAAAATGCTGCTCTACTTTCTAAGTGCGAGTGTATACCATTGCGATCTTCTGTTTCTTGCGGGAGTTCTGCCAAAACAAGCATTTTCTCTAGAAATAGGGCCACAATAATTAGTATTCTCTTGTTGATCGCTTGGTGGTTTCAGCCAGGCAGACAAGCTTGCTTCGACCTTCATCTCTTTCTCAACTGAACTTTCTCTTTTCACCACTTCTAGCTTAGGGGTATAGTTATTATCTTGCTCAAGAGATTCTCTCAGGTGATCTGACTGTTGATTGGAGCTCGAATAATCATCATTCAGCACCTTCCACTGAGATAAATTCTCAACAGGGTTCAGGACTGAGTGCCAGTAATAAGCATAATAGCAATCAAAGCAAAAGACAATTTGCAATAAAGTATTTTATAAATAGCAGCTTGTATGTCCTGCAACTTCTTCAAGGAAAGGATATGATGGGAACCTCTTAACTAATGTAGTGCTTAATTCACTTCCCTTGCCAAAAGAAAAAGTCCTAACTCACTTCTCATCTGAAAGGCGTGCTTGATGAGAACTTGGAAACATATGGTCAATAGTTTAGTCAATAGTCCTTCCAATGCATCAGTTCACAGTTGTTCTTATTACTAAAGTGTTTGGACTAATGCTGTTGCTAGAATTGCCCTTATTACACAGTTCTGTGTTGTTAAACATTGTTGCCTGCTTTACTTGACTTCAAGGATTTTTAGCTTATGAATCACTGCCCTTTCTTTCTTTTGTTTGAAATTTTTAGCTTGACACTTTTAGATATGGATTGGGAACAACAAGAAGCAGGGTTCCAATTTTGCTCCGCCGTAAGTTTCTTTGATTATGGTTACATTACGGATTACCCTCTATCAAATTGAGCTTACTTATGCCCAAATTGTTGGATTCGTGTTTAGGTTGTCGGAGTAGCAGAACTTTACAAAATGGTGCTTGGAGTATTAATTGGAGACACCAATTAACTGACTTCTTCATATGCTTCTGATTCTGCGCCTCTTTTAGTCTCTTCCAGGATGGAATTGTTTTAAGGGATGAACTGCAGTTCTTGGGTGAAACCTGGAGGTTCCAAGCTTATAGATTGGAACAAATATTGTTTGTGATACAAAGAGAGCAACATACCATCAAGTTGTCATTTCACAGGACATCTCTTTGATACACTTGTTTAGACTAATGGCTCCTCCATTAGTAATTGCAATTGTAATTCAGTAGCATCTATGAGATTCAGCAATTGCAATTCAGTAGCATCTATGAGATTCAGTAGCATCTATGAGAATCAGTAGCATCATTGAAATATGTAGTTGTGTGGTTGCAAATGTAAAGATTGTCATGTGTTTTGGGTTTCATGAAACTTTAATTATGTAAAAGTAATGTTTTCCCTTTTAGTAGTTTTAGTTTGCAATAGGTGTTAATTAGTTTTTTGTTAATTTGTAATATAATGGGATGGAAATACCTTCATGATAACAGTATCAATTGCACAGGGAAAATAGGGAGAAGACCCCCTAAAAAAAAAATGAGTCGGGTCGGGTCGGGTTTGAATGACTGACCCGTTTTTGACCCAACCCGCACCAACCCAAGGCACGCTGGACCCGTTTCTGACCCAACCCGTACCTGACCCAACCCATATCTGACCCATAATTCTTTGACCCAACCCAACCCGCCCATTGCCACCCCTAGCCACCGGTGACGAGGAAGAAGAAGATGCTTAAGTAAGAATTAGCAGAAAGCCGATGTCACACAAGGAGCAATCTCGAATACGGGAACCTCAGTTGCACAAGAGAGCGCCCAAGAAAACATGGTCCCACTGCAGCCCTCTGGTCTCGCTCTCTACTACCAAATATGCGTCAATTTTCTGTTCATGCACTCTAACATCAATTCTTGCATAACAAATCGGTGATTTGGGTGCAGGGAATTTGTAGCGAAAAGAAACAATAACCTTACCATAGTCCAGAACGCATACACCAACTCTATTAGATGGCAACAAAGTTCAAAAAGGGAAAGGAAAAGCAAAGAAAACAAGGTCAAGTTATGAAGGGGATTCGGAACATCTCCCTCTGTTTTGGAGCTTTTGGGCGGCTGCTTCTTGTCGAAACTGTCTTTTACACGTTTGAATAAATTCTTCAACCCTTCGATTCACTTCTTCATTTGACGTGATTGAGAACTCATCATCGGTTTCCGTTAGATCTCCTTTGCGCTTTTCCGTTGCTGATCGTTCAAGAAGAACGATCCTTACCTCATCTTCTGCAGCCCCCTGTGCTTTGTGTGACAAACTACGAACAGTCTTTGGCTCAGCCTTCTTCTCGTCACAAGTTATATCATCAGCTTTCTTAGCAAGTTCAAGTGCCTTCTCTTGGGAACTTTCACTAGGCTTCCCTGGGTCACCTTTCTCGTCAGAAGCAGGAATTAGTTTGCCTTCATTTATCACTTTTGGCATCCTGTAATGGCGAGAATCTCGTTCAATAGACTTCTTCGTGTCATCTTTCACCGTGATCTCAAACTTATCTTCAGGTACCTCGCTTTTGGGGGCACCCATCACCTCTTTTTTCTTTTCATGTTGACTAGTGTCAACTTCTAGAAGTGGAGGGCCACCAGTTTTTGGGTATGGTAGGTGATCATCACAAGAGGAAACGTTAGTGCTTGCTGCGTCATGGTTTGCAGATTCGACATAACAGTTCCCTTCTTCACTTGACGAAGAGAAAGCACCAAAATCAGCTGCGATGATGAGGATGAGAGTGAAGGAGATGAAAAACCAGAATTTTTTGGTATTGAGAAGTGTGGAAGGAGAGAGGTTGAAGAAGTAAAATATGGAAATGTAGATAAAAATGGAAAAGAGGAAAGCCCAGAAGGATATCACGTTTGCCTTTTCAGCATACTTCCTAAATTTTCCCTGGGTGCTAACTGAGCTCTCAACAAGACCCAGCTGTGGTGTGGCCATTTTTGTTAAGGAGGACAAAGCTTTGATGTTTTCGGCGAACCCTAAGATTTGTTCGGTCGAAGTTACATAATCCATACAGACGAAGAGGGAATTTATAGGGACTTCAAAAGGGGATGACGTCATCATGCATGACGTCACTGTCCCAGTGTCCCCACCAAATGCCAATATGGGGGATGAATGGGGACCCTCAAGCCTTAGCCGACCCTGCTTTAGAATCTCTCTCGAAAAAAAACAAAAAAAAGATAAAAGAAAATATGGATACTTCACTGCCACGTGGCCTACATGCCCCCTCTGCCCACCAAATAGTCTTACCAAACCCCACCCTTTTTGTCCGTCATAGCCGCAATATCCAGTCTACTCCCCACCCTTTTCTTCCTTCCAACGTGTCCAGAACTATTTACTGGCATGGTAGTCGGGTAGTGAAGCATAATTGTCAAGAACATAATTATTATGCAGTTTAAGCAGATTCGGCTCTTCTGCGGTTGATAACTATGCAAGGATGGTCAAACATAATTATGTAAGAATGGCTATTCTAGCTTTTGCATGTTTCAAACCGACATCAATGCTTGGTGCGCTGAGACTTTCACTTATGGCTTACATTGGTTAGTTTAATCTTCATGGAAGCTTGTGGTCGGATACAAAGATCAGAGGGTGTGGTGGCATGCCCTTGGTGCTTGCTTGTCATTCTATCCAACATAGGTTATAGGTTGTGTAACACTAGCTAGTTTCTGGTTTCGAAGGAATAGTCCAAAGACAGCTTAGGCAATAATTATTGAGATTCCGTGTCTCTTGTGTTGAGAGATTTGATAACCGAGACATCCGCGATTATCACGAGTTGATATTTGAACTTCGCTTTTAGTCGCCAACTGCTAAACTTTCCTAGTGTCCTTATAAGCCATATATAAGACTTTTGGTGACGAATGTGAAGTTCAAATGATAAACAATTATAGCCACGTGGCCTACATGCCCCCTCTGCCCACCAAAAAAGTTTTACCAAACCCTCTCCCTTTTTAGCTGAGCCCGTCATAACCGCAATATCCTATATTTTCCTACCATACTAGACTAGGAATGACAATGAGACGGGTTGGATGCGGATCTTATAAAATCCGAACCCGCCCCGGTAGCCCTAGAACCTTGCCCCGCCCCGCCACCGGGTTATCTAAGTGGAATACCAAAACCGATCCTAAGCAAATGCAGAAAACCCGCCCCCGCCCCACCCCTGCAATTCACTTGAAGCCACCCACAATTCTGAGAGAATTGTGAGAATTTCTCTCATCCAAAAAGACCAAAACCCTTCGCAATTCACCATCCATTTACCACGCCACCCTGACCCTAATCCTTTCTCTAGCCCTAATTCCGATCATTTCTTCTCAATTCTTGTTCACACGAAGCACAGGCACGGCAAGCCACGCAACGCGACGCCGTCCCTACGCCCACAGGTACTTCACATGCCTCCCCTCTCAAACAACTATAGCCCATAAAAAAGCGAAAATGCAAACGCTAGTCCAACGTCTTAAGTCGTCCCCGATATTGCCTGTGAGACGCCACTAACGAAGCGCTAATTGCGCTCTCGTCCAGGTTCCCGGCTGATTCTCTCATCGGTGGAATCGAGTAGGTTCACTAAATTCTAACTAGGATCTGTGCGGGGGAGAGGGAGAGAAGGAGGAGGCAGCGACGGCCGGCGGCATAAGCCGGCAGATTCGCAAAGAGAGCGGGAAGAAACTGGCGACCGACGGTGTGACTGGGTATGAGGCAGAAAGTGAAAGAGAAGATAGAAGTTTAGGGTTTGTGTCCTTTAGGAGAAAAACATGTATATATATCTTAAGATGGATGGATAAGATTGACGGATGTATATGGTTAGTACACCGGGGCAGGTGCGGGTCAGATACCGGGCGGGGTTGAACAAAATACCATACCCGACCTTGACCCGCTACGGATTTTTTTTAAAATACCATATCCGCCCATGACCCGGTCAAAGTCAAAATGATCCGCTCCTACCGAATCGAAGCGGATCGGAGATCTGCCGGATGCGGATCTTATTGCCATCCCTATACTAGACCCCATCACAGCCGCAACATCCAGTCTTCTCCTACCAAACTAGACCCCAAGCTTTTCCTAGGCCTAAGACTACTCAAGAATTATCTCTCAAGGCTAGCTTGCCTATGCAGATTCCAGTAGGATACCCAAATCCTATAGCTCGGCCAGTAATTTGCTCCGAGATTCGGCCATCCCACTTGCCCTCCATCCTAGGCCCTGGGCCCTTTGATCTAACGCCCGATTCTCACATTACAGGCCCTGTTATTCTACCACCCTGTCAGGGCCCAAGCAATGCCTTTTCTCTAGGGCCCAACCAGCGCGTTAATCAGGTCCAACATGCCACTAATCCCCAAGCTGGTGTTGGACCTGGACCCTCTGAACTTTTTATGGCCCCCGCCCAAACTGAGCAAACAGGTGAGTCAAGCCCAACCATTCCGTCACCCACTCTGCTCTAGCCAGTCCAGGAAACTCCTTTCTTAGGCCCTTCCCGGGATGATTTGGGCCAGACCCTTGACAATCTCAAGCCCGCTGGGAATACCTGGGCTAAGTCTACATTCACACTACCTGCTCCAGCCTGCCCAAGAAGCGTCTTTCGTAGGCCTTTCCCAGGTTGAGTTGGGCCAGACTTTTGACAAAGGAAGTGGTCAGGCCCCTATTATCACTAGCCCGTTGAAAACACCTGGGCTAAGCCTGAACTGCAACAAGGAAGATCCTGCGGTTCAGCATATGATTTCGGCACAGCAAATTGGAAGCGTGATCAAACCTAACTCAGGTGGAAGGAAATTCGTGGCACCAGATTTTGAAGACTCCTCTGATGAAGAAGCCAAGCTTGTACCGGCTTTCTACTCTGAACCAATTAAAACAGAAACGGAAAAAAGGGCACAAGGTTCAAAAGCAAAGCATGCTAGCCAGGAAGAAAAAGAAGATAAACTCTCAGCAGGTTCAAATTCTAGCAAAAAAAGGAAGACTTATGTGGCTGTGGATATCTCGGATCACTCTGCTCCATCTTATGGATCTCATCATTCTCAGGACCTCCCCTTTCCAGGTTATTTTTCTCATTAACTCCTGCCAAAACCATTAATATCTTGCTGGTTTGATATATCTTCACAAAATGCATGCCTGTTTAAAGAACCTACAAATTTGTTGCTTGGGTTACCTGAGTTTTGGCATCTGCGTTTTGGCTCAACTTATTTTGCCTCTGCTCTCTATGAGACTGCTTATCTGCATCCTTTGCTTCCTGCCCATGGGCCGCTGAGTGAGAATAATCGGAACAGAAAGATTGTACTTGATTCTATTTTTGCCAAAAAGACTAGGGAAAAAAAAAAAAAAACGAATAAAGTTAAACCTTACTCAGACAATCTCGGGGAACGGGTCGGTGTCGTGGAAATCTTCTGATGTCCTACTTATTGGTACTAGCAAGGACCACGTGCTTTACACGTTATATAGTGATTTGAAATAAAAATATTATAAATCTTGGTTAAAAAATAATTAAAATTAATAAATACGACTATTATAATTAAACCAATAATAATAAATCAGTTGTTAACTGCTACAAATACTCATAATATGAAAAGTTAATTGCCTAAAACATGGTCTTACTTTCAATTCCGAATTTTTCATGCTAATTATCACTAATATTTTTCACTATTTATCATATTTATTTTTTTCGTCACCTCAAGTTGCCGCTAAATAGAATCCTGACTGTTCTATATTATATCTTGTTATCCAAAGTACACTGACATTGCAATTAGTCTAAAACATCTCACACAAATATCTAACTCTCGCGAAATACTACAAGTTTGACTATACAGAGATAAAAGTAAAGAAAGTGTTTAGACTTTAGAGATAATTAGTGTCAAATGTGTATATTGGAGTTGTCTATTGTCCTGTATTATGTTTTTTATGGCATATATATGTCTACAAAGTAAAATTGAGAAGAAGTTTGAATAATAATTAAGCTATATTATGAAAGTTCAATAATCAACCCGAAAAGGATTGTCGAAAATAAAGTGTCTAACATGAAGAAGTTATTATTAATAAATGTATAACCACGTTTGTAAGACAAAATGAATTAGGAGCTTAAAAAATGTTGCATCTTTAAAACCAAGAACCAATATAGCTCAAGAGATCTATCAGAACACATATAGAAACTGAAGTGCTTAGACAACAAATTTTGTAGCCCTAGCTTTCAATGATCTTTCTAAAGTTTTTCTATCGTTCACTTTTAAAGTTTTGACACTTTCTCTTGCGAGCATCACCACTGAAGTTCAAAATATCATCACTTAGGATTTTCAATATCATTCATTATCCATCATGTTTCTTTCTACCCAATTATGGCCATTTCTTGTAGTGATGATTATTGGGGGTTAAATTATCCCTTGCAATTTATTTGCTTTTGGTAATAATCTATTATATTACTCCATCAGTCCCAAAAAAAAAATTATATATATATATATATATATATATATATATATATATATATATATATATATATGTGTGTGTGTGTGTGTGTGTGTGTGTGTGTGTGTGTGACTGTTCTAAAAAAATTGATCAATTTTCAAATTAAGAAAGATTTTGTACGTGTTTTTACATGTTTACCCTTTGTAGACATTTTTTTCTTCTACTTCTCTCTCCACATTTAATCCTTCACCAACTCATTTTCTCTACTAAACCATTTTCATCTTGTCCTTCTCTCTTTTTGGAATAGAATAAGAAATTCATAAAATAAGACTTATACGCTAAATAAACGTGCATCAAATATGATCAAATAATTTGGAACGAATGGAGTACAAGATTCATGTATCTCTTATTTTAAGATTAAAGTACAAAGCAAGTCCTTTTCAACTTTTTCTATCTTTAAGTGCCAACGTTCGAGTATATTTTGTCTAAAACGACGGTTAATCTTAATCAAACTTTCTTTTTTCTACTTTTCAATTAAAAAATCTATAGTGTAGTCTAACTTTCTCTTGATAGTGTAGTCTAAAGTTCTCTTTTATATTTATCTAACATGGCCTTGTTCATCGTATTAGTAAAATAAGGCAATTAATTTAGTTGCGCATGTAATTTAGTATATATTTGCCTTAAGATTTTTATTTTTAACACAGACTTTACGTACTCATCTAAAAAGTATATAAGCATGTGTGTTTGTGTCTGTCCTTTTGAAATCCATACCACAAAATGTATGTGTGAAGTTGATATCAGATAGTGGTAATAAGCTAAGTAACTTCAAGAAATTTCACAAACCTACATTTTTCACCCTATATTTATGTATACACATTACAATTTTAATATAAATACAAACTCAACAAAAATTCATCGAGAATAATTTGCAACCCAGACCATTCATTAAATAAAGACCTGTATTATCAAAATGAAAAGGAAAAAAAAAAAATTACCTATGGCATAAGGTTTTGAGAGTTAAAAAAATTATAGGGTTAATTACACCCATGACCTCGAGGCTAGGATAAAATTACAAGTATGCCCATTAGTTAAAACAAATAACATTTATGTCTGTTGACCGAACGAAAATACTGAAAGGATGTAAAGATTAAAATGTCCGTCACTTAGGAATGTAATTCTTCAAATGTCATTCCTCATCCCTTCATCTCATCCATACACCCCCTACCACCCCCACCATCATCCATTTACACTTTTTCAGCTCCAACACACACAGACAACATATAAACGCATACACACACGCACGTACGCGCACCTATCCACACACACATAGACAATATGCACATGCACCCACACACACGCACACACACACACACACGCACGCACACACGCACGCACGCGCACCTATCCACACACACATAGACAATATGCACATTTACCCCCCCCACACACACTCTCTCTCCCTCCCCCACGTACACACGGACAATATACACACGCACCCACACCCATACACACACCCCTCCCTCCCCCTCCCCCCCAATTGGCCACAACCACAGCCATAATCGCACCCCACCATCATTGCATTCTTCAGCATTTTCACCTTTCTTCAGCCTTCTTACCCCAATCAACTGTCACAGCTTTCTCACTCCACTCACTTGCAACAAACCATCATAATTCAACAAACCAAATGAACAAAAATAAAATTTGAATATGGGGTTTAAAATTTGGAAGAAGATGTATAATTTTTTTGTTTGCATCAACTACTGCGCAACACCACGGCACATGCTGCCATTAACTACCACCAGAGCAGCGTTCTACCATCGGTGTTTGCCTGCACTAGGATGATGTGGCTAGTGAGGCTGAGCCAGTTTGCCGACTTCCACGCTGAGTGCTTGTCGAGGAAGGTGCGGTGGCGGGGTGAGGGGAGAATTTGGGTTAAAACCTCAATTTGGAAAATTAGGAGTTGTCAAATTTTATATTGTATATACCTTGTGGATACAAAATGAAGAGAGTATCAACATTTAAAAAGTACATATTGACATAAGCAAAAAAAAAAAAAAAAAAATTCAACGAATCAATACAGCTTTACCTTTTAAAATTTAGTGCCATTCATTGTAATTTCACTTTAACCTTGGGGACATGAGTCCCAAAATTATGACAATCCACTATTTTATCAAACACAAATTAACATATAAATTTATCATAAAAGTTGAAAAAAGAAGGCCTAGTCAAACTTGTAGATATTCTGGCCCTGTCATATGTCAATAAATTTAAATTTTCAGTTATATGCAAAAGTTAATAGAGGCAATAGATGTGCACCTTAATTTATAGAAAAAAAAACATGCTAATACCTGGACTTAGGAACGGTTCTCTATAGAGTTGGGACATTTACCAATTTTGATGTTGATAAGTTTTATGTTATGTTTTGATAGGATTTGCTTTAAAGGTGAACAGAGACTTAGCATTATGTTTATACGATTGGGCTAGATCCACTCTCACATTTTTGTCACTTAAAGATACATTAGTGAACTGTTAACCTCTTTAGCAGCAAATGGTTTATAATTAACCAAACATATTGTAGTTAAGGCTCACCTTCTTAAAAGTAAAAATACACGTAATTTTAGTTAACCTTTTTATTTCTAATAGGGTATTTTTAATGAAAAAATGTGTAGCCATTTTAATCTCTTAAGACTATTTTGTACGCTGGAGAGAGATCCTTACCCGTTTTGGTTATATTAAAAGTCTTTTGTTACTAAAAGATGCATTAATGAACATCTTTAATGTCAAAATGTTTAAAGTTAGCCAAAGTAATAGTAATTTAGCCTCACCTTCTAAAAAATTAAAATATTTAGAGAACTTTTAAACTTAAAAAGAATAATTTTAGAAAAAAATATTTAGTTATTTAATCCCTTACATATAAAAACTTGAGAGTTTTCAAGCTAAAAAAAGATATTAATCATTTGAGCCGAAATAAATTGGAGTCTTTATCAATTGGGTTTCATCTATTCCTATCACTTTATTAGAGTGAAATATGTGAAGACAATAGCCATATGAAACGTGTTATCATGTAAATATATGATAACTCGGGATACAATGCATCATAGAAAAACAATAACCATATAAAGGATATGTTGTCATGAAATAAGGGTATTCCAATAACTCTAATACAAATATAAGATTATGTACTTGCCATGAACTCAAATTATAATTACGAACAAAATTGTATGATCTATCAATTCTTATGCGTTTAATTTGTTTTTAAGAAAAAATCCAGTTTTACTATAATTTTCTTACACCAATATGTCTATAATTGAATCTACAATTAAACTTCAGTTTTATGATAGTTTCAATGTACAATTGGTGTAAGAAAACTATCATAAAACTAAAGTTTAATTCTAGCAATATTTGAAATTTGTAGCATACACATTAGCATACAAATCTGAAATACAAAATTAAAAAAGGATTAAGTTTCTAACAAAATATTCAACTTAGTTTAGGTAGATTATGTTTATATTTTTTAAGGCTATAGAAAACCATTGTTCTCTGCAAGTTGTTTTCTTTAATCGAAATTGATGGAAAAGATGTAGCAGCTTGAGGTGGTTTAGCTTTAACGTAAATGGAAGCAATATGTTTTGATAAAAAAAAAAAAAAATTTGATAATCAAAGAATATGCAAGAGTTCAAGGGTGGTTTTATACGTTTTTGTAATTTTGTTTTTTTGTTTACTAAAAGATAAAAGAACTCTTACTCTAACTAAAACATATATTCTTATAAGGATATTCTAAGGAAAGATACTTGATGTCCTAAGAGAAGCCAAATACACTATTATTTTTTTAATAGCACTATAATTCAAAATGGGTATTTGATGGGAAAAAAAGTTTCAAGTGAAGATTTCAATTTAAAAAGGGCATCTTAAGGAAAAAATAGAAGAATTAGCCATGTAACCTCAGTCAGGATTACATATGTATTTAGAAATTTCAGTTTTACGATATGTTCCTTATACCAATATGTCCGTATTAAAATTCTAGAATCAAACTTCAGGTTTACGACAGTTTTAATGTACTAATATGTTTGTATTGAAATCTATATACATGCAAAATAATTCAAATCTGTAACATACAGATCAACATAGACATATGAAATACAAAATTAAAAAGGATTGAGTTTATAACAAAATATTAAAATTAGCTTAGATATATTATATTTTTCGAAAAAGGCTTTAGAAACTATGTTCTCTGCAAGTTATTTTCTTTAATCGAATATGATGGAGAAGATGTAGTAACTCTATTGTAGTTTAACTCAAAACACCCCTTTACTCTAATAAAAACATATATTCCAATAAAAACACCCTTATTTTTTAATACACTTATTAAAAATAGGTATTTAATGAAAAAAAAGTTTTTAGTCAAAAGTCAAGACAATCCTATACGTGCTTTTATATATGTATAGATATATATATAGATTAGTGGCCTCTTTTTCAGAAATTTTCTTCGAAATTCCTTTCTAGGCAATTTCTCACCAAGTTTGGCGATACTCCTGTTTAAGGCCTGGGGTCTATTCTCTCAGATGTTCACTTATTCCTCGGGTTTTGGTGGTTGTCCCTCTACAACCCCAAAAGTTTAAATGAAAGGACTCTGCTGGAACTGTCGAGGTCATGGGCAACCTCGAGCAGTTCATTTAGCAGATCCTTAGATCTAGATTTTCTCTTCCTTTCATAAACTAAGACAGACTTTGCCTCGGTTGGAACCAAATTCAATATATTAGGGTTTTCTCTTTTCACGGGGGTTGACTCAAATGGATCCAAATGAGGGATTTGGTTAGGTTGGAAAGACTCGTTATATGTTTTGGTCCTTTTTAGAGACAAGAATCTTATATTAATCTCGGCATCATATAGACTAGGTCCCACTTGGACGGCGGGTTTTGTTTACGGACATCCTAATCTGTCCAAAAGATAAGCTACGTGGGACTGTTTGGAGCCCATTCTTCTGAATGTTGAGGGACCACTAATCTTGCTAGGCGATTTCAACCAAGTGGTACACTCTGGAGAAAAAGATGGTTTGCACAAATTTCATTTTCCAGGACATGACGGATTAAGAAAGTTTCTTTTCAATTTGGGCCTCTGTGACTTAGCCTGGGAAGGTCCTCTGTTCACTTGGACCAATAACCGAGAATGGTTGTTTTGTTCTTTTGAAAAGCTGGACAAGGGTTATGTGAATTCTGATTGGCTGTCTATATTTTCCCAATCCTTGATCCAGAACAAAGGTATCCAAAGTTCTGACCATGCTCCAATAGTTTTTCATTCGAGCTTTCACACTATGGGAAGACGTAAACCCTTCAGATTTGAAGCCATGTGGCTTCATCACCCGGAATATGTCTAAAGGAAGACTTCTTGGCAAAGAATTGGGATCCTGGAATAGAAAGTCCTTTGGTCATCTTGCTGATGAAATCAAGACTACCTAGCAGCGCCTCCTTTCAGCACAATTTAATATCTCGGATCATCTTTCAAGGACTACTTTTCTCCATCTACATGCTCGTCTGAATTGGCTTCTTGATTGTGAATAAATACATTGGGCACAAAAATCTGGAGAAAAATGGTTGAAAGTGGGAGACATAAATACAAAGTTTTTTCATGCGGCAACTATGGTGCGACGGAATAAAAAGTTAATTTTGAACGTTAGGGATGCACAAGGATCTATCCTTTCGAATAAGGATGCCATCAAAAATTTCTTTTATGACTACTTTCGGGTGCTCTTGGGAAGTAATTCATTAAAATTGGTAAAATATTTTAAAAAAATAAAAAATAAAAAATGGGCTTCATTAAAATCGGTTTTGGAAATAAATTCAATAGTTTTCAAAAGGTTTATGCTAATGTAAATAAAAACTTGATATTTAGATTTGGTTATACCATGTTATGACCAATTCAAGACATAATATTTAGTGACAATAACACATATACCTTTACTTGTAAATTATTATGTTTGTCTGTAAGTAGTTGTATTTTGGATAATACCTAAACTTATTCCTTTTTAATTTTGACACATGGTTTTGGTTTGAAAAAAAAAAGGAATTTTTAAGATTTTACATATAGAGTTATAGTTTGGTAAACCACCTAAAGTCAGTGTTTGTGGAGTTCTCTTTCAAGAGAGAAAAATTTTCATGGGATTATCGGCTTTTGTAAAACAAGTAACTTGAAGCTGATTTTATTTTGCTGAGTGTGTCTATGAAATAAATCTTGTTTGATAAACTTGTTAAAAAAAAAATGAAAATCCCTATTTCAATGTTTAACTCTTTGATAAATACATGGCTCCCAAATGTGAGGGGTGTGTGATATGATGATAATTATGATTTCTTGAGTCATGTACATACAAAGAAGATAAGCGACATAAAGAACATATATCTATAGTATGTTCTTTTAAATCTATTTTAGCATGTCGCGTGCATGTACGAAGTGAGATTATACAATATACCTCATGCACATATATATATATATATATATATATATTCTTCCTTGCACTTAGCTTTGCTAGCTTGGATCTCTGGACATGTATGGTTGTTCTATATAATTGAACGTAAAACGTGGAAGGAAAAAAAAATTGCAGAGTGTTGCCAAAGTTTAGTGATTGAAATTATACTTTGGTAAAAATGTTAAATCATGATAACCGAAGTCTTTGATTTATGATTATTTTGACTCTTTTACATTTTTATAGTTGTGGTACTTATATGGCATCTAAGTTTCTAAAATTTGAATTGCGTTGAGATTTTGATATTTTAAGTCTAGGATACCAAATATTTGTCACAAATTCGAAACTATATTTGCAAGTGGATTTTATCTAACTTTTATAAAGCTTGAGAATTGAAATTCAAAATTCTTGAAACTTATCAGAGAATTTTTATGAAGTTGCTATTGATGTGAGATTATGTTATGCGAAGCATGACGCATGTTGAGGAAAATGTGACTCCTAGTAGGTGAGAAAGACTACTGGTCACAATATATTAAAAGACTAGTAGTTCCTAGTAGTAGACTACTGATCAAAGGTTTGATTCCTAGTAGTGAGGCTACTGACTAGTATCATCTTTGATGCTAAGCGAAGTGGATGTTACTACTGAAACTTGATTTACTTGATGAGATCCATAACGTTGTTTCGATGTGCACTATTGGGCCCTTAAAATTCTGCAGACTTGTGACACTTCATCGATGAAGAGAAAATAAGTTATAGAGGCTTTATAGAAGTTGCGTAACTTACCTCGGGACTAGCACAGAGGCTAGATCCTTTTTCACCTGAGGTGGATGGGGTAAGCCCACAGGGAGTCACCAACGAGAGTAGCCCATCCTTTATGATTGGAGATCCCATGAAGAAGGTTCAATGGGTAGACTCTCGCTATTGGATCATATCCTCATTCATCTAAGAAGGAGTCAAACACATGGGCTGATAACAAACTTCAAACTTCACAAAAGATAGAAGAAGTTGATTAGGATAACTTTCTTATCTAGTTAGCATTTTCAAATGTCCACTTCTGTAAAGGCTATGTGTGTGTGTGTGTGTGTGTGTGTGTGTATATATATATATATATATATATATATATATATATATATATATATATATATATATATATATATATATATATATACTCTTTCACGTGTACATTAGATGATAAGAATAAATCAATGCAAGCTTTTGTTCTTTTATGGTACCAGAGCCTCACCTGTTAAACGACCATTTTTTTCCATGGAGTGGGACGGTTGTGAAGAACAACATTGGCTTGTGGAGAGAGGACATATCGGGCATGCTGGCGCTCTATCTGAGTTTCATGGGTGAGAAGTAAGGTATAGAGAGTATCCAAAGAGATTGTTTCTGCACGAGTGGTGATTGAGGTGACAAACGATTGGTAGTCAGAGCCAAGTTCAGCAAGGAGGACATTAACAAGGACTTTATCAGGTATAGGCTGGCCAATAGCAGCCAACGTATCTCGAATAGCTTTGCCTTTTTGAAAATAGTCAGTCATGCTGCGATCATCTTTGCTGAGGTGATGAAGATCGTAGCGTAGGTTGTAAATCTTTGCTTTGGACTGAGAGGCGAACATGCGTTCAAGAGAAAGCCAAACAGCGACAGATGTGTGCAATCCAAGGACCTGTGCTAACACAGGCTCAGTAAGAGATGACAATAGCCAACTTAAAAGAAGTTGATCTTGTTTTTTCCACAATGTGTACTCCGGGTTCTCGACAGACGAGTCTTCATTTGTAGAAACAATCGTGATGTCTGAGTTGGGTGTGGGAGTGTTGGAGGGAGCAAGATATTTTGGAGGGCATGGGTGAGTACCATCAACATATCCCAGGAGATCATAGCCACGAAGAAGAGGGAGGAATTGACTCAGCCCCCTGGCTTTAAACATCCTCAGTTTCCTCATCATGTGTGCAAATTACAGAAAGCTCTAAATGGTCTAAAGCAAGCCCCGCGTGCTTGGTATGCACATTTATCTCAACGACTTATTGACCTTGGGTTTCATGCATTCTTGTCGGATACGTCTCTGTTTATCCTTCGCACTGACAGCATTTTCATATGTATTCCCATATATGTTGACGACATCATACTCACTGGAAATTCATTACCGAGTATCAATCGCATTGTTGGTGCCCTTAATGCCTAATTTTCTGTCAAAGATCTTGGCCCTCTTAACTATTTCCTTGGAATTGAAGTTGTTCACACAGATCGAGGTCTCTTACTCCTTCAATGCAAATACATTACTGACCTCCTAAATCGAACTCATCTTGATGCGGCCAAACCAGTTCACACTCCCATGGCAACCTTAACTCACCTCTCTTGATATCATGGTGATCCCCATCCATCCCCTACTGAATACCGTAGCATTTTTGGGGCCTTACAATATCTATCATTTACCAGGCCTGACATTTCTTTCTCGGTCAACAAGGTTGCTCAATTTATGCAATCACCCACATGTGAGCACTGGTCAGCTGTGAAGCGTATTTTACGATACCTCAAAGATACCCTTCACTTTGGACTATGCCTCTCCAAGCCGTCAAATCTTTCATTATCTGCTTACTCTGATGCCGATTGGGCTGGATGCCCGGATGACCGTCGGTCCATTAGTGGCTTTTGTGTTTACCTTGGTTGTAATCTTATATCTTGGAGTTCCCACAAGCAACCAACGGTCCCTCGCTCGAGTACGGAAGCCGAATACAAAGCTATCGCCACTGTTGCTTCTGAACTTGAATGGCTTAAATCTCTACTTTCTGAACTTCATCTTGCCCCATCCACGCCTCCTAAGCTTTGGTGTGATAACATTGGCTCGGTCTACCTCTCACTTAATCCAGTTTTCCATGCCCGAACTAAACATGTTGAAATTGACTATTATTTTGTTCGGGAACGTATAGCTCGCAAAGCATTGGATGTTCAATTCATTTCCACAGTGGACAAGCCAGCGGTCGTCTTCACAAAACCATTGTCTCTACCTCGATTTCGTGTACTTCGGTCCAAGCTCAACGTCGTTGATACGCTGAGCTTGCGCGGGGGGGGGGTATTGGATCATATCCTCATCCATCCAAGAAGGAGTCAACCACATGTGCTGATAACAAACTTCAAACTTCACAAAAGATAGAAGAAGTTGATTAGGATAACTTTCTTATCTAGTTAGCATTTTCAAATGTCCACTTCTATAAAGGCTGTGTATATATATATACTCTTTCATGTGTACATTAGATGATAAGAATAAATCAATACAAGCTTTTGTTCTTTTACTCACGGACCAGCTATTTTTATATCATTGTACCACTTTAAATTTCATAATTATTATCAAGAGTTCATACCGAATAATTTTAATTATTTACTATCGTATTGTTATGTTTTATCTTTCACCGTTGCTCGTATTTGTGTTATAGAAAGTACAAAATCAAAGCGTAAAGGCTCTGTTTGACAACACAATTTTTTTGGTTTTCAGTTTTCAAAAAAAAAAAAAAACTAAAGAGCAGTTTAATTTTTCTTTTTTACAAAACAAGTGGGTGTTTGATAACCCAGTTTTTATTTTGTGGTGGTTTACGGTGGCGGTGGCCGCCGACTGTCGCCGGAGGTGGCTGCCGGCGGTGGGAGGGTGGTGGTCTCAAAAAAAAAAAAAAAACGAAACTCATTTTGGGAGACTGATTTTTTAAACTGAAGAAAAAAAAATGGTTACCAAACACGTTTATTTTTTTTCAATTTCTAAAACTAAAAAAAAAAAACACTGTCAAACGGGACCTAAAATTTTCAACATATATCCCGATTTCATATTAATATATATTATAGTAGTTTCGTGTGTGTGATTAGGTTATTATTGCAAGCATCCTAGCTGTACGTTCATCTCCACAGGTGTACTTTTGATGATGGCTTACCAAAACCAAAAGTGGAACTAATCATGATGTTCGAATTCATTCAATCTCCTGCACATTTTTCCAGTTCAAATGTTGAACTTTTTGTTCTTAGCCTTCTCAAAACGATGAGGAAATTTAAGCAGTCAAGCATAATTGTCAAGAACATAATTATGCAATTTAAGCAGATTCGGATCTTCTGCGGTTGATAATTATGCAAGGATGGTCAAACATAATTATGTAAGGATGGCTATTCTAGCTTTTGCATGTTGCAAACCGACATCAAAGCTTGGTGCGCTGAGACTTTCACTTATGGCTTACATTGGTTAGTTTAATCTTCATGGAAGCTTGTGGTCGGATACAAAGATCAGAGGGTGTGGTGGCATGCCCTTGGTGCTTGCTTGTCATTCTATCCAACATAGGTTATAGGTTGTGTAACACTAGCTAGTTTCTGGTTTCGAAGGAATAGTCCAAAGACAGCTTAGGCAATAATTATTGAGATTCCGTGTCTCTTGTGTTGAGAGATTTGATAACCTAGACATCCGCGATTATCACGAGTTGATATTTGAGCTTCGCTTTCGGCAGCCAACTGCTAAACTTTCTCGGTGTCCTTATAAGCCATATATAAGACTTTTGGTGATGAATGTGAAGTTCAGATGATAAAAAAATTATAGCTCAAATATCGATTTCGCTATCAAAATTCGGTGCTTCCGTATTTATCACGATCCTGAAAAGTTTTTAACGGATAATCCGATCTAAATAAACCCTATTGAAGATTGTGTATGGTCTTGCAATAACTTTTTTTTAAAATTAAGGTTTTGAAAATGTGGACTCAATTCTTGCTCTTATAGGTATGTAGGGCTTTCTTTTTTCTTTAATTTTTGGCTATGGGCAAAGACCATACTTATAGATGTATTATAGGAAGTAAACCATATATAATTATACATAAGAACAAGAAAACAAATTTAAAGAAAAACATAATTACAACACGCGCGCGCGCGCACACAAACAATTAGGAACCTTGTAACTACCGGCCATAAAAAGGACGAAAGACTGACACCTCAATCTGAGGATGGAAAACATTGTACAATGAAGGCTCAACCCAGTCCATAAACACCGATAATTGGCTCTTTCCTACAAAGCAAGCTAACAGTCGAGACTTGGCCAATAGTCGTCGGTCTGCTCCACAAACACAACAACACCGCGTATCTTCTGATCTGCAATATAAGTGAAAAAAACGCAAGAGTTCCTGAAGTGGATAGGTCAACCTCCTTTCATAAGTTATGTAGGGCGTTCTTATAAGTTACACGTGTCTCTTTGGAGGCACGTTGGGCTTAGTTGATAAATAAAATTATCGTCTAATCAAATAGTATTATTTCTACTTTTTCTAGTTGAAAACAAAATAAAAGGAAACCATTGGATTCATATCTACCAATGACAATGTCATCCTTAAGAGTACTTGTCTAGAAGGTACTTATTACATCATTGGTCCAAAAAGTCAATCTTAGACACCCTTGCTTCTAACTGTTATTGCTTTCAAGTACATTGCATTGATAATAAATTAGGAGAGAAATAATTACAAGGGTGTGGGACATCGCATACGTAGAGAAAATCCTGCACATAGACGACATGCCTCACTTTGCGAAACCCCCTGATAGAAAGATGAATACAACTGAAAAATATAGAAAAGTAAGACCAGCAAACTCAATCTCCTTTTTTTTTTTTTTCTTTCCTCATTCGTATGACAACTAGAATGGAACTATATTAGGAATAAAACCATTCCCTCAAATCCCATGGCCGTCCAGTCTTTGATAATCAACCGGTATTGCCAACAAAAAAGCCATCGAAAACCTCGACATTGACTACCCCAGGAGATCAAAAGCACGTCACCAAGCTATATGCAGGAATTGTTGGTAGTATTAGGAGATACTTCTTTGTTTGAAGCAACATTGGAGTTAGATTTAGTGGAGTGGCATTGTCCCCACAATGTATACGTAAGTATAACCTATCTAATCCAATAAGGTATATCATGAGATCGGGTTAAGGCTAGTGAAACAAGTTAAGTTCAATAATAAGGATGCAGTAGACAAAAACTCACATGCTAATCACTACAATTTTCTCATTATTTTGTCTAACAAATGGAGGACACTAAGACCGTGCTTTAAACCTTGCTCGAGGTCCTGCTGAATAAGGTTCACAACGATCACCCCTACCCTAGTCCCCCTCATTCGAAATCCCCAAGTACTGAAAGCCCCTTCCCTTGGGTAACCTCTCACACCCCCTCCCCCACCCCCAAGTACTGAAAGCCCCTTCCCTTGGGTAACCTCTCACACCCCTCTGCCCATAAAATTGACGACCCCGCATCAGTGGCCGAACCACGTTGTGACGAGGGGGTGCTAATGTACCCCCTGAACTTATATATATATATATATATATATATATATATATATTATTTTGACCTTCTCTGTCTCTATGCCCGACTCTGTCTGTATGTATGTCTGTCTGTCTCTCTCTCCATTCTCCATCGTCTCTCTCTCTGCCCAACTCTCTAAAACTCTCACTCAGACACCCACTCACCGACGAGCGATGGTTGGACGACGACACAGCCAATGGCTCTCTCTCTGGCCTCAGCTCAAGCTCTCTCTCTCTCTCTCTCTCTCTCTCCTTCGAATCATGACAACCGAGAGATTAGAGAGAAGACCGGCCTTCTTGTTCCAGATTTGAGTCATCTTGTAGAAGACCGGCCTTCTTGTTCCAGATCTGAGTCATCTTACAGAAGACTAGCAACAGCGAGGCGGACGAGTGATCGGCGACGACAAGTAGACGACGAGGGCTCCACCGACTAACATCCCTCTGCCGGCGACGACGATACACTTCACGTCATTAGACTCTGGTAGGCATACTACTTATTTCATTTTTGTTGTTTGATTGCTATAAATTTAGGGTTACTCAAATGTGATTACATGCACTTGTTTTTGAAAACATTTAAAAGATACCCTTACATTTGTTCTGATTGAGGGTGTGTTCAACAATATAGTGTAGTGGGTGGTAGTTTGAGACATAGCCACAAAAGAATGCAAAGAGGACGTCAGAGGAGGGTGAGACGACTATGTTGAGCCCTGCACTCAGAGGATTCGTAGTGGGGTGGGTGGTAGTTTCAGGCTTAGCCACTATAGATTGCAAAGAGAACGTCAGAGGTGAGACGACTGTGCCGAGGCCTGAGATATTCACAGATGCACTCGAAGGAATCCTGGTAGGGATGAACAGAGTTCCTACTCTGGTGGACGGAATAAATCGGAGAAGGTCCACCAGCATGGAGTCCATCAGCTTGTGTCGTCGATGGTACATGGAAAAAGAAACAAGAACTTTTGTGCCATCTCACTTAATGCCCGAACTTCAAAGTTGACATAATTGTACTACTGTAGGGAGCTCCATAATAGTATTATCTCTAATAGAAAGTAAAGTAACAAGAATTGCAAAGAGTGTCACTCTTGAGAAAGTAGTGATAATAACAATAATAGCTTCAATTGGAGTTAGTGACCTGAAAAATAAGATATCATGAAAACGTGGCAGCTATGCCTTGTGATTGGAGTTGATGTAATGCTTTTGTTTTAGGAAAATATTTTGATCTTTCTATTGATTCTTTTTGTGGTAATCTATTTATGTAATTTCTGTGTGAAGGTAATGCTTTTTTCCTGCCATGGTTGTTGATGTCAACCTATACATGAATGACTTGGATGATTCTCATATTGCAAAGATTGAAATAATGATAGCGCAACCCAAAAGGTATTGTTGTATTCCTCTAATACTGAATCTTAGACGTTATTGAGATGCCTTTTTCCCTTCTTGTTTTTTTTTTTTGGTAAGAGGATGAAATTAACATTACTCAAAAAACAGAATTACAACATCCAATGTGCCAATCTTTTTCCCTTCTTGTTTATGTGGCTGAAAGTTCACATGGGTTATGAAAAGTTTCATACTTCTCTTTGCTATCTCTAGTACCTTTCAAGAATAGTACTTGTTTTTGTATTGCTACCTCTGGTATCTGAATCCTTTTTAGTACTTCGTATTTTTGTGCATTACCGAAAATGCACTAAATTTTTGTGTATTATTTTAATTTATTTACAAAAAAATTTAGTGACTTCGATATATTTTTTGCACCTCCTGAAGTAAAATCCTAGTTCCGCCACTGTCCCGCACACTGCTTAACAAGGAATTCGGACCGTAAACCAATTATACTAAAATGTAACCTACTACCACCAACCCCAACTGCCAAACCCTTTCGCCAAGAATTACATACATTGACCCACCTAGTCAAGCAAATGAGAGCCTCATTAGCAAAGACGTTAAACTGCATATTCTACTCGAGAAGACCACTCCCAAACACCACTACAAGGATCCTGCCCAAGAAAGATGAAAATACAAAAAGCATCCCAACGTTACAGGATTGAGATTCTCGCACCGGAATTAGCTAGAGATGTCAAATGGGCCGGGCGGCCCGCGGCCCAGTCCGACCCGGCCCAAAAAAGCCCGGCCCGGCCCGGCCCTGTTATGAACAGTATAGGCCCGAAAATTTAGGGCCTTGGACCTGGGTTTGGACCAGACCAAGGTTTCAGAAAAAAATGGCCCGGCCCAAGCCCAGCCCCGAAACAGGCCTAAAATTGGCCCTGTTTTGGCTCGAAATTGGCCCGGATCTGGCCCTAAATTGGCCCAAATTCTGGGCTGGCCCACTTTTTCCAAATTTTTGTCCCCCCCAACAGCTATATTCCCCACTAAATTGGCCCAAATTCTGTGTGCGTGAGTGAATGAATTTTTGGGTGTGTAGTGCATTTGTCTAGGAATTGAGTGACCTGTAAGTGAGAGTGTTTATGTGTGTAAAATGATTATGAAAATGGGATACACGTAAAAGATGCCAAACCATTACTTTCTTTGGTAGTTTTCTCTACGGTTCATGTACATCATAGGCCTTGGGTTCACATCACTAAACTGGGATTTTTTTTTTAGTGAGATGATTTTGAGGTGAAAGATTGATCTTCTAAATATGAATGCTATTAAATATAAGCATGTGTGTATCTACAAATGATCGTTTTATGCAGTTACTGAGTATGCATTAGAGTTAATTTCTAGATGGGGTTTAATCCTTAGAGGCCAAAGACAAGCTGCTCTTTTGGCAAGATAACTTCTGCAAATATCCTCAAATGCCGCTCTTCTTTTTCTTCTTTTAACCCTTCAATCTAAACCTCCTCTAATGTTCCCAGAACCTGATGATATTTTTCTTACTGAAAACAGTAGTGGGTTTGTGAGTGGTACACTGTGCTTGCACAATTGTACCACGTGGCTGTTGGTATTTTATGATTGCCCAAAAATTCTGAAAATTTACAGGATGATTCTTAGTACAATATTATAATTTCTGTGAAAATTTCATAATTTTCTGATGTCGTATGTATTTATCATAATTTCTGCAATTTCATATAATAATATTGCAGATAATAATATTTCGAGATTTTTAATATGAGTTAATGATTTCGACGATTGCAACCTCTTTGCAGTGGTCATGGTTTTACAATAAAGATAATGATGTATATAGAAAAGGAGGAAGTAGACAAACTAATTAGAGAGTGACCCATGTTTAACTGCTAGTGTCCATCTTGTGTAACGGGAACCATACTACAACGTCAGTGGGGAACCTCTTACACTAGTTTCATTTGGCGATTGAGGCTTTTGATGTTGCTCCAAGTCTCCAACCATTTAATTTATAAATGTGAATAACAAGGAGTTAAGAATAGGGAAAAAAAAACCAAAAAAATTTTTTTGGGCCTGGGCCGGCTTAAGCCCGGCCCTAAAATATTGGGCCTAGGGCCAGGGCTTGGACTGGGCCCAAGTATACCAGTTTTCAGGCCCGGCCCGGCCCGGTTTCCCCTTCTTCTGGCCCGGCCCGGCCCGATTTCGTTGGAGGCCCTCTGGGCTTGGGCTGGGCCGGGCTTGGGCCCGGCCCATTGACATCTCTAGCACATCATATTATACAAAGCAAGGACAAGCCATCCATGACATATGGAAACTTTACTAGCTGCAAGCTTCAATATGAAGAATCTAACTACTTCGAAGCGATGAAAAGGGCCCTCTGTCAAAGAACAACTTCACCCCCAAGAAAGAATGACACTTTCCATAAAAGCCACATGTCTACTCAATGTCGTAAGTTACCAAAGCGTGTGAAAGGTTGAATTTGACCAAACACATGCACCATGCATTTGAAATCGAGGAGACTTATACAAAGCCCACTCATAGCTTGAGATGAAGCCAATAACCAAACTGTTGTCCAAAATTTCATAAATGAAACAACTGAACCCATGTAGCAGCTAGATATCCACACAACATGACATTCCAGAGACCACCATATTGCAAAAACCAGAGATACCGGAGCTAAAATTCCGAATAACAATTAAAAACAGTACATCAAACCCATATATTTTGCACACGGCAATCAAGCATACCTCCAAGTCCCCTTCGAGAAATCAGCTTACTTAGCTGGAATAAATACAAAAATCAAGAGAAAGAACAGCCGCCAAAGGCCAGGTAAATGACCAGTCACTGGGCATTGACACACAATTTGACGGGTTGGAACTAAGGCCTTGTTTGTTTCACGGAAATCATTTTTCGAAAAAGGTTTTCTGCATTTTCCGGTGTTTGATACGTGAAAATCATTTTTAAGAAAATGTTTTCCGCATTTTTCAGTGCTTGGTGCATACATAAGATTTTTCAATAGAAAATGATTTCCAATCACACTTATTTTGAATAACAAAATGTCGAAAAATCACTTACCAATTAAAATTCTGTAAGTCATTTTCTGGACCACTAAACACACACCCACACACATGCGCACACCCCCCCAAGACACACACACACCTAGGGATGGCAAAAAAATCCGAACCCGCAGAATTCCGCCCCGCTCCGCCCCGTTAGGAGCGGGTTATTTTGACTTTGACCGGGGCGTGGGGCGGGTATGATTTTTTTTAAAAAAATCCGCAGCGGGTTAGGGGCGGGTATGGTATTTAGTCCAGACGCCCCGCGACCCGCCCCGCCCCGCCCCGCCCCGCTATATTAACCCTATTCATCCTTTAATCATAGCCGTCCATCCAACACATATATAAGATGCCCTTTAGCCCTTATCAGCCCCCATTCCCCAAAACCCTATTTTCCAATCAATCTCACTCTCTGCCGACAACAATGGTGCCGCACCGCCGTCGCGCCTCATCTTCTCTCCCTCTCCTTGAACCAACTGATAGCAGTACTAACCACATAGCCATCATCTGGCCATTGAAGTATGTCAAAGGTAACAGTGATATTTCCATTTGGGTCCAACGGGTCATAGCAATCTGCAAGTTGAGAAGATTATTCAGAAAAGAATTCTCCCTCCAAGAAGTGAAATCAAAGAAGCAGCAAAGGACAAGTAAGATGCCTGAAAAGCTGCACATAGTCACTAATAATATGAGCATCAATGGAAAACGCTAAAGCACTGAAGCCTCTCCTCTCGCAAGGGCGCCGCCTAGTTCGCTTCGACATCGAGCTCCTCTCTCGCCTCGAGCACCGCAACAGCGTCTCTTTCACTGGTGTCGAGATGATCCTCAAGAGGCTTTTGTGTATGTGAACCAGAGTGGGGAATTTTGCGGTTGCGCAAGGGGTTGCTGCTACTGTGTACGAGCTCCGTGTTATATGTATCTGGGCGTGCGTGTGTGTGGACGTGCGGGGCGGATCGGGGCGGGATGGGTTTTCTTAACAAATGTAGGATCGGGTATGGTATTTTAGATTTATGACCCGGCAGCGGGGCGGGGCGGGGCGGGTCGGGGCGAGATTTCATGAGCACCGGGGCGGGTTCGGATTTTGTAAGACCCGCATCCGACCCGCCCCATTGCCATCCCTACACACACCTTACCCACCCCACCCACACCCCGACACACACACACACACCCCTCACCCTACCCTCACCCACACCCGCCCCCACACACATACAGACACACACACACCCCCACACACAAATGCCCCCCCCCTCACACACACCGACACACACGCCCGCCACCCCCACCCCCCACCCCCCACCCCCCCTACACACACATACACCAACACACACACATGCACCTCACCCCCACACCCACACCCACCACCTACACACACACCCCCTCCCCCTCCCACTCGCCCACACACACAACAATGCCCAAACAACGAATATATATATATATATATATATATATATATATATATATATATATATATATATATATATATGTGTGTGTGTGTGTGTGTGTGTGTGTGTGTCATTGCACGACACCCAAACAGTAAAAAATGAAATTCATGAAAATATTTTTAGGAAATGCTATTTTTCGGAAAGCATATTCTGGAAAGCGTTTTCCGGAATGCATTTTCGGTGAAACATTTTCCATGAAACAAACAGGGCCTTAAATTAAAAACCAATTGACAAGCATGGTCTCCAGGATAACCACTGAATTATTCAACGAGCTTTGTCCTCGGTAATAAAATGAGGTCTCAATCCGTCGTCGATTACCGCTATTAACTTCGTCGGAGATTATCTAGGGAAGAGGAAGGGAGGTGAAAATTAAATCTAGTCGGCAAAGTTAAGATTTAATAGTTAAGATCTATCTACTAAATCTAGTCTGCAAAGTTAAGTGAGGACTTGGAGAGAGTTGTTTAGAGAAAGTAACGATTTGTTTCTCAATCTCTTGTTTTGCCTCCGATGCTAAATCCATATTATCACAAATTTCTAGTATCATTTTCTCGTTCTATCAAATTTGTGCTTTGTATGTTTTCCATTTTACTTTCATGTTTATTAGAACATGAACAAGATTCGTTAACAAGAAAACATATATTAACTTGTTTGTATAGCATTTATATAATTATAAAAACAATATCATTTTATTACGATTAACTTTTAACCAATATATGACGCCCTTTGTCGTTTGAACCAAAAGCTTCAAGACATATTTGTTAAAATGAGTGAAATGAACTTTAATAACATAAATGCATTGTATTGGTGAAGAGTGCTTGAATTTGGTGTCTTGAGAACTTAACAAAGAAATGATAACAAAATAAAGAAAATTGAATTTGAGAAAGATTAAAACAGAAAATATGGTTACATAATGTTTGGACCATTTCCACGTGAGATACAATAAACAAATTACGTGAAATATACACACTTCTGAGGAATCTTTACAATTGACTTTTTGGTTTTGTTTACCCCGCCAAACCAAAGAAATCACTCTATACAGTTCCACAAATTATCATGGTGGTAATTTATCTTATTCAGTGTTGGACCTTCAATAATCTTACGACTAATAGCTCATAAAATTTCATTGTTTTGGGTCATGTGCGAGAAACACTCCAGTCATTTTTGTTTTTTTGGTTCCTACCATCTTGAACTTTTATTTTGGTGCCCCATTGACCAATTGACGGGTGAAATCTAAGTTCAGTCCAAAGTCTTTTAGAGTTTTTTTTTGGGAAGAATGGACAACTCGCATTAAGTCATCGTTGGCAAGCCATTCTAACCACCAATAGCAAACCCACCGCCACCACTGCTGCGGCCATCTCCTACCCCATTTTCCTATAAACCCACGATCACCATTATAACGATCCACCAAACTCCCCACTTAACCTTTCACACTTAACACCACAACAAATTTGTCTTCCCCTCAACCCATTACAACCTCCATCAAGACCATCAGAAATTGCCACCTCCATGACCACCACAAATCGCCACCACCTCAAACCCTACACAACCTCCACCAAGATTACCATAGAACTGCCACCACGAAGATCACTTAAAAACGCACCATGACCTCTACCAAGAGCGCCACAAACTTGTTGTCATGAAGACCACAGACCCTAAATCATGAAAAAGACTACAAATCCTGAAGCACAAAATGTGAGGTATATGGAATCAATTAAGCATTCAAGGTGAGAGTCGGATTGTTTGGTGACAATGAATTGGAATATATCAGATTTGAGTGGATGTAACACTAGAAATTGGTGTTTTGGCTTAGTGGAAGAGTGGTACAAGTGTAATCTCGAGTGCCGGGGGGGGGGGGGGGGGCGGTGTTGACCACAGTGATATAAACAAATAGACGTCCAAAAATTTCAAGCCCTTACCACCACTTGGTGTATGGAGCAACAATTTAGAAGTTCTAGGTCGTGGGAACAAGAATAAGTCTAGGATGTTTCGTGCACATGACCCCAATTTATAGGGTACTATGCACAACTAATTCTAAATTTTACACTGCATCTTTTAACTAGCTTTTGAAGATTTTGTCAATAAAAGATACATTAGTGATATTTTTTTAGTCTTTTAAAAACAATAAGGATCTAAGTCAAAGGCAAAATTTGGCATCACTATACGTATAATGTATTACCATGTCACATTTGTCTATAAATTGCGATTTGTGTAAAGTAGTTACAACTCCATGATTTTCCATCACAATATTGTTTTGGAACTTCACTCCCTCATTTCTTTGTTTTTGGTTTGCAATGAAGGTGTCTTGGTCCGACTAGTACACTGTGATACAATATTACCACCGCAATATGCATTCTGCACTCAACCGTCAAGCGACCATGGCAAGTGTCATCTCTCCTCGTCATACAACATGCATTGAAAACTCGTGGTTGACCCTCGACTATAACTAGTGAGAGTCTTACACAAGATATCTCTGTTTATAACTATCAACCACTAGCCTAATCGGCTAACCCCGTGACTAAATATTCCTCTCCCATGTTTGTCATAATGATAGAGTTCTCTCAGGAAAATTTCAGTCACTTAATATTTTCAATTTTACGAATTCAGTACTTAACTTTTCGGTACTTAAATTTCGGTTTTATCAAACATTTATTCTTACCGGCGGAGGTGATAGGTATCATATCTTACTCAAAATTATGTTTTTTACACTGTAGTAGGGCCTGATAATCGGGCCTAGGGAGCAGGTCTAGGTTTGTCCAAGCTCCGCCCAAACTCTTACATCTTTAAATAAGCTTAGGGTGTATGTCGGGCCCATTCACATAAACTTATGGCAAATGTCATTAAATTGTTTGCTCATAATTCAATAGATTTTTTTACTCAAAAAAATCTATCCCACCCTGAGTAGCTGCTGCTACTAACAGAGGCTTTATCTTCATGTAGCTATTAGGAAAGCTAGGATCAATAAATGACGTTTTTATTATACAAAAAAAAAAAAAAAAAAGGTAGCTGATCAGGATCAACAATTGTGCTTATCTTCACAATCTTGATCGACTACCATGTTATTAAAAGTTTCGCGATTGTTAAATCTTTCTTCTCATCTCTGTTGAGATCTCGCTTATATAGATTAACTATCTCAAAATTAAGCTCATTAGTCATTTGAGTTTGCCAAATCTTGAGGGACTAATCCTTGTATATGCAATGAGAGACTTGTAACACAATATACGTCAACAAAAGCTAGTTACATATGTAAACAGCTTAAGACAACCTGAAGTACTTATAGATTATATTAACTCATGAAGCCAAGCTTTATGTTGATTATTGGTATAGGTTGGAAAATGTGTGAATTAGACCTGTAAGTACTTCCATAAATTCAAACTTAGCGATCAAATAATATTTAGCTATGGATGAGTCTCATCTTTATACATTTATAAGGAGTGAAATGATACGCGCGCGACAGCCTCTCACCAAAATCTGTGTGAAATTGTTTTCTGAATTGCCTTTCTACTAACCAGCACATGGTTGGCAAAGCACATGGTTGGCACAACACATACATGATGTGTGCTGCTTCGGTTACTAAGTTAGTTTTCATGCCAATATTCCTATGTACAAATATGATTTTTGGGTGGTATCCCATTTCAACTATCTCCTCCAACTAATGGAAGTATTATTACTGCCCAAAAAAGACGAGATCGAATCACCCTTGCCAAGAGCTTGCTTGCACTTACACAAACGTGGGCTCTATTATCTATGTCTTAGGCGGTCTTAGTGCCTTTAAAAACCCAATAATGTATTCAATTGCACAAACTTTAACCCTAGAGCTGGTTGGTGCGAAGGCCCTTCCATGATCGTTGTTAGCAACACACCTCATACGGCAGTAATATACAGAAAAACATTTGTCATTCGGGGTTTGGAGTACAAGGAAGTCCAGCCTTGTTGCCTGAGTTTTGAACCACGGTATATAAGTCTAATTTAGATAAAAAATAAAATAAAAAAAAGACCACCTGGATCCGGGTTTTGCCCATGTATAGCCGATTCAAGAAACATCCTCAACGCAGTCGGGAGTTTCAGAAGCTGTTTTTGCGGCGAATGTTGGTGGGGATAAGTGATGGGCGGTTTTTCTTGGGCACATTTTACTGCCTGGATAAGCAAGGAAACATCATTCTCCAAGACACTGTAGAGTATCGCAGCACGCGGCGGTCCTCTCCTTCCCCAATGGAACAACGGAACCTTGGTCTCATTCTTATCCCTTCCTCTTGCAGAATATCGTGTCATGTAGATTGCTCCATCGAAGAACAGTTGTCCATACTGTCACTTCAGGAGCACAAGTAATCCTGTTACGAATCTATCGTCACATCTTGGATTGACTTTTGTCAAGATACTCTATGACGATGATCTAATTGTTGTTCATACGATGACATGCAAGAAATTCTTTGCCGGTATTTAGAGAAATTTGGCCCAAGTAATTCACAACGAAATGGGTCTAAATGGGTCAGCCACCCGTTTGACCCAAACCAACCCGCCAACCCGTTTTGCCAGGCCTACAGGCGGGGGATGCATACTAAAGATTTAATATTGACTTTTTAATATGAACACTACTATTCATTGCCGCGGGAAGCCCATCTTGATCCACTGACGGAGACCTATTTGTGATTGTTTGGTCAGACATGGATGATTCTGGTTCATCTCTCATCTACATATTCACGTATGTTTTTCACATTTCTGAACCACAAATGGCTCCCCATTTGTGGTTCTTTGCCTTTCTTCAAAACAAACATAGTTAAACCTTCATTACTAATAGATACTGCTCTCATATTGGGTAAATCGTTTCTATTACAGTACATTCAAGTTTTGTTCGGACAAATAAGTATTCCTATTCAGTTGCCAACTTGCAAAGTTTCAAGTATGCAGATAAAAAGAGAATGAAAAATACAAGAGCAGCCTACTCAACAAACAATGGCATGACCAGCTGCTTTCAAGGGGAATGATGGATGAAATATGTACATAGTACTACATCAAAAGCTGAATATTAAGAAAACTCATCTGCCATGGGAATAAAACTGAGCCTGGAAGCTGACAATTTAGGACATAAAATATACAGAGGGAACAGCTCGGTATCTCTCTCACTCTAAGCATGTTTGCAGTTTATCTATCACAGGTGTACCACATTCTGTACAGCCTTCTGGGCATTTTGATCCCGGTGCTTTGCAGATGTGATTGCAGACGAGAGGATCAGCTGAAGAATTTCTTTTAACACGCTTGCAGAAGTTTTCAGTAGCGGTCACTATAAGGAGTTCCATAAACAATCAAGTAAGGTACAGTGCGTACAACAGTGTCAATAGGTATTGCAAAGTTCACACCAGAGGATACACCCGTCCCTGCATAACAGTTCGGTTAGAGGAAATACAATAACACTATCATGAATGTCATGCTATTACAATCATCGAGGAAAAGAGTCTGATAGATACACAGATTCCTAAGTTTTGTTTCTCTAGTATCTTATTCACATAGGACTTCATTTAACTTCGTCTTTTTTTTTTTTTTGATAGCAAGATAAATAAAAGTAAGCTGTTAACCTATTGCAGATGATTAATGCTTATAAGCTCTAGACTTTGTCGTCTTCAGAGCTATAAACTCGAGCAAAGAAATAATCTAAAAAAATTTCCCCTCTATAGATAGTTAATCGGATTGACACATTGGATATACACAACTTAACGATGTATCCAGTATTTAAAAAGAAACCACGGCAAGGTTATCATTTATCAGTTCTTACTGCAAAAGTATAAATATGAAAACAAACAGGGAAACATGACCATAGTTACCTTTGCGAGTGAAAGTGGCTGTATTAACACCAATAACATGACCATAGGAATCAATCAATGGCCCGCCTGAATTTCCTGCACTTGGGTAGCCATCATCAAAAACCAAAAAGATTCAGAAACAATAACAGGTTTTTACAAGAAAGAATACTGACACTTGGCTCCAAAAAAGAAAAGTAAAATATTTAACAAAGAAAAAAGCAAAGAAAAAAGCAAAGAAAGAAGAAACTAAATAATTAACAATCTGGCAACTCAATCCAATGACAAGAAGCCCAAGCTGCATCATAAGTTGATTTGGCTCTGCGATCTCTCTAATAGTCATGCAACTGGTATAGAAGAATGAAATATCTCATGTCTTGACAAGGTATTTCAAGCCAACAGAAGATAAAATGCATAGTCAAAGATCACATAAATTGTTCTTTAAATCTGTCTACTCAAAGGACAAAAAGACTTCTAAACTTACCTGCATTAATAGCAGCATCTGTTTGAATAGCACCGCGGATTGCCCCTCCATTTGGTGACGGTATCTCCCTGCCTAACCCGCTAACTACCTACAAGCATTTGAACTAGTTAGTATATTGTTATTTATGACTCTGCCCATCTGCTAGTCAATTTCATATCCAACAAGTAAATAGTATGTTCTATTTCTTCTAGGGTATGAACATGGATTAAGCAGTCCCATTCTGTCAAGGAGTTGAACCACATATCCAACAGCTTCTACACAAAAGTGATCCAAAACTTTTTTGAAAATGTTAATATCTTTTTCCTGTTGTTTGATTGGTATGTACTTGGGGTGGGGAGAGTACATAGGTTGATGCTAATTTAAGCCTGATAAAGGCCATAAGGAGCTGAAAGCACAAGAAGGGCTTTTCCCTGAAACTTTTAGTCTACAACACAAAATTCTTACTCCTGTTGTTAGAGTATCCTCATATCCCAAAGGATTTCCGATGGCAAAGCAGCTCTGACCCACATGTAAATCACGAGAAGTGCCAAATTTAATGGGCTTTAGTTCATTCCCTTCCACATCAACCTGCCAATAATCGTAAGTCAAGCCTTTTTTGGATAGTTTCTGCGTAGCATACATTACATGGCATCAACTAAACAGTATGATGACAATATGTGACTCCAAAAATGTATCTAACTTTGTTCAGATCAAGATCCCAAAATGAAAGCTCTCGGCAGACATCTTACACCTTGATGTTGATATTTTGCAATTCATATAAAAAGGCGGACAGGTTGCCCTGCTAAACTATATTAAGATTTCTTCAAAGGGGAACAGTTTATAAAAAATGAATGCATAGCTATCGATCTAAGACATGCAAATTAAAAGACCTCAGAATATAGTACGGAGTATTTCTTTGGTATGATCTGTATAATAGTGTTATATGCGCAGATGTGCAACGAGCATAGATCAATGAAAACCTTCAGAACAGCCAAATCGTAGGCTGCATCAAAGCCAATAATCTTCCCCTCCCTTGAAAAGCTGTGACCACTTGAATCAACCAGATATACCTTTTATAAAGAAGACGACAAACAAAATGTTGGTACTCATGTCACATAAAGGCTGCAATAGCTTGGGAAGAATGATATTAGTAGTAGGATTAAGAAAAAGAACAGAACCTTACAGCGTTGTAATCCGCTTTGGTCAGTAGCCAATTTAGCTATGACGTGATAATTAGTGACCTGCCATACACAAGCTGATTTGTCTCAGAAACTTTGCAGAATACACCCTTATGCAGAAATATAGGTCCAATTACATAAGTAAAGACTAAATGACTAGGTCTAACTACATAAGTAAAGACTAAATCACTACAATAACCTTACCCAAAAGCTCAAAACTACAAGCATACTCAACCATATATGACGTGAGACGTGCAAAAAAAGACTGAAGTTCTTCAGGAATCATGTTTTGATTCTATGGATAAAAGGAACTAAATTACAATCTAATTGATGCGAAGTTTTAGGTTTTACAGAGTTTTAGGGTTAATAAATCCTCGTTAATCAGGTAGCATTCGTATTGCTTCCGGTTCAGTATCAGATTGCACAATTAATATCGAATAAAGCTGTTCGCTTTACTCATCAGTTATGACTTTGGAGATCCCTAAACTTGTTTACTAAAAGACAACTTTTGGTACCCAATATAAGATAAAGTGATCTCCAAATCGCCTCCACCCTTCCCCCCTCTTCTCCCAAGCCATTGAGCTCAATATTTGTCTGATAAGCTCCGTCGAGCCTCCATGGCATGTCTTAAAGTAGTTCTTAGTTCCTTAGTGATGAGTTAGCCTTTCCCCTATCTGAAACTTACAAATATAGAATGTCTGCTCTTAAGGCTCCTGAAACTAAACTCAAAAGTACTGGCAGGTCAGTCTTGATTGGTTGGGCAGTCTACGCATCAGTGGAATGAACCATAGACACATCCAACCCACACGATACGGGAGAACCACACCCCTTCCCCCCTTTACCCTGCCCCCTCAGGAAAAAAAAGAAAAGAGGATTTTATTCATCTGGGAAGTGATTGCAATTCACTAGAAGTTCGGGGAATTGTTTGTTGCGCTGAAAAAACATAATTCAAATGGAAGACTGAGGAAAGCTTAAAGGTCAAAGGAGAAGAAAAATGTGGAAATGATCGATACAATATCGTGATACTTCACCGGTCCTTCTCTGGCAGATTAGAGTCACTTTCCTTGGAATGAGGTATTTGAATATTTAAATCCGCACATCAGGAAGCCGATGCGTAAATCTTTCCTTCTTGGCCTCTCTACTCTTGCCAATAGGTATTGAGTTGGATTTTATAACGACCAATCAATCTTTTTAAAGAAAAGGATGGAGAAAAAAATCATGCATTGCTAGAAAATGTGTCACATGCAAGTTTTAGTTTCAACATGTCAACCTGCTTATTATAAAAGCTTTTGCAAAATCATGCGCTTCACTACTCGATAAGTTTACAGATTCAAAACTAGGGTAACAGGTCATGATTCAAGTCCCGACTCAATAAATCTTGCTAGCTATAGCATCAGTTTCTGATCAGTGCTTAAAATTGTCAGACTCACGAAACAAGAAAACGTGATAACATAATAATATAAGAACTTATCCACATGGATAAGCATTTCTGGAAACTTGAGCATGTACACATAAGGAAAATGCCATCACAAGGATCTTTGCGGACAAAAAGATATCAAGATTTGAAAATCCCTGCTGATAAAAGTGGAGAATCATCAATGAACAACGGAGAAGCACGTGTATATCATGAAGCATGACAATTTTGGGCCATTAGAAAGTGCAATTATGCTTCCGGAGGATGCTGAAAGGGATTGATGGACACATGGATTCTTATTACCACTTTGTTTCGAAAATATATACTTGGATTTTATTGTTGCATGACCAGAAAAAGATTCACAAGAAAATTGAAGGATTGGAATTGTACGATGTGACCAAATTTATCCCAAATGAAGCCGGAACCTGTCCCTTCAACTTTTGCATTCTCATCATCTAGTAAAGCGTCTTGAGTAGAGCCCTTGGATCTTCTTACTAACTCAAGATCTTCAATGAAAACGACTGATGGTGAAGTTTCCTGTAGTCACATCAGGAAACATGTTAGTACAAGCTACAATTGCATCAAACTTACGCAGAAAAAATATTATCAGACTGATCAGCCCCATTAACAGGGAAGAGTAAGAGGGGAGCAGACCAACAAGAAAAGACGAGAAGACACGAGTTTCCTTAAACAAGAATTTTATGCTCATAGAAAATTGGAATCGAAAAAGCCAAATGACTCTCTCAATAGCTTCCTTACAGCATCCTATACTAACTTTAGCAGAATAAATTCTCTCATAGAATAACTAAGCGCTATTCAAGTATCGTATGATGTATGTACTCCATTGAATGTGATTTTACGAAACACCCCGTCTTATATGAAAAACATAGCTGAATATCCAGTATCAGATGGAAAAGCTAATAAACTTTGAGAACAATTGCCGACATATGCCATTAATGTGTATACTTCCTAATTCCATTCACATCTTCTGCAAATGGGCAAAAGTGCATCTTTTTCTATTCTTGGAAAGCATTCTAGTTCCTTGCTTATAAATCATCCTGAGCTTCTACTCTAGCCTCTTCTTATGCAAATTTGATCATAAAGTAATCAACTTTACCACGTCAACAGTAACACAAAAACTGCGTAATTTAGTTGAAAACTAGTGACCAATATATGTATAGGCAAATTTTAGCATAATCGGCCCAACTAGGTTATCAAATTCCTCAAGTTCATTCATTCAGGAATGACAGCAGCTAAAATGGGTCATGAGTTACAAGCACTAACGTTCAACCCCAACACAACACACATAGACCTAGCATAATTTGTCCAAGTAGATTATGAATCTCATCGAGTTCTTTGATTCAAGTCAAAACGTGTCATTGGCTAAAAGCGTTGCATTCCATCCACAATAGACACACAAAACAATCAAATGTATCAATATGCAAATATGTGAACTCTTTGAGAGGAGAACCTGGAAGATATTGACGACCCTATCTTCTTCTTGCTGCAGTTCATCAACTTGTTGGGCAAATGCTGGATTTAACGAAAAGGGTGTTGAATTTCGAAAGAAATGGAGATAAGAGGCAACCACAGAAGCAGAAAAAGATAGTGTTTTGCGTCTGGTTAAAAGGGTCTTGTTATTCGAGGAGGAAGAAGAAGAAGAAGAAGACGACGACGAGGGGGGTTGAAGTTGGTGAGGTGGTGGAAGTGGAGAGGCGATGGATTGCAGACCACCCAACACCACCACCATGACTCCAATCCTACTGTCCCAAAATCCAATGTAAAAATATCGATTTTATATAATTATATAATCTTTTCGGGTAATGGTATTTTATTGAAAAAAATTTATATCTACATTTGTGTATTAACTTTATGATTCGTTGACAGCGCAGACAACTTCAATTCTGTACGATCTGGCCATCCATCCTTAAAGGTCGGACTAGATCTAGTTTCTAAAAAAAAAATCGTCTGCTACATGATGTAGCGGATGATCATTTTGTCTAAATGTTCCTAGATCCCCGTCCTTTTTGTGGAACAGTGCCCGTCAGCTACATGATGTAGCGGACGACTTTTGATTTAACATGTTATCAGCTAAACGTCATTCGCTTCATTATATAGCGGACGACCTTTTTCTGCCACTCGTCAACTTTATCCCCTTACCGTTCGCTACACTATCTGGCGGACGAGAAGACATTTTGTCTTTATCCAAACTCTTTCTTGTCCGCTAGATAATGTAGCGGACAAGAAAGTAGATCTGCAATTTGTGTGTCCTCAAGCCCTTGAATCTTTCAAAGAATCCCTTAAATCGTACAATTAATCACCTAAGTTCACAAACCATTGCTTTATTTGTGTATAATCTTGAGTTTGCGAGTATTGCGCATAATTTTAATGATATGTGATGTATGAATAGATGTGTATGTATATATATATATATATATATATATATATATATATATATACATGTGCTAGCGTATTTGCAAATATTTGATAGAAATTTCCAAACTTGATGTTTCTTGCATAATTTCAGTCGTAAAAATGGCCTTTAACCCCGGACCCAAAGATCCTTCCGTCTTGTATGACCATGCTAACCATATTATTACAACAATTTAGAACAGACAAGTAAGATACTATTTAATTTATTTAATTTAATTTCAATCACGAGCATTGTATATTTTGCTTAAATACGCTTTGTTAATTCATGGAAAAGAGGAACACTTGATACAATAGAAGTAACAGAACATTTTGGACAGTGGAAGCTGAACAATCTACAAAAAATAGTGTTGCGTGGAATGGGGTTTGGGATTTTTACCTATGGAAATATATTTTTGCAACATGACTGGACTTTAATATGTGCCTTTGTTGAACGGTGGAGAGTGAAACGAATGCGTTTCACTTCCCTATTGAGGAGATGACAGTAACCTTAGAAGATGTATGGTACATCTTAGGTTTACCAGTGACGAGACGATCGATAATTTCTGGTAAGATTGGACCGAGAAATGAGAGATTTGCTAGGGTTCTTTGATTCGATACACAAGGACCAATTTAGGCATGGTGGAATAAAGTTGAAGCGGTTGGTAGATATGTTCAAGGCTTTGCTGGAAGACTTCACGGAAGGGATGCTTGTAATGCACACACAAAGGTTTTCCTACTGTGGGTGATCAGAGATTCTATTCCCAATGACGACGAAGAACACAGTCCACGTGAACTATTTAGCTCTGTTGGGTAACTTGCAAGAGGTTGGCGAGTATGCTTAGGGTGCGGCCTCACTTGCATACTTGTATCACGCTCTATACAAGGCAATGAGGCCCGACTGCAAAGTTATATGTGCATGTCTCTAATTGTTGCAGGTATGTCATATAACCTCTTTTAATTTCTTTTTTGATAATTTGTTATTAGTCAGAACACAATAAAATTTGACCATACTTCACCTATTTGTCTCTGTTCTCAGGTGTGGTCTTATGAACACTTCAGTATCGGCGTACCCGTGCGTAGGCCTGGAACCCAAAAAATCTGGCCTCGATTGCACACTTGGGAGTACAGTCGGAGGGATAGCCATTATCTTAGGAGAGATGATCCCAATCACAACATTGTCTTCTATTGGGGGGAGTTCGACTCACTATTTTTGGCCCAAATGTGTTGGGCGTCGTACAAGCATTTGAAGAACCAGGTGGTAGACTCGTTCATTTTTACGTACTTTGGGTTGCAACACACTCTATTGATCCATTATGAGATTGCGAAGTGGCAACTACTCGATCATGCCATGCGAAATTTTGAATGCCTACAGGGGTTGCCATCAGATGCCCCAGACATGAGAGTTAACAAGAACTCTGTGAACGTCCCAATGTTAGGGCAGGTGGATGCCCTCGAGTTATGCGCTGGTGAGATAACTGTGGGAGTCCCGACAGGACACGCTAGCAACCATTATGTCAGAGCCCTACCCTATAGTCAGCATCGAGCAGTATCTAGGGTGGTACGACCGCATCACTCGGAGGAGAGTACACCCGGCGCAGTGGGCAAGAGGCAAGAAATACCAGCCAATGGGTGTAATTAATCAACGAAGAGCATTCGAGCTCGTAAGTTTCCTATTACTTTCATGTAGCATTTGATCTCGTAAGTTTCCTATTTATATTAATCTCGATTCCAAGTCTTGCCGTTAGGCATGACAACAACTCTTACTTTAGGGATAGTCACCGGGCACCTATCCAACTACTTTGCAGTCCCGGGAGCATTCTCATTCTCATTCTATTAAAGAATCTTTTCACTTTCACTATTAATGTATTGTTTAAATTTACCTATGATTTAACTTGATGTAGGTTGATGCCTCTTCTTCTAGAAGTTGAATGAGTAGAAGGGTCTTCTAGATGCCATGGAAGCGGATCTTCGCTCCCAGGCTGAGTACTTGGTGTATAGTTGTGGGGATTTTGTGAGGGGATATATGGGACAATATTCAGGCGTGAGCTCGGGAATGGTTTATCCCTTGAGGCAGCCTTCGGGGGTGAACGAAGGAATTGGTGGTCCATCAGGGCAGGGAATAGGTGATGCTTGGGGGTAGACTTCAGGTTTGAGCCAGAGAATGACTTATTGGGATGAGAGGAGTCAGCCCTCATTTGAGTTTCTTAGGGACTCGGATGTTACACCAGATCCCCGGATTCAAGTCACAGAAGATTTTGACTTCGTGAACTTCAACTTCTTCCACTTCTGGCCTTGGGATCCAAAGAGCCTCAAGGACAACAATATCCCCCATGTCGATCCCATCCCTCTTATCCCAAAAGTCATCCATTGAAGTCCTTAAAGCCAAAAAATGTGCCCTAGTCCATGATCGTTGGTTTAGTGAGCCCCCCAACTACCGCTCTCAATATCATGTTCAATCGGATGAGCTTGATTATGTATCATGTGGGAGAGAATGTCCACCCTCAGCCTCGTGTTGGTTGGAAGATATGGTGTTGAGTGTCTACATCAAACTTCTAACACGTAGAGAGAGGGATAGAAGAGATGCGTACCCCTGAGTTTTTATGTTTGACCCGTTTTTTAGTTCTATGCTCCGTGGAAAATGGCAACAATGGTGTAATGTGAGAAGGAGGAAATCATTGTTGTAATGGCCTCAGCCTAAGGCGTTCACTAATTTTTTCACCAATTCTATTAATTTGGTGAGCTTCCTCGATGCGGATATCTTTCTAGTACCATGCTTAGACCATAGCCACTGATATCTGCTCTGCTATCAATCGTTGGCTATGAAGATTTCTATGCTCATAGTCTCCACAACGATATGTCGTTCATGCCTCTTAAGGACCTTTTCAAATAACAATTGGGGGCTATGGTGAGCCTTTACAAATTTTCTATTTCTTGATTTAATCACTGTAATTCGACTCTCGTAACTTACGTTTCTTTTATTATTCCACAATTCTTCACGGCCTCCGTGGGCTTAAAGTATCGGCAAGGCCAAAGCTCGATATAATTATGAAGAAAAGTACGTCCATGCAAAAGAACGACTCGGACTGCGGTGTCTTTGTGTTGATGTACATGGACTACATTTGTCGGTCCGAGAGTCTCAAGAAGGCCAACTGGAGCCAAGACGACATAGACAACTTTAGATATAGGATAACTTGGTAAGTTCAACAATGTAAACCTAGACAAGTTAGGGATATTGTAAATCCAACTAAACCAAAGGCCTGATAACATTGGACGTATGTTTTTTATGTAACAAAATAGCATTTGATATGATTACTAAGCATTGTTTGTTGTGATTTAATGTCATGTGTTTATGGTTAGAATATTTCTATCTGGATGTGGTGCGTTATAGTTGAGTATCGCTTTTGAGAATGTTGTTATGTGTGTGGTTGCTTTGATAATGATTGAAACAGGTTGATGGTGTGTTGAAAATAAAGGCAAAATAGGTTTTAAGGGCTGCTTTACTGTCCGCCATATTATGTAGCGGACGGTAGTGCAGTGTACTACAATCTGCTCCACCATCCGCTGCATTATGTAGCGGACAGTGGAGCAGAATGCTTTTTTAGGGTTCTTTTTTCTCTCTAAGTGTTGGGAACTAGAAGCCCGAATTTTTTCTAAGTGTTGGAGTGCAATGTTTCTGCTCCACCATCCTTTAAATAATGTGGCTGACGGTGGACCAGAATACTTTTTTGGGGCTTTTTTTTTTCTTTTCTCTCTAAGTGTTGGAAACTAGAAGTCTGAAAATTTTCTAAGTATTGGGGTGCAATGTTTCTGCTCACCATCCGCTATATAATGTGGTGGACGGTGGAGCAAAATATTGTTTTGGGGCTCTTTTCTCTCTCTAAGTGTTGGGAACTAAAAGCCCAAAACGGACGATGGAGCAGAATATTTTTTTTGGGCTCATTTTTCTCTCTAAGTGTTGAGAACTAAAAGTCCGAATTTTTTTTAAGTGTTGGATGATTGTGTTTCTGCTCCACCATCCGCTACATAATGTGGCGGACGGTAGAGCATAATGCTTTTTTGGGCTCTTTTTTCTCTCTAAGTGTTGGGAATTAGAAGCTCAAAAAAATTCTAAGTGTTGGGGACAATGTTTCTGATCCACCATCTACTACATAATGTGATAGACGATGGAACATAATGCTTTTTTGGGGGCTCTTTTCTCTCTCTAAGTGTTGGGAATTAGAAGCTAGCCTGAATTTTTTCTAAGTAATGGGGGGTAATTTTCTGCTCCACCATCCACTACATAATGTGGCGGATGGTGTAGTAGAATGCCTTTTGGGGCTTTTTTCCTCTCTAAGTATTGGGAACTAGAAGCCTGAAAATTTTCCAAGTGTTGAAGGGTAGTGTTTCTGCTCCACCATCCACTACATTATGTAGAAAAAGGTAGAGCAGAAACATTTTTTTTAAAAGCTTAACAGTTTAGCATGGTCAGTTATTAATCCCCTAATACACAACATACAAAAAATACCACAAATTGGTCATTGTAAGGGTATATTAAAATTTAGATAATAAAGAGCACAATTTGTGAATAACCCAATGTTACATCTAAATTGATTATTAATAAAAAAAAGATTATTACAAAGTCCATAATTCAAATACAAAGTCTATAAACTAAAGGTCCACTTCATCTTCTTTAGTATCATCTTCTTCCTCGTCTTGCAAACTTCCTGGACTTGTCCACAGTGCCTTGTAATGGTTTCGCTTGTCACAGTTGGTCATTTTGTTGCACAATGCATACATTCTCAGCTTTTTAGGTTGGATTGCTTGTTCAATAGAGCTCTTCATCCGTGTAGATCTCTTGCGGCCTTTTGTTTGTGATATAATCGGATCGAAAGGCAGGATAACATTGTCTTCTTTCTCAATCGGCTCATCATATTCTGATCCCTGTGTAGGAACGCCTTCAGTTTCAACTGCATTGGATGCCTCTGCTACTTCAAACTGGTCGATAATAGGATCTTGTTGTAGAGCTAAATCACAAAGATATTTATATCTGGCCATTGTAGCAGAACCCTTTATGGACAGACGTGTGAACATTGTCACCAGATGATTATACCACAACGTATCTGATTCTTCAAAATCAGTAAACAGATGCTCTAGAAAGGCAATGGTACCGTGCAACCTGTAACCTTAGTCCACCCCAGCAAGATGTATTTATCAGGGATTGTCTTGATATTCTTTTCAGTGAAAAACCGCAGAATGTGTCGACACAACATGCCTGAGAACTCAAAATTTTTGTAAACACATGTCACCATATTCGTCTCTGTGTCATGGTTCACGCACTTTATTAAGGATGAGATCGTTCCTACACGAATAAACCTTGTATTCATATGTAAACTTTTCTGCCACCTTAATTATACTGTATCGTCCCGATTTTTGCAGCTCTACTTGATATTGTATGAACATCTCCTTCGTATAGACTTTTGCACCATTCACCTCTAGTGGGGTCTTAAGCAGTCTTTTTCTTTGATTGTACGTGCTTGCAAAATCCATAGCCCTTTCTTTCATGAATATCTGTGCAACTACTTTTTGGGCATTTATGACAAAACTCTTCAAATTTGTACTTGTACCTGTATAGCTATCGAATAGGGCGTTCATAGATTCACTCCTGCCTTTCATTTTCATGCCCGTAGAAAAATACCTTCCGGTGTAAATGTCAATCCATTTTTCATTGAGTTCATACAAGTACGTGTTGGAGTCACTCGTGGTCTTGTAATGAATAATCCTCAACAAGTTTTTCCCACCTCCCTTCAAATTCCTCAATCGTTAACGATTTGTTAATGCAAAGTCTAGATAAATTGCATACACGTGATGTTGACGTTCAGGATATTTGTTGCTTATGTGTCAAGTGCACAAGTTGTGTCGAATCTCTGAAAAAACGACAACAATAGCCTTCTTCATTGTCAAATCTTGATCGGTGATGATAACTTTGGCTGTTTTGTTGTTTATGGCTTCCAACCACGTCTTTAACAACCATACAAAAGAACTTTCACTCTCACACCTTAACAATGCAAACCTAAACAGGATAGAGTAATAATGATGATTAACACCAGTGAAATGAGTGAAAGGCATCGAATACTTGTTGGTACAGTGATGTCAAAAGTCACAACATTCTAAAATTTCTATAGTATGTCTTGAACGACTGTCGACCCAAAAAATTATGGTAACTCGGTGCTCGTCGTCAAGATTAAACTCATTAGTAAGCTGCAGGTCCTCCATTTGCATCCCCTTCAATAGGCTCATTATGGATGAGCATCATTGATGTCACACGCGGCTTGTCTTTGGGTTCGGACCGCGTTGCGAACATCTGTCGTGTTGAAATTAAGATTCTGAATTCCTCCAATCTATTCAGCAAGAACATTTACAATATCGGTAGATCCTATCCATGCGTTACTCATTGCGTGAATCAGGCTCCTTGCGACATTGCTTATCATTTTGTGTTGATGCATCTGATTCACCTTTGAAGGCAATACTAACGGGTGATTGTGAGCCAATTCCAAGCTAGTAATAAGCTAATGATCTTGTTTGGGTTTATGACTTACGAACATATTGACCTTACAATCCATGCACGCAAAGAAGTCCCGTCTTCAGGGCGCATATCCCACTTCATCATCACTATCACTAAAGCCAAAACCAACTCTCAACGAGTACATTCAAAAACATTCTTCGGCTTTTTCCAGTGTTTGAAACGTTCGCCCTAGATAAAGGGCACTAGCATCTACTAGTGTGTTCGAACTTGACACAAAATCAGACATTGTGAAACAAGACTTACGTAGAAATAACTAATGGTTAAGTATCAAACTGTAACATTTTTTAGGCATGCAAATAAATTACAAAATTATAACTAATTTAAGCATCCAACAAATGAAAATTTAAAAATGAGTAGACTAATTTAGCATGCCAAATATAACAAACATAATCTAAAAAAAAATTGGAACTTAACAATGATACCCAGTAAGACATATAAACTTCACATGCTACCCATAAAAAATATAAATATAAACATATAAAAAAGGCTACATATACCCCAATAAGCCTTTGAGATCACAATCTTACCTTGCTTGAGTGAAGCTTGGTCCTTTGTTGCTTGAAGCTTGGGACTTGGAGGGCTTCAAGGGAACTGAAAATGGAGGTAATTGGAGCTCAAGATATTGAAGATGTTGAATAAGGAAAGAAGAGCCGACAATTAGAGTTTTTTTTGGTATATCTACCTTCTCGTCGGCTAGATAATGTAGAGGACGGTGAGGGGACATATTTGACGGGTGACAAAAAAAGGTCGTTCGCTAGATAATGTAGCGAACGACTTTTGGCTGACAACATGTTAAATCAAAAGTCGTCCGCAATATTATGTAGCGGACGGACACTGTTTCACAAAAAGGATGGTGATCTGGAGACGTTTTGGACAAAATGACAGTCCGCTACATAATGTAGCGCTACATAATGTACCAGACGACATTTAAAAAAAAAGATATGATCTGTGCGTCCATTAAAGATGGACGACTAGATCGCTCGAACAACTTAGCTGAAGTTGCCTGCGCTGTCAATGGATCACCTCCCTAATTTTCTTGTTTGTAGAAGATGAATTAGTGACACTTCTACTGAGAGAAAATGGTGGACTTAGTCCCATCCAATTCCTTGATAACATATATTTACTTTAATTTTCTTTGATAAATGGTGAGTAATTATAAGAGATGATGGATTTAGCTTTTTCATTTTTTTCCTTGGGATTTTTTTATATGAAAGTTTAAAATGAGTGCATATGAAAAAACTGCAAACTACGAGGTGATAAAATCGATTCGTAACATTTAAAATTTTGGGAAAATTCCTCGTCTAAGCAATAGAGAATTCTCAAGTCCAGTGGCAAGATGCAAAGATGGCCTTAGACCTTCAAGGTTCGAACTCCATGGATCTCATGCGATAAGTGATTAGGTGGATGAAACTATGTGATCTTCTTTGTGCACCCATTTTGATAAACTATATGCTGGTCACTGTGAACTATATTGAGAGTAAATCTAAAATCCATTACAACCTAAAAGTGTACTAGCATTTCGATACATGGTGTTCCTAAGAATCGAAATGCCAAGTGATCCTTTGGAATATCCTCTCGTGTGAACCACAAATAATTCCATTATCTTGACCCAAAACATCTAAAAATGGTGTGTCCGCACCTTTCATTCTCTTACTTTTTTGAGTTTATTTGATTCCTTGTGAGATCCCTTTCATTTTGCAATACAAACGTCCACCTCTTTTCATAAGAAATAAGGAGAATCATTGCTACCTTACGCGAACTCATTTCTTTTTTAACACTCCACTTATACCCACTTATACTAACATGCCACCACAACGTCCTTGCCCTTGTAACTATGGGCAGACCCAAAAGTGTGTCGGGGGAGGGACTAAAAGGACATAAAAAAAAATTGTCTATGGACATAAAAGAATGCACCGGGTTCAAATTTACATAAATCATGAAAAATAAAAAAATATTGAATTTGAAAGTTGTTCATGAAGGCTGCACAAAAAAGGGTAATATAAATTTTAGAAAAATAACCTTTCTAATGTATATCAATCAATTGCCAAAACGAAACTCAACATTCTTTATGATCACAGAAAGTCATCAATCATTGAGATCTTTCTCAACGTGCACAATCAAAGAATCCATGAGAAAATCCATATGCATAACACAAAAGAAACATTAAAATGCAAAATACATCACTCCCTTTAAGTACTAATTATAATTTCATTATTCGTAACGACGTTTAGTCAACAACAAATTGATGCCAAGGAAAGTGGGTTCGTACTTACGTGGAGGTGCCACAAAGGCTGCAGTCCGAGTCAGCTTCCAAGTATGTAAAGTGAGAGACAGCAAGGGTGGAACAAGGGCAGAGACCAAGGGCTTCCCAGACAGAGCTTGAGGGTGACAGTGCTGCGAGGGCGATAGCGCAGGATGAATACACGATGACAGTCACAGTCCGATGCTTAGGTCCAGAGTCAGGGTGCTGTATGTTTCTCTCTCTAGAATTCTAGAGTGAGAAAGTGAAAATGTTCTGAAAATGTCCAAATGTTCCTCCCTTCAAATGAATTCTCAAGACCTCTATTTATAGAGATTGAGATGATGATGTCATAAACCGACACGTGGCGCTCCCTGGGAATGACACGTCACCGGGGGGTCCACGGGTGCCGGTGCTCCATGGACTGTCAGATCGCATATTCAACCGGCCTGCTCCTCACAGCGTCGCTCTGTCTGTCTGGAAAGACTGGCTCCCACCGCATCGGTGTGGCCAGAGAACCCCCTTGATCTAGCCTCCAATCCAAGCCCTTGCGGAGTCCCACAGGCCTGACAGCGGTGGGGAAGACCCGACGCCCAACTGCCAGGTGAACTAGGCGCGATGCCCTCCGAAGACCTGCTCCCGTCTCGAAGTGACCCGGGGGTCATAGTCCCTAGGGGTGCCGACGCAAGCCCCCAGTGCCGGAGCACGTAGGCCAGTCACGCAGGCACCCTGACGGAGATAGTGTCCCGGAGGAGTCGTCTATTCCGCAGGCCAAGGTAGCATCCTGGAGGAGCCGTCTACCCGGCCGGCCAAGGTAGCATCCCGGAGGAGCCGTCTACCTGGCGGAAGGGGAGTTGAAGAGCTCCCTGGCAGAGATAGTGTCCCGGAGGAGTCGTCTATTCCGCAGGCCAAGGTAGCATCCCGGAGGAGCCGTCTACCCGGCCGGCCAAGGTAGCATCCCGGAGGAGCCGTCTACCTGGCGGAAGGGGAGTTGAAGAGCTCCCTGGCAGAGATAGTGTCCCGGAGGAGTCGCCTATCCCTGCGGGTGAGTCCTTATGCCGGAGCACTCGGAGCATGTCAAGGTAGCATCCCGGAGGAGCCGTCTACCTGGCGGAAGGGGAGTTGAAGAGCTCCCTGGCAGAGATAGTGTCCCGGAGGAGTCGCCTATCCCCGCCACTACAAGAAAAGAGGGAATTAGCGATGGACTTTTAGCGACGGACGAAATTCCGTCTCTAAAAGTATTTTCAGCGACGGAATACACCCGTCGGGTAACGTCCGTCGGTAAAACTATTTACCGACGGAATAATTCCGTCCGCAAAAATAACCGTCGGTGAAAGTCGGGTTTTGCCCGACGAACTTTTACCGACGGGTGTGTTCCGTCGATAAAACTATTTAACAACGGAATACTTCCGTCGGTAAAAATACCCGTCGGTGAAAGTAGGGTTTTGCCGACGGACTTTTACCGACGGGTTTTTTCCGTCGGTAAAAGCCTTAAATAAATCAGATCCCCTTCTTATTTTCTTTCTCCCGTTGCTCTCTCTCTCTCTCTCTCACCGGCGATTTATCCTCCATCGCCATCCCCGGCAACCTAGCCCCGACGGAATAGATCCTGCCACCGCCTCCGACGCCGCCACTGCCGCCCATCTTCAAAACCGAAGGACCGCTGCTGCGACGCCACCACCATTGCGCCACCACCACTGCGTCACCACCACTGCTGCGCCGCCACCACAACCGCGCCGCCCATCTTCAAATCAGCCCAAGTTTCTGTAAGTTTAGATATTCATGATCGGCTTTTAGATATTCAAAATCATCTATTTACCGTTTGTAGATTCTCGTAACTCGTATGGTTTGATTTTTTTTTTGGTAATCGTATGGTTTGATATTATGTTACCCGGTAAATGCAGTATATAATGAGAAGGGTTTGTAGATTCTCGTAACTCGTATGCTTGGCTTGTAGATTCTATTATGGTTTGTAGATTCTCGTAACTCGTATGCTTGGCTTGGCGGGGTTGATCGACTCTTGGAGGAGGGTTCACCTTTTGGTTTTAAAAAAAGGCTTGGGGAATACGATAACACCAACACATAAATTAGTTTCATGGCCCCTTAGAAGGTGTTCAAGAGTTAGAAGTTACGAATTTTCCCATGATAAATTGGTAGATGTTAAAGAAAATGTGGTCTTAACCCTAAACCCTAAACCCTAAACCCTAAACCCTAAACCCTAATTAGTCATAATTGAACCCTAAATTGATTGCCCCAATCTAACCGAACCCTAATTGAACCCCCTAATCCAACCGAACCCTAAATTGAACTAATTGAACCTTAAATTGAATGCCTCAAATCAACCGAACCCTAAATTGAATCAATAGAACCCCCTAATTGAACCCTAAATTGAACTAATTGAATCCTAAATTTAATGCCTCAAATCAACCGAACCCTAAATTGAATCAATAGAACCCCCTAATTGTACCTAAATTGAAGTAATTGAACCCTAAATTGAATGCCATAATCGAACCGAACCCTAAATGAAACTAATTGAACCCTAAATTGAATGCCCTAATACAATCGAACCCTAAATTGAAATAATTCAAGCGCATCGGATATGTGAATTTTGAACAGTTTTTAAAAATTTGAACATTGCTCATTTGTTTGATAATTTTAGGTTGTTAATTGTGCATTTTATAATTGTGATTATTGATCGATGATTTTAGGTTATTAGCTGTGCATTTGAAGTAATTGCGATTATGAATTGATGATTTTAGGTTGTTAATTGATGATTTTAGATTGTTAATTGTGCATTGAGCATTTGAGATATTGAGATCATTGACGGAGGATGGGACCCAATTGGATTGAATGTGTGATTTTTGTTAATTTTTATTGCATTGAGCATTTGAGAATTGAGAATTGAGATTGTTGACGGAGGATGGGACCCAATTGGATTGAGATACCTGTTAGTTAGCGCAGACACGGACACCACGTCTGATCGACGGTGTCCGACATTTAGAAAACAAATTAACGTATGCCGATGTGTCCGGAGGTGCGTGTCGCTGGGCATCGGACACGTGTCCGGAGGCGTCGGACACGTGTCCAAAGGCGTCGGACACGTGTCGGTATGTGTCAGACACGTGTCGGTATGTGTCTGACACGTGTCCGGAGGTGTCAGAAACGTATCGGACACCATATCGACACCCTATATGAGGTGTCGGAATTGAGGTTGTTGAATGTGCATTAAATTTAGGTTAGTTAGGTTAATGCGACATTTTTAGCATGCACCCCCTAGAATCTAATCGTGGCTCTAGCGCTGGCTATAATTAGCCCTAATTAGTCCTGATTAACAATATTTTAGTAAATCAATTAACCCTAATTAGCTCTAACGAGCCTAATTAGTTTTAATTAACCCTAAGAACCTGATAAAATTTAAATTAGCTGTAATTACCTCAAATTAGCCCAAATGAACCCAATTATGCGCATATTGATTGTAGTTAGCCTAATTAGTCATAATTTGCACTAACATAACCCAATTACGCCTAATTAGCGCTAGTTAGGACTAATCAACACTACTCGGCACCATCAAAACCCTAATTAGGACTAAATAACCCTAATTAGTCCTAATCAACCCTAATTAGCTATAATTATTCGAAACTAGCCCTCACTAACATTAATTAGCTCTAACATAACCCAATTAAGCCTAATTAGCCCTAATTAGGACTAATCATCACTACTCGGCACAATTAAACCCTAATTAGTCATAATCAACCCTAATTAGCTATAATTATCCGAAACTAGCCCTCATTAACATTAATTAGCCCTAACATAACCCAATTAAGCCTAATTAGCCCTAATTAGGACTAATCATCACTACTCGGCACAATTAAACCCTAATTAGTCATAATCAACCCTAATTAGCTATAATTATCCGAAACTAGCCCTCATTAACATTAATTAGCCCTAACATAACCCAATTAAGCCTAATTAGCCCTAATTAGGACTAATCATCACTACTCGGCACAATTAAACCCTAATTAGGACTACATAACTCTAATTAGTCCTAATCAACCCTAGTCAGCTATAATCATCCGAAATTATCCCTCATTAACATTAATTAGCCCTAACATAACCCAATTAAGCCTAATTAGCCCTAATTAGGACTAATCATCACTACTCGGCACAATTAAACCCTAATTAGTCATAATCAACCCTAATTAGCTATAATTATCCGAAACGAGCCCGCATTAACATTAATTAGCCCTAATTAGGACTAATCATCACTACTCGGCACAATTAAGCCCTAATTAGGACTACATAACTCTAATTAGTCCTAATCAACCCTAATCAGCTATAATCATCCGAAACTATCCCTCATTAACATTAATTAGCCCTAACATAACCCAATTAAGCCCAATTAGCCCTAATTAGGACTAATCATCACTACTCGGCAATTGTTAAACCCTAATTAGGACTAAATAACCCTGATTAGTCCTAATCAACTCTAATCAGCTATAATTAATAATCGTGTCTTGTTCCCTAATAACCCAGTTAGCCCTAATTAGTCCTTGTACATCCCATAATTACTCCATGTTGCCCAGAGATGGTTCAATTACTCGCTCTTTACAAACCCTGCCTTCTTTATATTAATTGTTGTTTTGAGAAGTCCATTGGCAACGAGATGGTTCAACTCGTTGCCAACGAGTTCTATTTAATGTGGAATTGATAACATATGCAACGATCATTCTGCAGTTTTGATATTTCAGAAACATTCTTGCATATCTTATCAATTTCTGAACACATGCATGCATAAAAACCCTTAGTTCCCGTTCAAAGGTACTCATTACAAAGTAATGCCTTGTAATGAGCCTTTGGATGTCCAGTTTGGACAGTTTGGAAAAGCTAATTGTTTATAAAACAGTATTTTGACTCATGCTTTATGTTCTATGTCGTGGATATTTGGTACACGTTCTCGTGTGTTTCTCCGGGTGCATACAGATCTGGTGTTCTAACATCCGTCAAACCTTCCTGAGCAAGGTTAGATGAATGTTAGAACACCTAATCGATGTGGTGTACTTGGAGAAATGCGGGGAGGTGCTGCCGAATTTTCCACAGACATCGGACTAAGCATGAGTTATTCACTGTTTTATAAACATGTGCTTTTCTGAATGGGATAGGACCACTACCTGTTCAAGAGTGGAGGGGAAATATGTAGACGTGTTGTAACATTCATGCATTGATATTTACATCGGCAATACTTAATCACTGGTCATTATTGAAGGTGGTATACAGTACGATAATTCAGTCGTCATGTCAGTCGATCGAAGTTGGATGAAAAGGAAGAATGCTGAAGATTTTGAGTGTCGCGTTGACGAATTTCTCGACTTCGCTTATGCGCATCCTGCACATGTTGACCTTGATAAGATAAGGTGCCCGTGCGGTAGATGTGAGTTGTTGCACTGGAGAAAAAGAATTGAAGTAAAATGGCATCTTCGTCGGTACGGTTTTATGGGTGGATACACAAGGTGGACGCAGCACGGGGAAACGATAGTATTGTCGTCCAACCTGGCTAGTCAAACTGAAGTTAGGGAGGAGGCACGATATGATTTCCGAGATATGATTATGGATGTTGGGCATGCTAATGTTGACTGGGGTAACGACAGGCCACAACCGCCGAACGAGGGGGCTCATCAGTTTTATGAGTTGTTGAGAGCTGCGGAAGAGCCGCTGTGGGATGGAGCTCCGAAACACACACGGCTGTCTGCGGTTAGTAGGTTATTACAGTTGAAATCAGACCACGGGCTGAGCGAGAAAGGTTTTAACGAGTTTGTTACCTTCATCAAAGAAATACTGCCCGAAAGTGAAAAGCTACCGCCGTCGTACTATGACACGAAGAAGATGATGAGGAAACTTGGGTTGACCTACGACCGGATAGATGCGTGCAATAACGATTGTGTATTATTCTGGAAAGAGAATAAGGATTTGTCATTATGTCCAGTGTGTGATCATTCGAGGTACAAACCGGACAAAGGGAAGAAGAAAAACATTGCATGGAAGATATTGCGATATTTCCCGGTCACACCACGGCTTCAGAGAATGTACTACTCCTCCAGTACGGCTGAACATATGAGGGCTCACCGTGAGACTCGCAGCAACGATGCCGATGTGCTGACACACCCAGCTGATGGAGAGGCGTGGAAGGAGTTTGACCGCAGGCATCCAGTTTTTGCTCAGGAAGTTCGGAATGTTAGACTTGGTCTGGCAACCGATGGGTTCAACCCTTTCGGTCAGTCTACCACGCCTTACTCCTGTTGGCCTGTTATTATTGTCCCTTACAACCTTCCACCAGGCATGTGCATGAAGAAGCCGTATATGTTCTTGTCGTTGCTTATTCCGGGGCCGAAGAGTCCCGGTAAGGACATAGATGTGTATTTAAGGCCGTTGATTGATGAGTTAAAACAATTATGGAATCATGGAGTCGAAACATATGATGCATCCCTTAAACAAAATTTTCAGATGAGGGCTGCTTTGATGTGGACTATACATGATTTCCCCGCATTGGGAATGACGTGTGGCTGGAGCACACATGGGAAGCTAGCATGCCCTGCTTGTATGGGCGTGAACCCCGGTCATACGTTAAAGCACGGCGGAAAGGCCTCGTGGTTCGGATGTCACCGTAAGCTTTTGCCACCGGGCCATCAGTTTCGTAGGCAGAAGGATAAATTTGACGGGACAATCGAGCGTGAGGTTGTCACGCTGGACTACCCATCTGGTGAAGAAGTACTCTCACACCTGGAGGCACTTGATACTGACATACCACACGGTAAGGGTGTGCCGGATCAGAAGATTGCAGGGTTCGGGAAAGAGCACAACTGGAGAAAATTTTGTATCTTCTGGGAGTTAGCCTACTGGAGGACGCTCGTTATCCGAAACAACATGGATGTGATGCATATTGAGAAGAACGTTTTTGATAATGTGTTCAACACAGTGATGAATTTCAAGGGCAAATCGAAAGATCACCTTAAAGCGAGAAGGGATCTACAACAGTTGGGTGTACGCCGTGAATTGCATCCTCGGACAGTCAGTGGGAGGACCATACTTCCGAAAGCACCTTACTGTCTAGACAAGAAACAAGTGGAGAAGGTCTGTCAGTGGGTTAAGAATTTGAAGCTTCCGGATGGGTTTGCGTCCAACATATCTCGTTGTTGCAATGTTTCGGAATGCAAGTTCCAAGGGATGAAGAGTCACGACTGCCACGTATTCATGGAGAGATTCATTCCTATTGCCTTCCGGGGACTGTTGCCACGGGTTGTTTGCGAGACTTTGACTGAATTATCTCATTTCTTTCGAGATATATGCTCTTCTACGATCCGGGTGAGTAACATGGAAGTGCTTGAGAAGAACATTGTGGTGACGATTTGCAAGCTGGAGAAAATCTTCCCACCTTCGTTCTTTGATTCAATGGAGCATCTGCCTGTTCACTTGGCATATGAAGCTAAGATGGGTGGACCCGTGCAATATCGGTGGATGTATCCCTTCGAGAGGTAATCCTTAAATTGTTACAGTTGTTCGTTTACACTTAATGCGACATCTGTTATCATTGATATTCCACCTAACTCGATTCCCTAAACTTCTAGGTTCATGTTCCATTTAAAGAAAAAAGTCCGTAATAAGGCTCGGGTTGAGGGCTCAATTGCGGAGGCTTACGTAATGGAAGAACTTGTAAACTTTTGTAGTCAATATTTCGGTTCGGATGTTGGTACAAGGTTAAATCAACTAGGCCGAAATGATCCCGGAGCAAGCACAAATTTGGAAGGGCAATTGTCAATATTCAAGCAGTCAGGTAGTCCGTTCGGCCGAACGTATACTCGATGGCTAACAGATGAAGAGTACAGTGCTGCAACAATATATGCCCTTCTAAATTGCGATGAAGTTTCGGCATTCGTTGAGTAAGTTAAAGTCTTAATTCACTTACATTGCTGTACATAATTGAAAGTGTGTGTTAAGCGAGTTAGATGCATATTGGTTTGCAGTGAGTTCGATGCGGAATCTTTAATCACTGATCCCGCTGGACTTGAATCTCACCGGAAGTCACAATTTGTACAGTGGTTCAAAATCCGTGTAAGATTATTTAACGAAATTATATTATGTGTTATATACAGTTCTGTGGCCAATTAGTATACTGATTTATCCTTAATGTTTACCGTCATCTACAATAGGTTCAGTCAATGGATAGACCAGTGGCCTCCTGCTTGAAATTACTAGCCGAAGGCCCTAACAAACAAACATCCTGTTACGGAGGTTATATCATCAACGGGTTTAGGTTTAACGTAAAAGATGATGACCGAACAAAACAAACCCAAAACAGTGGAGTCTTGGTCAACGGCGACTGTTATGCCGAGAATTGCATGGATTTTTACGGAGAGTTAGATGAGATTGTTGAGCTAACATATCTGGGTTCCCAAAACCGCCTGGTAATGTTCAAGTGTACGTGGTTCGATGTCACATGCAGCAGAGGAATCCGTGTTAGCTCTCAAGGGATTGTAGATGTCAATGTCAAGTCAAGACTTGCATCAGACGAGCCCTTTGTGTTTGCTAGTCAAGCTGTACAAGTCTTTTACGCGGAGGACGTCGCCAATCCCAAATCTCATTGGTATACAACTATCAAGTCCAAGAAATTGCCCGTGACATATGACAGTGAGCTAGACTCCTTTCAAGCCGACCAACCACGTGTCTTGTTCCCTGTTGAGGTCAACAACGACGAGGAGGACGATCTTCCTCTTCCAACAACACTTCTTGTGGGAGAAGAAGTCGTAGATGATGACGCGGAAGATGTTGAAAGTGTTGGAGATGATGTGACCGAGTCTACTGATGAAGAGGATGAATTAGAAGATGAAGAGGACGACGAGTCCCACGAAGAAGAGTGCGACGAGGATAGTGATGAAGATGATTCGCAAACTGAAAATGATTGACTTGTAATGTTGTAACATCACGGGAAAAATGTAGTAACATTTTAGAACTTGGTGTTTATTGATGTGTTTTTGCACATCCGTTCATATATATATATATATAGTGCCGATGATGATTTATGCCAAACTTATTGTTTTTCACGTGTTAATGTCTTTGTATATAATCTATATGAAGTCAGATATGGATAGGATACGGGCTATTCGTGGCCGGGCTGGACGCCGAGCTGCTTCCTCCCCGGTTAGTCCCACCTTGTCATTGCCTACTGATGACGAGGCACAGAGTGATCGCGGACAGCCATCGGGGGCCCAGCCCCAGCTGTCGCCGTCACCGTCGGCCCAGCCATCGCCGTCGCCCCAGCCATCGCCGTCGCCCCAGCCGTCTCCATCTTCAGAGGGTTCTACCTCAGGTATAGTTGATAACGGTGTTTCCTACATTTTCGCTAGCCCCATTTTAGAACTGTATTAATGTCTGTGTTTTGTAGGATCTCGACGAGGCCGTGGTCCGACACGCGGGGTACGCATCGACCCCCAGCGTAAACAGAGAGTTACGCTCACGCAGGAGGGCCTGTAAGTACTAAAAATATCACCTCATGCCTTATGTTTAAAAATTTTGGGTGTTAATTTATATTTGAACTGTATTAATTAATTTAATTACTTCTTTGGCAGGATCCTGGAGAATATGGCGAGGACGAAGATCGGCGTTCTTGTGAAGGGCCGATTCTTCGAGCCACGCCTGTACTGGAAGGAATGGGATGCCGCTGCGAGGGAGGCCCTATGGGAGGAGTGGCTGGTACGGTGAAGTATTTTTTTCAGCGTTAGTAAATGTTAAATTACAGTTTGTTTTATGTTGTTAATTTGTGTTATTGAATGCATTACAGGAGGGGTTCACGTTTGATACGCCTGAGCAGCAGGGACTGGGGCAGCAGGCTTTCTTTGCCTACATCGGCAAGAATTACCGCCGATGGCTCCACGATGCACGGGACCGGGCGAAGAGGGCGCTGCCCGCGGGTGCCCCGATGACGGACATGACGAAATATCCCCCACATTGGATATCTCACCGTGTATGGGGGGAGATGATAGATCGGTGGGCTGCGGATCCAGGTTGGGACGCCAAGAGTAAGAGCGGGGCTAACAACAGACAGAACAGAGATCCGACGCACACGGGGGGGTCGGTGCCACACGACATCGTCCGACATATGAACGCGGTCGAGCACCCGGATCTAGAGGAGGATGAGGTCATAGCTCTGACCTATACTCAGACGCACGTGCGGAAGAAGGACAAGGACGAGACGCACCAGGCGGGCGACTATATTTCAGATATTGCCTGGCGGATCGATGTGAGTCAATTTATTTAAGTTAATCTGTTTCTTTCTATCCTCGATGTCTGTTTCGTTAATTAATGCCATAACATATCGTTAAACCACTATTTTTGTAGGCCTCGTATGAACAGCTAAGGGGGTCCGAGCAGTAGTCCGGACAGCCATCAGCGTCCAGTAGTACGGCTGCGAGTACTGGGGGGTTGAAGCGATGGCTGGATACGCCGGAGGTCGTGAATCGGCCGAAAGGCCGCATACGCGGCCTGCCTAGCACGACTCCTCGTGCCGTGATAGGAGCGTCCTCACCCCCTGCTGCCCCTCCACAGACACCGGCTCCTCGGCCTCAGTTGCACGAGGAGGATATCGAGCGCATTGCTACAGTGGTGTGCCGGATGATGAGGGAGCAGGGCACTGCTGGACCAGCCGCCCCGGCCCCGGATCAGCAGGATCCAGATCCAGGACTCGGGAACCCCTGATGAGCCCCTTCCCGTGCCCGTTGCTAGCTTCCCCCCCCCCCCCGCGCCCGGGTTGTACTCTTCTCCCCTCTCCTAACCGGCTATCTCCGGTTCCCGGCTTGTACATGTATTAGTTTCTTTTATAATAAATATTTTTTCTAATTGATTATATATTTTTTTTCTGTATTTCGCTTATTGCGCGTTGTTGTTGAGAATTGTATTTCTGTACAGGTTTACGTAATTGAAAAATAAAAAAAAAATTAAAAAAAAATATTGATTTTTGGCGACGGATTAAATATTTAGCGACGGAATATTCCGTCGCTAAATAAGCTATTTAGCGACGGAATATTCCGTCGCTAAATATTTAATCCGTCGCTAATTGGACAAAAAAGAAAATAAATTAAAATTTTAAAAATATAATTAGCGACGGACATTCCGTCGCTAATGAAAAATAAATCCATCGGTAAAAATCACATATTTAGCGACGGATTTAAAAATTCCGTCGCTAAACTATTAGTGACGGGCTTTTATACGAGAGATTTTTAGCGACGGTGAATCCGTCGCTAATTCCTTTAGCGACGGATTTTGGGCTTTTAGCGACGGATTTCCCCGTCGCTAAAAGTCTGTTTTCTTGTAGTGCACGGGTGAGTCCTTATGCCGGAGCACTCGGAGCATGTCAAGGTAGCATCCTGGAGGAGCCGTCTACCCGACTGGCCGAGGTAGCATCCCGGAGGAGCCGTTTACCTGGCGGAAGGGGAGTTGAAGAGCTCCCTGGCAGAGATAGTGTCCCGGAGGAGTCGCCTATCCCCGCGGGTGAGTCCTTGTGCCGGAGCACTCGGAGCATGTCAAGGTAGCATCCCGGAGGAGCCGTCTACCCGACTGGCCAAGGTAGCATCCCGGAGGAGCCGTCTACATGGCGGAAGGGGAGTTGAAGAGCTCCATGGCAGAGATAGTGTCCCGGAGGAGTCGCCAATCCCCGCGGATGATGTACACTCCGGAGAGCGGGTTGAAGCATGTTCCATGACCAAGGCAAGGTGCGCATGGTGTGATGAATGAGTGTGGTGCCCGGGGGCATGATGACATGATTGTGGCGCATGGGCGCGATGAAGTGAGTAAGGTGCCGGGATCACGTCTATGTCAATGGCGCGGCGCATGGGCGCGACGGAGTGCGTAAGGTGCCAGGGGCACGTTGGTGTCAATGGTGGCGCATGGGCGCGACAGAGTGCGTAAGGTGCCGGGGGCACGTTGGTGTCAATGGTGGCGCATGGGCGCGACAAAGTGCTTATGGTGCCGGGGGCACGGTAGTGTGATAGAGAGCCTGGAGGCACGGTTGTATCAGCGGCGTGGCGCACGGGCGCGGCGAAGTGCGTAAGGTGCCGGTGGCACATATCATGACGATGGCGCGAGGGCGCGGCGACGAACGTCGCGGGGCAATACTTGGTGCCGGGGGCACGTATCATGACGATGGCACGAGGGCGCGGCGACGAACGTCGCGGAGCAATACTTGGTGCCGGGGGCACGTATCATGACGATGGCGCGAGGGCGCGGCGACGAACGTCGCGGAGAAATACTTGGTGCCGGGGGCACGTATCATGACGATGGCGCGAGGGCGCGGCGACGAACGTCGCGGAGCAATACTTGGTGCCGGGCACGTATCATGCCGAACATGGGTTTGCGCGGAAGGGTGAACCACCGGGGGAAAATGGCCGAGGCCAAGCCCTCCAGGAGGCCGAGGCCGACCCCCAAGGGGTTGGCCAAGGCCAAATGGTTGTCTTCCATTTTCGGAGCCCAAGGTCACTTCTCCTTTTGCGAACTTCGGGTGCGCCGTCGGTAGGTGTTTTGATAAGCAATGATGAATCTGGAAGTTACGTTATGACGAGTGCGTTGCCAAGAACCATACCCACATAGCGGATGAGGTGCCAAGGTTACGTATGGAGCGTACGAGGGGAAATAAGTACGAAAAAGGGGTATGCGGGAAAGGGGTGAACCACCGGGGGAAAGTGGCCAAGGCCAAGCCCCCCAGGAGGCCGAGGCCGACCCCTATGGCCTGGGGAAGGCCGAGGCCGACCCCCTGGGGTTGGCCAAGGCCATTTTCCCCCTTGACCCCGTTTCTCCAAATGCGCCGTCGGCCGATATTTTTGATGAAAAGGTGTTCGGATGGTCTCGGCGTGACGATCGCGCTAGCGTTAGTGACGTCGACGCGAAATAAAATGTCTAAGTCACGCACGAAGTGCGCGGAACGAGAAAAACACGTGTCTTGGGCGCGTGGGCGCTGACAGGTTTGATGCGTTGGAAAATTGACCATTGACAATGTCGACGTGTTCGCGTGAAATAGGACTCCTATTGGGCCCTTGGGTATGACCAAAATAGGTTGGGAACACAAACTATTAAGACTAGTGAATTATATGATGACTATAGTACACATATAAATCAATATACTATAAGAATTGCTAATCTAGATGGAGATTTGTTTGATGACAAAGGGCAAAAATAAAACAAATAAACTAACCTTAATTCATTATTATTTGTTTTTAATCTAGAGATTTGTAATTAAAGTGAAGATGGACCAGCGAAAGAAGAAATTGGCTTTGACGGCCGGTGGCAAGAGAACTCAACAAAAAGACAAATCTAATTTCAATAATACGTAGTGTTTTCATTATTACATCAAATTAAAGCCCTAACCATTATACAAAAGCAGGGGAAAAAAAAGAGTTCAAACTTCATATAACCTCACAGTCGTAGCATTTAAGGTTCCAACCTTTTCATAGATCTCATTCGGACGATGGTGCGTCACGTCCCGACGTGGTACACTTGCCACCTCATCAAAAAGGTTCTCCGAAATTTTGTCTTGACTTTGTTGGTCACATTTACCACTCAGGTTGTACGCCACCGGCGATGAGGAAGAAGAGGATGCTCACTAAGTAAGAATTATGTCACGCAAGGAGCAATCTCGAATACGGGAACCTCTGTTGCACAAGAGAGCGCCCAAGAAAACATGCTCCCACTGGCGCCCTCTGGTCTCGCTCTGATTATCAAATATGAGTCAACTTTCTGTTCATGCACTCTAACATCAATTCTTGCGTGACGAACCGGTGATTTGGGTGCAGGGAATTTGTAGCGAAAAGAAACCATATCGTTACCATAGTCCAGAGAACGCATACACCAACTCTATTAGATGACAACAAAGTTCAAAAAGGGAAAGGAAAAGCAAATAAAACAAGGTCAAGTTATGAAGGGGATTCGGAACATCTCCCTCCTCTGCATGTCTAGGTTCTGTCACACTCTTAAACTTTTTGGAGCATTTGGGCGGCTGCTTCTTGTCGAAACTGTCTGTTACACCTTTGAATAAATTCTTCAACCCTTCGATTCAATTCTTCATCTGACATGGTTGAGAACTCATCATCAGTTTCCGTTAAATCTCCTTTGCGCTTCTCCGTTGCCGATCGTTCAAGAAGAACGATCCTTTTCTCATCTTCTGCAGCCCCCTGTGCTTTGTGTGACAAACTACGAACAGTCTTTGGCTCAGCCTTCTTCTCGTCACAAGTTATATCATCAGCTTTCTTAGCAAGTTCAAGTGCCTTCTCTTGGGAATTTTCACTAGGCTTCTCTGGGTCATCTTTCTCGTCAAAAGCAGGAATTAGTTTGCCTTCATTTATCACTTTTGGCATGCTGTAATGGCGAGAGTCTCGTTCAATAGACTTCTTCGTGTCATCTTTCACCGTGATCTCAAATTTATCTTCATGTACCTCGCTTTTGTGGGCAACCATCACCTCTTTTTTCTTTTCATGTTGACTAGTGTCAACTTCTAGAAGTGGAGTGCCACCAGTTTTTGGGTACGGTAGGTGATCATCACAAGAGGAAACGTTAGTGCTTGCTGCGTCATGGTTTGCAGATTCGACATAACAGTTCTCTTCTTCACTTGACGAAGAGAAAGCACCAAAATCAGCTGCGATGATGAGGATGAGAGTGTTGGAGATGAAAAACCAGAATTTGTTGGTATTGAGAAGTGCTGAAGGAGAGAGGTTGAAGATGTAAAATATGGAAATGTAGATAAAAATGGAAAAAAGGAAAGCCCAGAAGGATATCACGTTTGCCTTTTCAGCATACTTCTTAAACTTTCCCTGGGTGCTAACTGAGCTCTCAACAAGTTCCAGCCGTGGTGTGGCCATTTTTGTTAAGGAGGACAAGCTTTGATGATTGCAGGGAACCCTAAGATTTGTTTGGTCGAAGTTCCACACAGAGGAAGAGAGAATTTATAGGGAGTTCCAAAGGAAAAGGGCCACTCACATATGAAGGGCGGCTGCCATGCAATCAAGGTCCGACATTCCACATCAAGATTATTTTGGCAAATGTGGTTCAGTTTTTTTTGGAGTCTCGTGAGAAGTGGGATATGAAAATAATTTGTGCCTAGCCAACTTAGGCAGCGTATTGAGTTATCGGCTTATCGCTCCCAAAAGACCAACAATTACCAACATCTAATTGGCAGACTCAAGTTCTTTAAAGGATCTTATTCGGGTCCGCAAACTAATTAAGTCATCCATATCGCAAACTTTTACATGAATTCCACGGCATACTAAGCATTGTCTCCATTTCTAAATGTTTAATTATTATTTGTTTCATAAACATGCGTGGCCCATTTTCTAAAAAACCATGAAGGTGTAAGGTGTCGCATTCACAATTTTTTTTTTCTTTTTAAGCTAGCGAAAGCAACAAAGTATGAGCACTATGAAATTTGACAGCATGCCATGCCATGAGCTAGCCTGGACCAATTAACATACTTGTTAGAATTTTTTCTTTTCCATCTTAAACTAAAAACAGACTTTTTTCCTTTGGGTACCTAATAAAAAAGAAAGTAGATGCATACAGTCAGCACCTAAGACAAAGTTTATGCTAATTAAAATATTGAGAAACACTAAACAAAAAACTACAAACATCGTCAACGTTTGTACATTCTCTGCAAGTGCCAAGTCACTAACATCACTATTATATTGTGTATATATGTGCAGTATACAGTATTATAAAATTAGCACAGCGATACGTCATGTTGTCCTACATATTGTAACATTTTAATAAAGTTATTTTATTGTATTAAATTCAAGTTAAAACACATTAATACAGTTTTTCTTTCTACTTTATCATGATATTAGAACTCTTCTTAGATAAGGTCGTGAGTTCGAGAATTATTTTATTAGGTATCTACGTGTGATTAGAAGCTTACATATAAATAGATAGTGTTAAAGTTTAATGCACTTTTTAAAAGGTTGAAACATGTGATAATTTAAAAACACAAGAGCTATGAAGTTTGTGTTAGAAGAATCTCATGCATGATTGGTCATTCGCTGCAACATTAAGGGACTATGAGCTTGTGATCAAGAAACTACCGAGCCTTCTCATTCACTAGTTGCATCCTTATCTCTGCAAGTGCTCTTTTTCATATATATCTCGATTTCGTATTAATATATATTATAGTAGTTTCGTGTGTGTGATTAGGTTATTATTACAAGCATCCTAGCTGTACTTTCATACCCACAGGTGTACTTTTGATGATGGCTTACCAAAACCAAAAGTGGAACTAATCATGATGTTCGAATTCATTCAATCTCCTGCACATTTTTCCAGTTCAAATGTTGAACTTTTTGTTCTTAGCCTTCTCAAAACGATAAGGAAAGCCAGAAAGATTTCTTCCTCCCAACGTGTCCAGAACTATTTACTGGCATGTAGTCGGGTAGTCAAGAACATAATTATTATGCAGTTTAAGCAGATTCGGATCTTCTGCTGTTGATAATTATGCAAGGATGGTCAAACATAATTATGTAAGGATGACTATTCTAGCTTTTGCATGTTTCAAACCGACATTAACGCTTGGCCTGCTAGGTGCGCTGAGACTTTTCCTTGTGGCTTATATTGGTTAGTTTAATCTTCATGGAAGCTTGTGGTCGGATACAAAGATCAGAAGGTGTGGTGGCATTCCCTTGGTGATTGCTTGTCATTCTATCCAACTTAGGTTATAGGTTGTGCAACACTAGTTTGTGGTTTCCAAAGAATGGTCCAAAGACAGCTTAGGCAATAATGAGATTCTTTGTCTTGCCTTGAGAGATTTGATTACTGAGACATCGCGGTTATTACGAGTTTATATTTGAGATTCACTCTCTGCAGCTAACTGTTAAACTTTATTAGTGTGCTTATAAGCCATATGTAAGACTTCTAGCGACGAATGTGAAGTTCAAATGATAAAAAATTATAGCGTAAATATCGATTTTGCTATCAAAATTCGGTGCTTCTACATATTTATTACGATCCTAAAAAGTTTTAACTGGATAATCCGATCTAAATAAACCCTATTGAAGACAGTGTATTGTCTTGCAATAACTTTTTTTTTAATGAAGGTTTTGAAATGTGGACTCAATTCTTGCTCTTATAGGTATGCAGGGCTTTCTTTTTTCTTTAATTTTTGGCTATGAGCAAAGACCATACTAATAGATGTATTAGGAAGTAAACCATAATTATACATAAGAACAAGAAAATAGATCTAAAGAAAAACATAACTACAACACACACGCGCGCAAATAAAACCAGACAATTAGGAACCTTGCAACTACCAGCCATAAAAAGGACGAAAGACTGACACATCAATCTGAGGATGGAAAACATCCTACAATGAAGGCTCAACTCAATCCATAAACACTGATAATTGGCTCTTTCCTACAAAGCAAGCTAACAGTCGGGACTTGGCCAATAGTCGTCAATCTACTTCGCGAACATAGCAACACCGCGTATTGTCTGATCTGCAATAGAAGTCAAAAAATGCCAGAGTTCCTGAACTGGATAGGTCAACATTCCTTCATAAGTTACTTAGGACATTCTTATAAGTTACATGAGTCTCTTTGGAGGAACATTGGGCTTAGTTGATAAATAAAAATTATAGTCTAATCAAATAGTATTATTTCTACTTTTCTAGTTGAAAACAAAATAAAAGGAAACCATTGGATTCATTTCTACCAATGACAATGTCATCCTTAAGAGTACTTGTCTAGAAGGTACTAATGACATCATTGGTCCAAATAGTCTATCTTAGACACCCTTACTTCTAACTATTATTGTTTTTCAACTAGAATTGCATGGATAATAAATTAGGAGAGAAATAATTACAAGGGTGTAGGACATTGCATAGGTAGAGAAAATCCTGCACATAGACGACATGCCTCACTTTGTGAAACCCCCTGATAGAAAAATGAATACAACTGAAAATACAGAAAAGTAATACTAGGAAACTCAGTTAATCTCCTTTTTTTCCTCCCTCGTCCAACAACTAGAATGGAACTATATGAGGAATAAAGCCATTCCCCCCAAATTCCATATATGGTCGTCCAGCCTTTGATAATCCACCGGTATTGCCAACAAAAAAAGCCGTCGAAAACCTTGACATTAACTACCCCAGGAGATCAAAAGCACGCCACCAAGCTACATGCAGGAATTGTTGGCAGTATTAGGAGATACCTCTATGTTTGACTTTGAAGCAACATTGGAGTTAGATATAGTGGAGTGGCATTGTCCCCACAAAGTAAGTATAACCCATCTAATCCAGGTAAGGTATATCATGAGATCGGTTAAGGCTAGTGAAACAAGGTAAGTCCAATAATGACAATGTAGTAGACAAAAACTCACAGGCTAATTACTACAATTTTCCCATTATTTTGTCCAATGAATGGAGGAAACTAAGACTGTGCTCTAAACTTTGCTCGAGGTCCTGTTGAATAAGGATCACATCGATCACCCCTACCCTATTCCCCCTCCTTCGAAATCCCCAAGTACTGAAAGCCCCTTCCCTTGGGTAACCTCTCACTGCTTAACAAATCCTGGAAGGTGAGACCCTCTGCTCATAAAATTGACGACCCCGCAGGTCCGCACACTGCTTAACAAGAAATTCGGACCCCAAGTACTGCAAGCTTCAATAGGCAGAATCTAACTATTTCGGAGCGACGAAAAGGGCCCTCAATCGAAGAGCAACTTCACCCCCAAGAAAGAATGATACTTTTCCATAAAATCCACCTTATCCTGTGCGGTGAATGATGTCTACTCAATGTCGTAAGTTACCAAAGCGTGTGAAAGGTTGAATTTGGCCAAACACGTGCACCATGCATTTGCAATCGGGGAGACTTGTACAAAGCCCACTCATAGCTTTAGATGAAGCCAATAACCAAACCGTTGTCCAAGGTTTCATAATTTCATAAATGAAACAACTGAACCCACGTAGCAGCTAGATATCCACACAACATGGCATTCCAGAGACCATCAAACTGCGAAAACCAGAGACACCGGATAGCCACACAACATGGTCTCCAGGATATCCACATAACATGGTCTCCAGGATAGCCACTGAATTATGCAACGAGCTTTGTCCTCGGTAATAACATGAGGTCTCGATCCGTCGTCTATTGCGGCTATTAACTTCGTCGGAGATTATCTAGGGAAGGGGAAGGGAGGTGAAAACTAAATTTAGTCTGCAAAGTTAAGATTTAGTAGTTAAGATCTATCTACTAAATCTAGTCTGCAAAGTTAAGTGAGGACTTGGAGAGAGTTGTTTAGAGAAAGTAACGATTTGTTTCTCAATCTCTTGTTTTGCCTCCGATGCCAAATCCATATTATCACAATTTTCTAGTATCATTTTCTTGTTCTATCAAATTTGTGCTTTGTATGTTTTCCACTTTATTTTCATGTTTTTTAGAACATGAACAAGATTCGTTAACAAGAAAACATATATTAACTTGTTTGTATACCATTTATATAATTATTATAAAAACAATATCATTTTATAAAGATTATTTTTTAACCAATATAAGACGCCCTTTGTCGTTTGAACCAACAACTTCAAGACATATCTGTTAAAATAAGTGAAATGAACTTTAATAACATAAATGCATTGTATTGGTGAAGAGTGCTTGCATTTGGTGTCTTGAAAACTTAACTAAGAAATGATAACAAAATAAAGAAAATTGCCTTTGAGGAAGATTGGACCATTTCCACATGAGACAATTGCGTGAAACAGGGGCGGATCCAGGATTCTGTATCGAGGGGGGCCAAAAATTGCATATAAAATTTTTAATTACTAGTGTTATAAAATTAACGTAATATGACTACGACCACGTTTGGTGCAGGAAGCGACATCAAATAAACTTGAATCATTTTTAGTCTTCAAATGCATGAGATATGCAAAAAGAATAATATGTCTGTGTATTAGTTACGGCGTCACATCTATATTGAAGTTATATATTTGTGTGCATTTATATTTGCACAATAGTTTAAAATATAATTTGATTAAATGCTACTCACACGTAACATTTGTGAGTATATCAGTTGTACATATATGAAAAATATATATTTAAAATTGAGTAGCGACAAAAAATATTAGTCAAACTTTGAATTTGTCTACAAAAAAAAAAGAATAACCAAAATTTTCTTGTGAATTGGAATTACAACAACAAAATATAAGGAATTAGATATTCACTCAAAACTTAAACTCTCTCAAACTCCAAATGGTTTTTGGTGGCACTTGTTAATAACACGATTTGAATATTTAAAAACAACAATAAGTTGAAAGTGTTCAAATGTTAAAATATATATTAGGGATTTTTAACTTTTTAATTTTAATGCTTTAACCAAATGTCATTTTGATAATATTTAAATCTTTTAGCGACGTATATTAGGAGGGGTGGGGGGAGGGGGGTGGCCATGGTCCCCCCCGGCCCTACATTGGTTCCGCCCCTGGCGTGAAATATACACACTTCCGAGGAATTTTTACAATTGACGTTTTGGTTTTGTTTACCCCGCCAAACCAAAGAAATCACTCTATACAGTTCCACAAATTATAGAAGTAATTTGTCTTATTCAGTGTTGGATTTTCAATAATCTTAGGACTAATAGCTCATAAAATTTCATTGTTTTGGGTCATGTGTGAGAAACACCCTAGTCATTTTTTATTTTTTTTTGGTTCCCACCATCTTGAACTTTTATTTTGGTGCCCCATTGACCAATTAACGGGTGAAATCTAAGTTCAATCCAAAGTCTTTCAGAGTTTTTTGGGCAGAATGGACAACTCGCATTAAGTCATCATTGACAAGCCATTCTAACCACCAATATTAAACGCATCGCCACCACAGCTGCCGCCACCTCCTACCCCTTTTTCCCCCAAACCCACGATCACCATCATCACGCATCACCAAACTCCCCACTTAACCTTTCACACTTAACACCACAACAAATTTTTCATCCCCTCAACCTGTTACAACCTCCATCAAGACCACCAGAAACTGCCATCTCCATGACCACCACAAATCGCCACCACCTCAAACCCTACACAACTTCCACCAAGGTTACCATAGAACTGCCACCACGAAGATCACTTAAAAACGCATCGTGACCTCTACCAAGAGCGCCACAAACCTGCTGTCATTTAGACCACAGACCCAAAATCATGAAAAAGACCACAAATCCTGAAGCACAAAATGTGAGGTATATGGAATCAATTAAGTATTCAAGGTAAGAGTCGGATTGTTTGGTGAGAATGAACTGTAATACCAGAATGAACCGTAATACCAGATTTGATTGGATGTAACACTAGAAATTGGTGTTTTGGCTTAGGGGAAGAGTGGTACAAGTGTAGTCTTTGGGGGGGGGGGGGAGGGGGAGGTGGGGTTGACCACAGTGATATATTTGCTTTAGACATTAACTACCCATTTTGCCCTTCCAAAACAAATAGACGTCCAAAAATTTCATCCTTTACCACAATTGGTGTATGGAGCAACAATTTAGAAGTTCTAGGCGGTGGGAACAAGAAAAAGTCTAGGATGTTTCGTGCACATGACCCCAAACTATAGGGTACTATGCACAACTAATTGTAAATTTTACATTGTATCTTTTAACTAGCTTTTGAAGATTTTGTCGATAAAAGATACATTAGTGACATTTTTTAGTCTTTTACAAATAATAAGGATCTAAATCAAAGGCAAAAATTTGGCATCATTATATGTATAATGTATTACCATGTCGTATTTGGCTATAAATTGCGATTTGTGTAAACTCGTTACAACTCCACGATTTTCCATCACAATATTGTTTTGGAACTTCGCTCCCTCATTTCTTTGTTTTTGGTTTGCAATGAAGGTGTTTTGGTCCGACTACTACATTGTGATACAATGTGACCACCGCAATATGCATTCTGCACTCAACCGTCAACCGACCATGGCAAGTGTCATCTCACCTCTTCATACAACATGCATTCAAAACTCATGGTTGACCTTCGACTATAACCAGTGAGAGTCTTACACAAGATATCTCAGTTTATAGCTATCAACCACTAGCCTAATCGGCTAACCCCAAGACTAAATATTCCTCTCCCATGTTTGTCATAATGATAGAGTTCTCTTTCTTAGCCAGACTTGAAATGCTTATGAGTTATCCTCGTAACTTATCTTGGTGTCTAGCCCCGTAAGGACTTGGAAGAAGTATTCAAAGAAGGGAGGAGAGGCTCGCGTCACCCACCCTAAAGGTGGATTAAACATAGCCTTGATATTTCCCTATACTGAATTAAGTTTCCTCCCGTATTGACCTTGTTTCAACCTACACCGACATGCCTTGTGATATTGGAAGCAAGGGTTATTGAGGATTACGATTTTTTCCTTCTTAACATGAATCAATATATGAATTTATGTGAAATCACACCAAAGATTCACCTCCACGAGACTGGGACTTGTGACCTTCTACACAATATATATATATATATGGGGGGCGATACAGATCGACCGGTGGATAATACCCACCGAACCGCAACAACGAGTTACGGTTCTCTGTGCTCTGAGAGGTCCCACCCCCACCCCCGAACCGCAACCATGTCCTTTTTTGTTTTCTTTTCCTTTTTTGTCCTTTCCCTGTTTTCTTTTCCTTTTTTGTTTTTGTCATTTCCCTGTTTTCTTTTCCTTTTTTGTCCTTTTTTTTTTTTCATGGCCCCCTACCCCTCTTTCCCTTTTTTCCCTTTTTTTGTTTTCTTCCACCCCCATCCGCAACAAGGACTTGCGGTTCCACCCCTTTTCTTTTCTTTTTTTCTTTTCGTGGGCCCCACCCCCCCAACCCCAACACCACCTTTTCTCCCTAACCGCAACTCCTTGTTGCGGTTCCCCCTTCCCTTTTTTCCCTTTTTTCTTTTTTCCTTCTTTTTTCCCTCTTTTGTTTTTTCCCTTCCACCCCCCTTTTTTCTTTTCTTTTTTCCCTTCCACCCCCCCATTTTTCTTTTCGGCCCCCACACCCCCCCCCCCAAACGCAACAAGGAGTTGCGGTTCCACCTTTTCTCCCTAACTGCAACTCCTTGTTGCGGTTCCCCCTTCCCATTTTTTCCCTATTTTCTTTTTTCCTTCCCACCCCCTTCTTTTTATTTCCCACCCCCTAACCGCAACTCCTTGTTGTCGTTCCCTTCTTCTTTTTTTTGGACCCCCCCCCCCAATCGCAACAAGGAGTTGCGGTTCCACCCCTTTTCTTTTCTTTTTATTTCCTACCCCCTAACCGCAACAAGGAGTTGCGGTTCCCCTTTTTCGTGGACCCCCACCCCCTTCCCTTTTTTCTTTTTCCCCACCCCCCACCCCCGAACTGCAACTCCTTGTTGCGGTTCTCTGTGCCTTCTCTTCGTGGCCCCCCCCCCCTTTTTTTTTTTTTCATTGCCCCACCCCCACTTCCTTTTTTGTTTTCTTCGTGGCCCCCACCCCCTACCCCCGCTTCCTTTTTTGTTTTCTTTTGCGTGTCTTTTTTTTGTTTCCTTCGCACCCTCGAACCTTTTGGCCTTCCACTTTTTTCTTCGTGGCTCCCACCCCTAACAACACTTTGCCCCCTCCCAGCAACAGCCCCCCCCCCAACGACACTTGGCTTCTCCCCGCAAAAGTTGGCCCCCCAGCACACACTTGACTTCTCTGCTTGCCCCCCACGAATAGAGAAAGAGAGAAAGAAAACCCGTGAGTCTGTGATGTTCAGACTCACGGGTCTTTTTTCTTCTCTTTCCCTCGCTTTTCTCTCTTTATAATCCGTTCTCCCCAATTCTTTCGAGACAGAACCCTCTCTTTCACTCTACATCATTTTTCCCAACTCTTTCTTCCATCTTCTTCATACTCCAAAGATTATCTGCATAATCTTCACGATATCATGAACAAAAATATTCTACGGTCAAAAATCGGTGGATAACCGCTAGAAGATTAAAATATATCAAGTTTAAAGCAAGTAAGTATTTCGAATTTTCTTATAATTCATTGTTAATTTCAAATTGTTCTTACCATAATTGTTCTTACCAGTAGATTGTTTAAATTGTGTTATGCTTACATTGTTCTTACCATAATCTCAAGTTCATGTATTTTAGAGTTTAAAATTATGGATTGAAACTAGCTTTTGGGTTATGTGGGTTTAATGTGAATACGAAACGTAATTGTCGCTAAAGGTAAAAACTTAATTAGACAATTTTTAGCAAATTTATAAAAAATAGCTAGAGCTAGATTTTACCAAAGTACAAAAAAGTGACCCTAGTTATTTTTTGAAGATCTCTATCAGGGAAAACTTTCAGTTCTTTCCAAAGAATGGAAAGGGGTTAACTGATATGCGCAACCTTGTAACTTTGTAGTGTAATTTAAAATATCAAGCTAGCGCGATTTCGCGCGAAACTTTTATGAGAACCCTAGGATGTTGGGAAGTTCCAATTCCCAGGAATTCGGGCCATTCCGAAGTCATTAGCTATTTTTTGGCCGAACAGGCTTTTAAGCGCTCGATCCGGACACCGGTTCGAGATTTTTGGGTAAAAAATCCATAAAATACTTTTTAGATCAAGAATGATTTCAAGAAGCTTAAAATAGCATTTTAAAGCACTTTTAAGATTTTCTGAAGCTAGGGGGCATTTTGGTAATTTGCCACCCCGAGAGGGGTATTTTGGTAATTTTCCCGGTAAAGTTTTTCAACGGACTTTTTAGTCCAGAAATGTAATTAAAACACCTGAAATGTTGTTTTGAAGCTGATTGCGGGACATAATTGTCGCTAAAGGTGAAAACTTAATTAGACAGTTTTTCACGAATTTATAAAACATAGCTAGAGCTAGATTTTTCCAGAGTGAAAAAAAGAGACCCTAGTTATTTTTAAAATATCTGTATCAGGAAAAAATTTCTGATTTTTCCAAAGACTGGAAAGGGGTTAACTGATACGCGCAACCTTGTAACTTTGCAGTGTAATTTAAAATATCAAGCTAGCGCAATTTCACGCAAAACTTTTATGAGAACCCCAGGATGTTGGGAAGTTCCATTTCCCAGGAATTCGGGCCATTCCGAAGCCGTTAGCTATTTTTTTGGCCGAATGGCCTTTTAAGCGCTCGATCCGGACACCGGTTCTGAATTTTTGGGAAACTTTTGTAAAATACTTTTTAGATCAAGAATGATTTCAGGAAGCTTAAAATCCCATTTCAAAGTATTTTTGAGATTTTCTGAAGCCAGGGGCATTTTGGTAATTTGCCACCCCGAGAGGGGTGGCATTGGTAATTTTCCAGGTAAAGTTTTTCAAAGGATTTCTTAGTCCAGAAATGTAAGTAAAACATCTTAAAGGTTGTTTTGAAGTTGATTTGGGGAGTTAGGGTGATAATGAACCCCCGGGGGTATTTCAGTAATTTGCCGCTCATCGGGGGCTATTTTGGTAATTTTACATTATATAAATTTTCCGAATGACTTTTAGTTCGAGAAAGGGTGTAAGACACCCGAAAAGTTATTTTTTCCAGTTCTTCTGAGATGTTTGTTGGGGCGATGGCTGTCAGCGGGTATTTTGCATAAGTTGGGGGTGTTTTGGTAACTTTCCCCCTGAAAATACCCTGAGGAAATATTTGGTATATAATTTACGTAATACATTTCAAAAGTGGTTTTAAAGCGGTTTTGTGGTGTTGGTGGTGTAGCTATCATCGGGGGGTATATTGGTAAATTGCCACGTTGGCTCTAAATTTTAGGGAAGTAGAGTAATTAAGCGTTCGGAGTGGTGGGAAGTGAGGAATTGTTTTAATACATTGAAATAATGAGATAATGACTATTGCTAACGCGTTGGTAAGCTAGGTTTAACATCCAGTTATATTTTTGGAATGTAAATATTATGGACGCTAAGTTGGTTTACGATTATATTTTGTTCTTAAAGATATGAATTTCAACCCCGGACCTCATGATACATCAATCATATACGATGACGATGACCATGTCGCGAGGTACGTATTTGACGGTGTCGACAGGGGTGTTTTGGAGACAATTCAAAGCACACGTTACCTCGAAGAGTGGGTACTGAACGAGGAACAAATACAACTATTACACCGTCAAAATTTATCTATGTTCACCGATTGCGGGATTTGGTCTCGACACGACGATTGCCTTATATCCGCTCTAGTTGAACGATGGAGGAGCGAGACGAACTCATTTCACTTCCGGTTTGGTGAAATGACGATTACATTAGAGGACGTCGGATTTATACTTGGAATCCCATGTCACGGCAAACCCATTACTTTGAGCAAAACGTCTGCATCCATAAAGAATATGGCTAGGCAGTATTTTCTGGGAATTCCGAAGGAAGCTCTTACATCAAACGGCATCAAACTTAAATGGCTGAGAGAGCAGTACGGCGAGCTACCGGATGAATACACTCATCATGATTTCGTGACGTATACGAAGGCATTCCTTCTGTATATTATTGGAGCTATATTACTTCCGACGCATTCGAAAAAAACGGTGAATCCGAAGTATATGGTGTTCTTGGAGGATCTTGAGGAGGTATACTCGTATTCGTGGGGTTCAGCTGTTCTTGCGCACCTATATCGAGCACTGCATAAGGCTACGAGAGTGGATGCCAAGTCTATTGCCACATGCCTGACTCTATTACAGGTATGAGGATTTATATTCTTGTTTTGATGTGTCAAAATATTCGTGATTAATTACTAATTCCATTTAGAGGCTACCCACGGGTCGTCCACAACCGCGGGAATATTCCGATGAGACGTGGCCTAGGATGTGGGCCTGGGGGCCTACGACCAACCGGAAGAGACGGGTAGACCCTCACCACCATCTACAGTTCTATCGGGGGGAACTAGAGATGCTGGATGCATCTTAGGTGACTTGGCAGCCATATGGCAAGGTGATGCATCGGTTGGATGAATGGTCTTGGCAACTTCCGGTGTTGTACGTGCTGGCAGGTTTGGTTTGGGTGCCGCTTATTCACTTCGAAGTATGTGAGTTTCAGATGCCTGATCGGGCTATGAGGCAAGCTGGCTGTCTACAAGGGATCCCAAAACCCGCTGTAGACATGCGGCCATACAGGAGTGGTCGGGTTCCGAAATTCGAGGTGCCTGATGCCTTGAATTTGTTGAGCGACGAGGTGCAACAGTGGAATACTTGGCAAGAAACGTACAGTAGCTTTGTATCGCTCAAGGACGACGTCATCAGTATCGAGGACTACCTTAAATGGTTTCTCAACGTAACGCGCACGAGGGTGAATCGCCCTTCCCGGGTGAGGCAGCCATCGTATGCGCCACGTGAGGTCTATGACCAGTTCTGGGCATTGACCATTGTAAGTCATGCTACTGTTGTTTCAATTTTTATTTGCACACCTTATCAACCATGCCTGAAATGATGACGGTGATTTTTCTATGCATGTTTTTTAGGTTGACCAGGGCACTGACGTGTTCAAGCAGCTTGAGCAGTTTGACTGGTACGTTGCGCATGCTCCTGACAGTCTCAAGAGCTCCATTGAGAGGTACAAGACTGATCTTCACAACTTTGGTGTTGCGTACCGGGGTTACCGAGGGCAGCCGTCTAGTCGCTTGCCTCCTGACGCGTACTACTCTCAACCCTAGAGTCAGGTGTGGGAGTCGTCTAGTCCCTTGCCTCCTGACGCGTACGACTCTCAACCCCAGAGTCAGGTGTGGGAGCCGTCTAGTCGCTTTCCTACTTACGCGTACGACTCTCAGTTCCAGAGTCAAGTAGGATTCCAGGTGTCGCGCCCAAGCATCCGGTCGGATAAAGGACAACCGACGAAGCCATTGAGTCCGGCGAAACGGGAGTGGATCGACCGGCACTACTTCGGGCATGAGCCTGTCGATTCAACTGACTTTCCTGTTGCGGGACTGATAGCTCACTCTGATATGAGACTGTTGGCACCGGACACAGATATTTCGAACTGGGTCATGGACGCTTACATAGATCTGCTCCGTGTTAGAGAGCTAAGTAATAACCCCTCCCAAACTCTCAAGCTCAACATGTATCCCTCTTTTCTAGCCCCCCTCTTGGTGAATAGCATGAATGACTTCACAGCATGGAGGAGGATGCGAGGGACAAGCAAGGGTGCATGGCGACCGTCTGCAAACGTGCTTGCCTTATTGAACTCGAGCGATCAATGTCACGCATCTGAGGCAAACCTAATCATGATACCTTGTCTTCACGGGTGCCACTTCTTCCTATTAGTTCTCCATCCAGCGAACAAAACGGTCCACATATACGATAGCCTAAGGGAAGACGGACCTGGTGGGCAGCTGGCGGAGATGTACTCCACGTACATCAATGCGGTGGTTAGTTTATATTTCTTGAGCTTCGCTCATAGTCTATTCTTCTTGTTAAGTAGGCTTGATAACTTTTTTTACTGTTGGATGCAGACTACTATCATTCCACTAGCGTGCCGACATGTTACGGGGGAAGCCATCACAAGCAAAACAATGATAGAGCCTTGGATGGTCGTGATGATACAAAACCGACCAAAGCAATATAACAGTCATGATTGCGGCATTTACGTCCTCAAGTACGTGAACTACATAGCTCGCTCGGATGTGCTCGAAAATACGTCGTGGTCTCGAAGGGATGCACTGACGTTTAGATATCGGATAGCCTGGGAGCTGAAAAAGGGGGTAGCTAGACGCCTTCCTTATCATTCCCCTGAGATGTAGTTGACGTTCGTATGGATTATTATTAGTATTGTTGGATTTTGGATATTAAGGTTTCAAATTGAATTAGCCTTATTATTACTTTAGAATGATTTTGGACAATTGGCTAACTAGTGTGCCTAAGGTGCAATGAGTAAAAAATAACGTGGAAAAAATAGCCTGCCTAAAGTGTGTGCGAATAGAGGCGTCGTAGGAAAACCCAAAAAATAATTTGTCTCGTTTTTCGCCGAAATTCATAAAAATGGGCTAACTAGCGTGCCTGAGATGCAATGAGCGAAAAAAAAGTGACAAAAAAAATTACAACTTTTTTCGCAAGTTAAGAATTGGGCGCTAAAGTGTGCGCGAATAGGGGCGTCGTAGGAAAACCCAAAAAATAATTTGTCTCGTTTTTCACCGAAATTCATAGAAATGGGCTAACTAGCGTGCCTGAGGTGCAATGAGAGAAAAAAAAGTGACAAAAAAAATTATAACTTTTTTCGCAAGTTAAGAATTGGGCGCTAAAGTGTGCGCGAATAGGAGCGTCGTAGGAAAACTCAAATAATAATTTGTCTCGTTTTTCACCGAAATTCATAGAAATGGGCTAACTAGCGAAAAAAAAGTGACAAAAAAAATTATAACTTTTTTCGCAAGCTAAGAAGTGGGCGCTAAAGTGTGCGCGAATAGAGGCGTCGTAGGAAACCCAAAAAATAATTTGTCTCGTTTTTCGCCGAATTTCATAGAAATGGGCTAACTAGCGTGCCTGAGGTGCAATGAGCGAAAAAAAAGTGACAAAAAAAAATTACAACTTTTTTCGCAAGCTAAGAATTGGGCGCTAAAGTGTGCGCGAATAGGGGTGTCGTAGGAAACCCAAAAAATAATTTGTCTCGTTTTTCGTCAAATTTCATAGAAATGGGCTAGCTAGCGTGCCTGAGGTGCAATGAGCAAAAAAAAATTACAACTTTTTTCGCAAGCTAAGAATTGGGCGCTAAAGTGTGCGCGAATAGGGGCGTCGTAGGAAAACCCAAAAAATAATTTGTCTCGTTTTTCGCCGAAATTCATAGAAATGGGCTAACTAGCGTGCCTAAGGTGCAATGAGCGAAAAAAAAGTGACAAAAAAAATTACAACTTTTTTCGCAAGCTAAGAATTGGGCGCTAAAGTGTGCGCGAATAGGGGCGTAGTAGGAAACCCAAAAAATAATTTGTCTCGTTTTTCGCCGAAATTTATAGAAATGGGTTAACTAGCGTGGCTGAGGTGCAAGGAGCAAAAAAAAGTGACAAAAAAATTATAACTTTTTTCGCAAGCTAAGAATTGGGCACTAAAGTGTGCGCGAATAGGGGCGTCGTACGAAAACCCAAATAATAATTTGTCTCGTTTTTCGCCGAAATTCATAGAAGTGGGCTAACTAGCGTGCCTGAGGTGCAACGAGCGAAAAAAAAAGTGACAAAAAATTATAACTTTTTTCGCAAGCTAAGAATTGGGCGCTAAAGTGTGCGCGAATAAGGGCGTCGTAGGAAACCCAAAGAATAATTTGTCTCGTTTTTCGCCGAATTTCATAGAAATGGGCTAACTAGAGTGCCTGAGGTGCAATGAGCAAAAAAAAATGACAAAAAAATTACAACTTTTTTCGCAAGTTAAGAATTGGGCGCTAAAGTGTGCGCGAATAGGGGCGTCGTAGGAAAACCTAAAAAATAATTTGTCTCATTTTTCGCCGAAATTCATAGAAATGGGCTAACTAGCGTGCCTGAGGTGCAATGAGCGAAAAAAAAGTGACAAAAAAATTACAACTTTTTTCGCAAGTTAAGAATTGGGCGCTAAAGTGTGCGCGAATAGGGGCGTCGTAGGATACCCAAAAAATAATTTGTCTCGTTTTTCGCCGAAATTCATAGAAATGGGCTAACTAGCGTGCCTGAGGTGCAATGAGCGAAAAAAAAGTGACAAAAAAATTACAACTTTTTTCGCAAGCTAAGAATTGGGCGTTAAAGTGTGCGCGAATAGGAGCGTCGTAGGAAAACCCAAATAATAATTTGTCTCGTTTTTCGCTGAAATTCATAGAAATGGGCTACTTAGCGTGCCTGAGGTGCAACGAGCGAAAAAAAGTGACAAAAAAAATTACAACATTTTGCGCAAGCTAAGCATTGGGCGCTAAAGTGTGGCTGAATAGGCCCTTCCAAAAATATCAATAATCCACAAATTAAATCACAAATTAAAGATTTCACAAACCAAATCACAAATATAAACATTATAAAAGTTCAATTTATACAACTGAAACATTAATCCTAACACTCTTCCTCATCATCGTCCTCCTCGACCATACTGCCAGGTTCGATACCTAGCACTTTATAATGATTTCTCTTGTCATGATCAGTCATCTTATTACACAACGCACACTTTCGCAATTTTTTTTGACCCGTTGCTTCTTCAATCGGATTCTTCATACGTATTGCTCGTTTTCGCCATTTTGTTTGAGAAATAATTGGATCAAAAATGTCATCCTCCTCACCTTGCAGGCTAGTGCTGTCAATGACTGGTTGTGAAGCTCGATTGAATCTACCGGATAGAGTCGTCCGAGGGTCCCATCTTTCTGGTAATGCCATCCTAAACTGTGCATGCTTAGCCTTATCCCGTGCGGCTACTTCAACTTGATACATGTACCCATCAAATGTTGACGCTGCATCCATTGATAAACCGTGCATGATGTTACAAAGGTGAATATATCGTAGCGTCTCAGATTGCTCGAAATCAACTGAAACATTGGGCACGTAAGGAATGTGACCGTGGACTCTATTGGCTTCCTTCGTCCACCGATCCAAGATATACTCTGGAGGGATTTCACTAGCATTCTTGGCGCTAAAAACCCTCAACGCGTGTCGACAAAGTATACCTTTATGCTCAAACATTTGACAGTTGCAATTAACAAACCCGGTGTCCATACAAACTGCTACGGTAAAATGTCTTCTTTTCCTCGGAGCGGACGAAGAGCACGGATTGGCGAAATTCGTCATATTTGTCAAAGCATAAACCTTGAGGTCCCTAGTGGAATACTCGTGCAAGTTTGTCATGCTATATTGATTCGACTTTAGTAGTTCATCTTGAAACTGTCTAAACATTTCCTTGGTATAGACTTGAGCCGCATGAGCCTCCAAAGGTGAAAAAACTAATATGGCTCTTTCTCTGTAAACTGTAGCCGCGTCGGCTTCTCTCTCAAGGTAAAATTGCCTGTCAAGGGCTTTCTGCATCTCTAGTACGAACTCTGTTATACTAGAAGACTGGCCTACGTACCCATCAAAGAATGAATTCATACCTTCACTTCTCGAGGTCATAGTCATTCTGGCTGCAAAAAACTTCTTCGTGTAGGCACCGACCCACTGTGTCTTGATCGCATACAACGATTGTAACCATTCATGATTGTACAAAGAGTAGTCATCCATTAACTTGGCCCACCTCTCCTCGAACACGTCTACCGTCAACGATTTCTTCACACATGTATTAAAGTCAGTCTTGAATGTTGGATGGTAGGCATATACATTGTGAAGCCATTCGGGATATTTGTTGCTTATGTGCCATGTGCACAGGCCATGGTGAGTATCTGGTAGGACCTTAGCGATTGCATTTTTCATTGCCAGATCTTGGTCGGTGATGATGGTCTTTGGAGGAATATGATACATTGATTTAAGCCACGTTTCAAATAACCACGTAAATGACTCCTCCGTCTCATCCCTAAGCAGGGCAAAGCCAAACAAGATTGACTGATAGTGGTGGTTCACCCCGGTGAACGGAGCAAAAGGCATAGAGTACTTATTTGTGCGGTATGTGGTGTCAAACGTCACAACATCCCCAAAATTTTGGTAAGCAGCTCTAGAACGGGCATCCGCCCAAAATATAGTACTAATGTGCTTCTCGTCATCCAGTTGGAGACTGTAGAAAAAGCCAGAATTCTCACTCTGAATGCTCTTGAAGAGATCAAGTGTAGCTTGAGAATCAGTCTTACCGAAAGACTCTCTCCTCTGAACACGAAGTTCATTTCGAAGGTCAACTTCGTTGAAACTCAACTTGTCAATCCCCCCAGCCTGGCTTGAGAGAACCCCCATCATTCTAGAAGGTGGAATTTTAGCCTCGACCATTGTAAATATCAGTTCCATGTGTGCCGCGCTTATTTGTCGGTGCTGATGAATTTGACCAATCTTACTAGGGGTCATCAACTGATGATTATGGCTCAAATCCACTCCCGTCACAACCCATTGGTTTTCATTTTTCCGGTGTACTGCATACACATGGGCCTTGCTGCCGGTACCCGGAAATGTGTCCCGTTTTCATTGTCCTGATGGCCCTTCGTCACTGATCCGAACAACCGGGGGTACATGCGGTGCTCCTCTATGACACTCAAATAGTCTTCCACAAATTTGATCTGTATTCGCCCGTTTTCTAGTCGTCTTAATTCTAATACCGAAACCTATCGTTTTCGAATATGCTCTATAGTATGCTTCAACTTCGTCCAGTCTTTGAAAAACTTGACCCAAGTAAGGTGGATCAGAATCTTCAGAAAAATTATTTCCTCAAGTTGCATCCATATTTATACTGAAGTCTAAAAATAAAAATTATATCATTCTCAACAAGTCATAGAGTTAAATAAAAGAAAAATAAAAATTATTTAAAAGTCATTCGAAAAATTTATATAATGTAAAATTACAAAAATAACCCCCGATGAGCAGCAAATTACCGAAATGCCCCCGGAGGTTCATTATCATCCTAACGCCCCAAATCAGCTTCAAAATAACCTTTCAAGTGTTTTACTTACATTTCTGGACTAAGAAGTCCTTTGAAAAACTTTACCGGGAAAATTACCAATACCACCCCTCTCGGGGTGACAAATTACCAAAATGTCCCTTGGCTTCAGAAAATCTCAAAAGTGCTTTGAAATGGGATTTTAAACTTCCTGAAATCATTCTTGATCTAAAAAGTATTTTACAAAAGTTTCGCCCAAAAATCCCGAACCGGTGTCCGGATCGAGCGCTTAAAAGGCCGTTCGGCCAAAAAAATAGCTAACGGCTTCGGAATGGCCCGAATTCCTGCGAAACGGAACTTCCCAACATCCTAGGGTTCTCATAAAAGTTTTGCGCGAAATTGCGCTAGCTTGATATTTTAAATTACACTGCAAAGTTACAAGGTTGCTCGTATCAGTTAACCCCTTTCCAGTCTTTGGAAAAATCAGAAATTTTTCCCTGATACAGATATTTTAAAAATAACTAGGGTCTCTTTTTTGTACTCTAGAAAAATCTAGCTCTAGCTATGTTTTATAAATTCGTGAAAAACTGTCTAATTAAGTTTTCACCTTTAGCGACAATTACGCCCCGCAATCAGCTTCAAAACAACATTTCAGGTGTTTTAATTACATTTCTAGACTAAAAAGTCTGTTGAAAAACTTTACCGGGAAAATTACCAAAATACACCTCTCGGGGTGACAAATTACCAAAATGCCCCTGGCTTCAGAAAATCTCGAAAGTGCTTTAAAATGCTATTTTAAGCTTCCTGAAATCATTCTTGATCTAAACAGTATTTTACAAAAGTTTCGCCCAAAAATTCCGAACTGGTGTCCGGATCAAGCGCTTAAAAGGCCGTTCGGCCAAAAAAATAGCTAACGGTTTCGGAATGGCCCGAATTCTAGGGAAATGGAACTTCTCAACATCCTAGGGTTCTCATAAAAGTTTCGCGCAAAATCTCGCTAGCTTGATATTTTAAATTACACTGTAAAGTTACAAGGTTGCGCGTATCAGTTAACCCTTTTCCAGTCTTTGGAAAAATTTGAAATTTTTACCTGATACAGATATTTTAAAAATAATTAGGGTATCTTTTTTGTACTTTGGCAAAATCTAGCTCTAGCTATTTTTTATAAATTCCAGAAAAATTCTAATTTTGACGCCCTAAAAAATCGCTATTTTGAAATCTTTCGAATGTAATACCCCGATTTGTAAAAACATAATTTTGACGCCCTAAACACGAATTTTAGACTATGGTAAGAACAATTTAAGCGTAACACAGCTTAAATAATCAATTGGTAAGAACAATTTGAAATTAACATTGAATTATAAGACAATTTAAACAATCAATTGATAAGAACAATTTGAAATTAACATTGAACTATAAGAAAATTCAAAATACTTACTTGTTTTGACTTGATATATTTAAAGAAAAATCCACCGATCTTCTAGCGGGTATCCACCGATCTTCTAGCGTAATTTTTTTTTTTTTTTTGTATTGCTGTGGAGATTATGCAGGTGAGATATGGAGAATGAAGAGAGTGGAAGAAAGGGTTCGGGGAGAAGGGATTTTAAAGAGAGAAAAGTGAGGAAGAGAGAAGAAAGTAGACAGAGAAAAATTATGTTCGTGAGTGAGCAGTAGTTAGTAAAAGGCTGTGAAGAAAGAAAAAAAATGGCAGAGTGGAAGGCTGTGAAGAAACTCTGCAACCAGCGACGCACAAGGAGACAAAAAAAAAGGACACGAAAAGAAATAAAAAAACAAAAAAGGACACACAAAATAAAAGAAAAAAGGAATCGGGGTGAGGGTGGGGGTAGGGGGGCCAGGGGGTGGGGCCAGGAAGAAAAAGAGGAAGGACAGAGAACCACAACAAGAAGTTGCGGTTCGGGGGAGGGGGTGGGGAAGAAAACAAAAAAGGAAAAGAAAACAGGGAAAGGACAAAAAGAAAAAAGTAAGGAGCAAAGAGAAGAAAAAAAAAATGACCAACCGCAACACTTTGTTACGGTTGGGTGTATTCCTCGCGGGCCCCCAACCGCTAGTCTTTCCTGCGGTTGGGGTTTTTTCATTTCGCGGGGCATTTTTGTAAAATTTTGCAACCGCAAGAAAGAGCAGCGGTTGCCACTTTTTCAAGAAAAAAAAAACACATCTAACCCATCCACGAGTACACGTGGACGGCTACATTTATGGTGGAGAAATTGTTATTTCTCCACCGGTAGACAGGGATCGGCTCCCATATATATATATATATATATATATATATATATATATATATATATATATATATATATATATTCCAACATTAGTTATAAGTGGTGGGTTTGCTTCTCGTACCTAATTTGCTTGTTTTCTAATTAAGCATGTTTTTTGGTTCGAACAAGACTTTAATATGGTATTAGAGCCAGACCCACTGTTTATTTTGGCCCATAACTTAAATTGAGGTTTTTTTTATTCTCATTCACATGTTGATTATGTATTCAAATTCTTTATTCACTCCCTCATGACAATTCAGGTCGAAATCCTCAACATTCTTGACCATTACGGCTGATCTTCTCCTCGAGCATTCTTTTAGGTTGGAGATTAGGTTTTAACAATCTCTAGTTAGAGGGAGATACTCTTGGAAGAGCTTTGTTTAAGTATTTAGGACTCTAGCCCATTTTTTAGGGACATGTGTAGCGAAATGCCTCGAAAGAATCCCTGAGTCCTCAAAAAATGGGATTTAAGGATTTTAGGAGTCGTCATCTTATTTTGTTAAACACGGGAAAATAAGAAAACCCGAAAATGAATCCAAAAATTTTCAAACGACTACTAATCTATAGAAATTAGAGAAACGGGTTCAGAGACTAAGTTATACGATGGGAATGTGTTAGTCGCCTGTCATACCCTTTCGGTCTCTACCACATTTTTATTGGTTTTTGGCCTTTTTAACACATAACACATAAATATGCATAAAACAAACCTTAAGTTTATTTTTATATTCGGTTGAATTCAACAACGCGGGGCGAATGGCCTAGGTATCCGGTCGGACAAACCAAAATCAAAACCATCGTAGTTCGACTCAGACCCCACGGGAGGCGCCTAAACTTCGATCTTAGAGTCGAACTAAGAAATGGAATGAAAGACTCTTTTTGATAGTTTGTATAATGGAAATGTGATTGCAGAGAGGGAAAAATCTATAAACTATTATAATTTAAACTAGTCTAGAAAGCAGTAATTATGCCTCCAAAATATGCTTGCCTAGAAGATTTGGGAATGCTTTGTGACGGATCCACGATGTAAGTAACTCAAGACTATTTATAGATGAATATAAAGTGCTAAATTCCTCTTAGAAATGATCTACCACTTCTAAGAGAAATATGAAAGCTCTAGGGATCGGAGAAAAACTTGTTAAAAAATGTAGGCCAAAGGCCTTATATATAGAGGTCTAAGACACCAAAAATGATAAAGATAACCATATCAATCTGCAATTTGATGATAAGACATAATATTTGATAAAAATCGCTAACTCAGAAAAGTTAACTAACCAGTTGGTTTGCCGAAAACCGGCCCGTTCATCCCATAATTAAATTCTTTTTTCCAATTTTGAAAATTATTTAAACCTAATTCGGTAACTAGCTCTGGTTTGTTACATGAGATGTACTATATTCAAAAATTATCTTCATATTTCATGTAAATCAATTATTTAATCACTTGCATCAAGGATAAATTACAAGATATTTTCAAGTCATCTGATCAATCACAATCTCTTGACTTTAACTTGGGTTAAACTTAACTAACTGGACTGCACTGGATTCCAGCTGGGTTAGACTAGACTACTTATTGGACTCAATTAAATAGATTATGCTCATTACATTATTAAGCCTAAACCCCATACTAATAAACTTAATTATAAAAAAATCCCAACAAAACAAATAATAAGGATGAAACAAAACTACAAAAATAGGGTTTCTAACACTACATAAACTTGATGTTCAATCAAAGGGAACCAAACGTGCATATAAACATCAACTATTACAATAAACTTTTTTTATTTAGTAAGTAATGAATAATGCCTTAAATGTTTCCTGTCCATAATTGTCCGACCAAAGTTGTTATATACATGTAGTTTAACGGATTATGATAGTTGCCCTTTTTGATAAATGACCTTACAACCAAAAGACATTAGTTATGCTCCAGTTAAATTTTGGCAGCAATTTTGAAATCCTGTGGTGTCAATTTTAGTTGGCTTTAGCGACGTTGTAGATATAAAATTATCGCATCTAATTTGGCATTGGAACTATGTATTGCAGACACTAGGAAAAGGTTCAGTTTCCACGTCATCTACGTGTGCTCTATTTAGGTTTCTTTGCCTCCATGTCGATCTTCTTCCTCCCCTGGATTGAGTACTTTAAATATTTTCATAATTAGGCATCTAGGCCTTCCTTTCCTTAGTTCATCCTCTTATCACACCTTGTTTCTTCACCATCTTCTTTTCCGTTCTCATCCCTGTAGTGAACTTCCTCGAGAATTTATAGACCGGGAAGGTCTAACTAAAAATTGCAATCTTATTTTACGAAGAAAATGAAAAATAATAAAAACCTAAAAGATCTTAACATGCCCAACTAGACTTCTAATCTACCGAAATCAGAGATGATGGATTTAGAGACTAAATTATAAAGCAGAAAGGTCTTAGGCACCCGCCATACCTAATGGTCTCTACTTTGTCACTATGATTCTTGGCCTTTTAATGTGTAACACATAACATGCACATATATAAATCCACCCTAACATAATTCTATGACTTTGGTTAGAATTCAAAAACAATAGTCTACGTATCCGGTCGGACAAATTGAAATCAAAACCATCGTAGTACGACCAGACCCTATAGAAGGTGACCTAAACTTTGATCTTTTAATTACGAATAGAAAGAAATGAATTTAAAACTCTTTTTATAACTTTTATTCTATTGACCGAGATTTGGTCGCGGGGATGGGAAACACTCTACACTTTTGTACTCTAGCCTAAACTAGAAAGCACTATAAAGTTACCTCGAGATGATGCTTACATCTAAAACTTAGAAACACCTCGCGATAAATCCACGATGCGAGTAGATCATAAATGTGAAGAGTTTTATATTAGATGGTAAATTTCTCCTTAGAAATGATGCACCACTTCTAGAGAGAAATGGTCCAATTTTTCTAGAGAAAATTACCTCCCTTGATCTGTAAGCCAAAGGTTCCTTTTATAGAGGTGTAAGGCTGACCGAAATAATAAGAATAACTTTTTAAGTCTAAGGTATCAGATATAGTCAAATATTTGATCAAAATCGCACACTAAAAAAAAGCCAACTAACTAACAAACGGCCGATTTATCCCTTAATATTAATATTTTAAGATTTTTACCCGAATTTTAGGACATTATTTGCCCTTAATTCGAAATTCTCTCTCATAAAGCTAAGGGGATATACTAAATTTGGAAAATCATCACTAATTTCTATCATCATTGATTTTTGTATACATCATTGATTAATCACAATATAATTCTGAATGATCTAACCAATCACAATCTCCGAACTGGACTGGACTCAAATTGAAGTGGACTTAATTGGACTGGGCTGGGCTTAACTAGACTGGATTGGACTGAACTGCGCTTAACTGGACTGGATAAATTAGACTCATTATTTATTACTAGGCCTACATCCATAATTAATAACAAACTTAATTACCAATAAATCCCAACAGTAATAAATAAATAAGACTACAGAGCTCACCCGCAAGCGAACATCACCAAAAAAAACATATTTTTTTAGTGGAAACACGAAAAATACTACAAGACTCTGGACGAATTTGCAAATAACACAGATATATGAGGTTGGACCTTTGCAAGGTTTTGTATTTTATCCTCTAAAGAGGAATTAGACCAACGTAATTCAAAAAAGAGGATATTTTTCGAAGCTAGTGCCAACGTTTACAACAATTGGTCATCAGACGAGGGCGTATACCTTGAAGTCGGAGGCAATAGTAATGATGATTGGTCATCTACGGGTACTAAAAGAAATTTCCTTGTCGCTAGAACCACCAAATCAATTTGAGTGGTCGACAGGGGCATATCTAGATGCCGGAGCCACCAAACCAATTTGAGTGGTCGTCTACATTTACATTGAAACTTTTCCTGTTGCTGTAGCCACCAAATTGATTTGAGTGGTCGATAAACAAAAGGTCATATCTAGATGTTAGAACCATCAAATCGATTTGAGCGATCGTCAAGATACGATGAAATGGAACTTTACCTGTTGTAGGAGCCACCGGATTGATTTGAATAGTCAACAGGTAAAGGCATATCTAGATGTCGGAGCCACCAAATCAATTTTAGTGGTCGTCTAAGAATAGTGAAAAGCAACTTTGTCCATTGCCGGAGCCACCAAATCGATTTGAATGATCAACGGGCAAAGTAGAGATCTGAGGAAAAACCGAAGCCAAAATTCGCCCGAACAGTTGGTCGTTTAAACAAAACAGGACTTATATCTAAGAGCGTCGAAGCCAACAGCGTGTGCAAGCGGTTAGTTGCTTAAACATAAGGAGGATATCCGCTGAGAGATAATTCAAGGCCAGAGGCGACGATGTCTAAAAATAGTTGGTTCTTAAGTGTCAAACCATATCACTTTACTCTTCAAGTTGACATGGAGCAAAAGTTTCTTCTAGCAATAAGGGATAAGATGCGGAACTGGCCTTATACCTTACAATATCACTGACTTGAGCAAAAAAATTGAGGGATCATTGATCAAACAACAAAATCTTCAACGACTTTGATAATAATAGCATACGAACACACAAGCATGCAAGCAAGCAAGCAACCAAGTAGGAATTAGGAAAACACTTAAAAATTAGTTAAGAAATGCAAACATGCGGATTCCATGCAAGCACACAAGCAAACACGAGACATTTTTACTTTTGAAAATTTTTTAGTTAAACCGGACAACTTTCAATAATGGTTTAATGAGTTTTTAGAGAAACTAGAACCGGCCAGTTGGTCAGCAGACAGGAAAAAATAAAGAAAAAACTCGCCAGTTAGTCAAAGGGTAGAAAGAATTAAGGGAGAAACCGGCTAGTTCTCCTATTTAAAGACCTAGAACTAAGTTTGTGATTTTAGGTTCCGAATTGGGGCTCAATTCTCATTGCCATCTTCTTCCTTCTCTCTAATCTTACACCAATAAGAGAACTGCCATTGTTTTCACCTTCCCCAATTTCATCATTAGAGCCATGGAAAGAGTCAAGAGAGGACATGAAAAATTGGGAGAATCTCACGGTTTTGTCTAAAATTTGAATCGACAACCGAATGGTTCTCACCCCGGATCAAGTCACAGTCTCAGCAATTTGTTCAACGTGGATTAGGTACGTGATTGCATTTTATCTCTCTTCCTAACAAGTACATCATTTAGGGTCCCACATGTACTTCTTTGCATGCCTTTACAAATATCATGCGAAAACGGGTGGTTCTCTGAACCCTCTCTTTCTTACACTTTGATTCCATGTAGCCCTTCCAAAAAACATCAAGCTTATGGATTTTGCAAATTTGGTACGGTAGTGGTGGAATAATGTCCCAGATATTGTGGAGGAACGGATAGCCATTACGGGCTTTGAATCCGTTTTGAACTGGTTACCTCGTTTACCTGTAGTAAGAAGTGTCTCTTGACCCTAACTGACCACCAACACTTTTCATCTTCCTTTTGGGGACATTACAGGCATTAGGGTGACGGGTAGGTCGAAACCATGGGCCTATGACCTGGACAAGGACCGCGACCTCGTGCAGCGGTTGCTAGGTTTTATGTAGGCATTTAAGAAAAGGGACTCGCTTTTGCTTGCTACCCTTCGGTTGCTCTATGAGGGTATTGTGGCGAACCGCACGGGAAAAACCCCCTAAGCATTTTAGGAGTCAGTGTCTTATTTAATTTAAGCTAGGGAAGAAAAGAAAAAACCCTAAAATGAGTCTAAAGTGTACAAAAGGACGACTAGTCTATCGAAAACTGGGAGATGGGTTTGGGGACTAAGTTATGTAGTGAGAAGGTGTCAGGCATCCGCCATACCCTTTCGGTCTCTACTTTATTTCAATTGATTATTGGCCTTAAGAACACGTAACATGCAAAATATGACAAAACCAACCCTAAGTTTATTTTTTGTGTTTTTAGCTTGAATTCGACAGCAGGGGTCAAATGACCTACGTATCCGGCCTGACAAACCGGAATCAAAACCATTGTAGTTCGACTGGACTCTACGGTAGGTGACCTAAATCTTAGCCTTTGACTCTTATGATGACTCGACTTCTTCTAGTCGAATGGACTTAGAACTCTAACTTGACTACTCTTCTAGTGGCCTAGGATTCTAAACAAACTGAAAGACTTTGAATGCAATTTTTATATGAGATCCGGTCGTGGGGAGGGTAAACAATCTATACGCTTTTAATCTAGAACTAATAATACTGAAATGAAGGATAGGGAATTATACCTTGGTCTGGATTGTCCAATTGTTTTGATACGAAAATTGATTTGACATCAAAAAACCAAGAACAACAATCTGTCCAAATAAAAATTTGCTATTTTGGGCCTGAAGTCAATCTCAAACAAATTTAACTCCTTCTACAAAGTTTTAGCTCTCAAAAAGATACCTGATTTAGGCTTTTGAATCGCCTAAATGAGATATTAAATGAGCAAGTTAGGGCTGGTCGAAAACCTAGAAAGGAAATCTGTCCAATTTTAGAAAAATGTTGTTTTGGACCTAAAGACAACCTTAAATGGATTTGAATTCTTTTATAAAGTTGTATCTCTCGAATAAATACGCAATTTAGGCTTTTGAATCACCTAAATTGGATATCATATGAGCAAATTATTGTCTGACAAATGAAAATCCTAGAAAGGGAATCTACCTATTTCGAGCCAAAAGACGATCTCAAATAGATTTGACTTCTTATGTGAAGTTGTATCTCTTGAAAAAAATACATGATTTAGGATCAAGAATTCCCTAAATCAGATATTGTATGAGTAGATTACAGTCAGACAAATGAAAATCCTAGAAAGGGAATCTACCGAGTAGAAAAACCATATTTCGAGGAAGGACAATCTCAAATGGATTCAACTTCTTCTATGAAGTTGTAGCTCTTGAAAAAATACACGATTCAGGCTCAAGAATCGTCTAAATTGGGTATCATATGAGCAGATTATGACTGGTCAAAGTTTAGGTATATGTTGAATATGAAAATTCAGGATTTTTTACCTAGCCACCTTTCTCTTAGGGCTTTTTTTTTTTTCCTTTTCTAATCAGCCAAATGACCCTTTTTACAGGGGTAAAGAACCCCAAACTAGGCTAAACCTAACTGGAGTCGACTGCTAACTGGACTGGACCAAACTAGCTGAATTGGACCACTTCTTGGACTTAATCAAATAGAGTAGGCTCATTATTATTATTATTATTAAACTTAATTAATAATAAAGTCCAATAATTATTTAATAAATAAAAAAAATACAAAAATTGGGTGTTTACAGAGTCCCTCGGGGTAATAGACCTCGCTTGCGGTAGAACAATACTGAAAACAAGACAACACATTTTGTAGTTAAAATACGGAAAAGACCACAAGACTCTAAACAGGCTCAAGGACTCATACAAATATAAGGCCGAACCTTCACATGGCTTCCTACGTATCCTCTGAGGAAGTATCAGACCAACGTAGTTCGATAAAATACAGATATTGTTCGAAGTAGGAGCCAACGGTAATAACGATTGGTCGTCGGATAATATATTAAAGAAAATTTTGTCTGTTGCCAGAGCCACCAAATCGACTTGAATGGTCAACAGACAAAAATTCACATATAGATGCTGGATCCCCCAAATCGATTTGAAAGGGTCATCTAGACATGTAAAAAAAACGATAACCCTGTCTGCTGCCGGAGCCCCCAAATTGATTTAAAATGGTCAATGGACAAAATTGTATATCTAGATGCTGGAGCCCCCAAATCGACTTAAAAGGGTCGCCTAGACATACTAAAAAAAGAATATTACATGTTTCTAGAGCTCCAAATCGATTTGAAAGGGTCGACATACATAACGAAAAATAACTTTGGCCATTGCCTGAGCCCCCATATTGATTTGAAAAGGTTGACGGACAAAGTAATAAAGAAAATTTTGTTTGTTGCCGCAGCCACCAAATCGATTTGAATGGTTGACAAACAAAACCCACATTTAGATGTCGGAGCCCCCAAATCAATTTGAAAGGGTCGTCTACATATGTAAAAAGGAATCTTGCATGTTGCCGGAGCCCCCAAATCAATTTGAAAGGGTCGATATACAAGATGAAAACAACTTTATCTGTTACTGGAGCTCCCAAATTGATTTAAAAGGGTCGACGGACAAAGTAACAAATTTTCGGAGCCACTAAATCGATTTGAATGGTCGACAGACAAAACCCACATCTAGATGCCGGAGCCCCCAAATCAATTTGAAAGGGTCATCTAGATAAGTAAAAAGTAATCTTGCATGTTTTCGAGCCCCCAAATCGATTTGAAAGGATCTTCTAGATAAGTAAAAAGTAATCTTGGTGTTGCTAGAGCCCTCAAATCAATTTGAAAGGGTCGACGGATAAAGTAATAAAGAAAATTTTATCTGTTGCCGAAGCCACCAAATCGATTTGAATGGTCGACAGACAAAACCCACATCTAGATGTCGGAGCCCCCAAATCAATTTGAAAGGGTCGTCTAGATATATAAAGGAATCTTGCATGTTGCCGGAGCCCCCAAATCGATTTGAAAGGGTCGACGGACAAAATAAAAAAAAAATTGTCTGTTGCTGAAGCCACCAAATTGATTTGAATGGTCGATAGAAAAAACCCATATATAGATGCCAGAGCCCCCATATCGATTTGAAAGCGTCGTCTAGATATGTTGAAAGGAATCTTGCATGATTTCGGAGCCCCCAAATCAATTAGAAAGGGTCGACATACAGGATAAAAACAACTTTAGCCCTTGCCAAAACAGCCAAAACACCCAAATCAATTTGAATGGGTCGACAAACACAGTAATAAAGAAAAATTTGTCTTTTGTCGGAGTCACCAAATCGCTTTGAATGGTCAACAGACAAAATCTACATCTAGATGTTGGAGCCCCCAAATCAATTTAAAAGGGTCGTCTAGATATGTAGAAAGGAATCTTGCATGTGCCGGAGGCCCCAAATTGATTTGAAAAAGGCAACATACAAGATGAAAACAATTTTGGCCGTTACCGGAGCCTCCAAATCAATTTGAAAGGGTCGACGAAAAAAGTAAAAGTTTGACTAAGAGCCGAAGCCAACAACGTGCCAAAGCGGTTGGTCGCTCAGCTAAAAGAAAATTTTGGAAATATCACTCAAAGCCGGAGCCAACAATGTCATAATGACAGCTGGTCGTTGAGTGTGAAGATATTAATTCACTTGACATGAGGAAACTGTTGGTTCTAGCAACACACAAGGGATCTTGCACTAGCCTTACACCATACAAGGCACCATCAGATTAAGTAACAGATTCAAAAACTCGAATCGCAGAAAAATAGGAAGATAAGATCATGAGCATACACAGGCAAGCATACAAGCACCAAGTGTTGGATAAAAACGCCCCAGGCAAAATGAGTTGGGTATCATGCAAACCCATACAAGCAGGTAAAACACGCAAACTTAGGAAAAAGAACGGTCTCACAAACACGCTAGGCACACTAGGAATGAGACTTGGACTAGACTAGGATTGAGACTGGAAACTGAGTCTGAGAGTAAAATTCGATTGTATATGATGTCCACGTACCAACCTGAATTGAAGGTTTATACCCTCGAACATAAACCTGGATTGAGACTGGGACTGGAACTGGGCAACGACCGGACAGAGAAGTACACTATATCTGCATCCCAACTTGGATTAAGGAATTTTACCCTAAAACGTAGACTTAGACTAGAACATGACCGCACCCTATGTAGGTTTCCTGCATACCCCTGTCCGGAAGGGATTAAGCCAAATGTAGTTCGAACTAGATCTAAAAAGAAGAATGTATGTGACCTCTACATATTACCCCGGACTGAGGGTCAAGTACCCTCAAACATGGATCTAACTAAGACTATGATTGGAACTGGACGGAGATCGGATAGGAAAAGGTACATGATATTCGCATGTCAACCTAGATTGAGCATTTTCACCCTCTAACCTGGATCTGGAATAGGACTGCGACTGAGACTGGACAGGGATCGGATAGAGGAATGTATGTGATATATGCGTGTCAACTAGATTAAGGTTTCTACCCCCAAATACAAATTCGGTCGTAGACTGGACGAGGACAGGACAGATGATGGTACTCAATATTTGCGTGTCAACCTGAATGTCTACCATTAGACAGGACGTGACAGATGATGGTACTCAATATTCACGTACTAATCATGCACAGAGGGCTAAGACCATTGACTTGGACTGAAAAATGGCTGCACCTTACGAAGGTTGCCTACATACACTCATCCGGAATGGATCAAGCCAAATGTAGTTCGAAATGGATTGAGAGAGAAGATGACAGGTGAAGGGCTGGAGAGATAAGTTGACTCTATCCTATAGTGAAGAAGGATAAAAGCGTGACTGAACGTCACAACAATAATCAGTTTTTTTCCTATTAATTTCTTTATAATTTTTTTTTTAAAAACTCTTTTGACGACTAAGGTCGAGAAGTAGACTCTTAAGATATAGACTTGGACAAGACAAAGACACTAACCCTGACTGTCGGGATAGAGGAATCACATGGAGCCCTTGGACAAAATGTTAGCAGAAGGAATTGGCCATGCATGGATTGACCAGACAAGGACAGACATTATCCTGACTGTCAGTAGAAGGGAATCACAAGGGGCCTCTAGAAGAAATGCATGTAGGCAAAACTGGCAAATGTAATATATTAGACAAACAAAAACATACTCTATCCTAACTATCAGGAGAAGGGAATCACAAGTAGTCCCTGTACAAAATGCACGCAGACGAAATGGACCATGCAATGGGTTAGAGAAAAACAGAAAATATCATGACCGTCCTAAAAAGGGAATCACATGGAGCCCTTAGACGAAATGCATAAAGACAATATGGAGAATACGATGAACTGGGTAAACAAAAGACAGGCACTTTTATAACTACTGTGAGAGGGGATTCAGAGGGAGCCTCTAGTAAATAATGCAGGCATATGATACTGACCATGAAACATAAGATGACTGTTGTAAAAGGGAAACCACAAAGAGCCCCTAGAAAAAAATACATGAAGACGATGTTGAGCAAACGATGGACTGTAGGAACTAAGGTAGACATCACCATGACTGTCATGAGAGGGGAATCCTAGTGAGCCCTTATACAAAAATACAAGTAGACGATGTTAACCATGAACCAAAAGACAGATGCTACCACACATGTCATGAAAGCAAAATCAAATGGAACCTCTAGATAAAATGTGTTCAGGTGATGCTGACCATGGAATAAACTGGAAGATACAAAGACAGACTCCACCATGATCATTAGAAATGGGGAATCACAAGAAGCCCCTAGACAAAATGCATGCAGACAAAATTGACTTTGTAACAAACTAGATGAAGACGGGCGCTATCATCGTGAAGGGGGAATCACATGGAGCCCCTAGACAAAAATGCATGCAGACAAAACTAACCATGCAGTGGACTGGATAAGGACATACTCTATCATGCCTATCGTGAGAGGGAAATCACATGGGTCCCCTAGACAAAAGTGCTTGCAAAAAAAGTTGACCATGAAATGAGCTAGATGAAGACTGACAAGATCATAATAGTCGAGGAATGTGACTAACACGGAGCCCCTGGATTAAGATAAAACGTACGCAAAATAGAAACTGTCCAAACTGTCATGAAAAAAGGACTAAGGCGCCCTTTCAACAAAATGCATGCAGATGACATTGGCCATGCAATAAACTGCAAAACAAGGATGAACATAATCACGATTGTCGTGATAGGAGATCATATAGAGTTCTTAGGTGAACACAAGGAGAACATAGAGACAGACGCTATCCTATCTGTCGGGAGAGGGGACTTCTAGGGAGCCCCTAGATGAAATGCATATGGACAAAATCGACCATGTCCTAGACTAGAGGAAGACATATACTAACCCGACTGTCGTGAAAGGGGACTCGAAGGGAACTCCATATCAGGAGGGGGAACTCACAACGAGCTTTTAGACAAAGTTGAAAGTTTGCAAAGACAGGCACTATCTAGACTGACATGAAAAAGGACTCAAAGGGAACCCCTAGACAAAAATGCTTGAAGTCATCACAGATCATGCAATAACTGGACAAATAAAAATAGACAATATTTCAACTATCGTGAGAGGAGACTCATATAAAGCCCCTAGCTAAAACAAAGAAGGACAGAAAGACAAGACCTTATCCCGACTGTCGTGAAAGAAGACTCATAGGAGGCCTCTAGACCAAAAATGCCTACAATGTAGCGTAAAGATGACTTACAACAAACATTGTCCTGACCGTCAGGACAGGGGACCCACATGGATCCCCTGGACAAAATGCAACTAGAGTTAACCCTAATAAAACTATGACTGAAGGGGAATTACATGGGAAAACCCCTTAAAGACATCGACAAAGAAAAACCTATGACAAAGTTAATATCCTTTCACAGTTCGAAAACATTTTTAAGTTGAAAATCATTTAGATTGCCCGATACGGTAAGTCAACCATTCACTTCAAGATCTATGCTCTTTTCTTATATCATTTTATCATTAGAATCTCTGCCAATGGTACCCATTATGTTGACACGTCTATCTCTACCCAAAGAGAGGAAGATCACTGAAGTTATTCGATCGCAAATCATTTCAATTCCTTATCATTAGATGTCATTTCACTTCACAGAAAAAGTGGGTTCTTAACTTAATCACTCAGGTTTGAATCCTTAAGACCACCACAAAAAGATCAATGTGTAATGAGATGTGAGGCTGATGTGTCTGCTGTGGGACTGTGTAAGCTGGGAGACTGATGAAACCTTGGCCCGTGATTAGCCAAAAGATCAACGTGTAATGACTGGGTCGAGAAAAAGTACATGACTATCAAGTGCCTGATAGAAAGGCACAAGATAAAGTCGTAAGGCTTCTCATGTAATCATTGAAGGGGTGGCAAATATATCAAATTTACGTATGGAGCATGGTTGTCGTACAGGGTAAGGTAGGCCAAATAGGTCATGAAGATTAATGGGTCCTCATCAGGCCACAAGGAGGTGAACACATCAGGTTCGGGAGATCAGGAACGGGAGATCGGGAAGTGAAGAGTCAGCAAATAAGCCAATATGAAGGTGAACATATCATGTCATTATGTAACATGCTCAAAAAAGTGCATGGACCATTACCCTTTTTTTTTCAATCTCGTCAAAATATAAGAGAACCTTTGTCTCCCTTAAATAAGCATAACCTGAAGGAGGACTTTATATGGGACACAATCTAGGCCAGGGTATGGGAGAAAAAATGAATAATAAATAAGCTCAAAGACCAAACTTGAAACCAAAGCCCCTAGTGTGTGCCCATAGAGACCGAACATAAAAGGTGACTAAGCTATCTATGTATCCCCATTAGGGGAGTCAGGTCGAACGTAATTCAAACCGAATCTGCTGAACATCTATTCTTTTAACTCAATTAATGGTAATTCTCTATGTTGAATTTTGACAATCATCCGTCAATTGCATTTATTCCCTCCCCCATCCCCCCCCCCCCCCTTCTCTGTTCAATAATTTTTCTTTCTTTCGAAATCGAACAAATGGTCATCACGATATCAATCATCATCTATCTTCAGGACTTTGGTTCCTATAAAGGGGAACCCTTTCCATGTTGAGTTGGCTTTACAGCAATACTTAGGACATAAGCACACCAAGGAGAATACCCGCCCCAAGGTTAGTAATATAGGCTTCCAAAAAGAAAGACTAAATTGTTTAGGCACAAAAGCAAGCAAGTGGTAAAATTTTAGTTTAGGGTAATCAGGAGGATATGTGGTGGCCAAACAATGGCCTCCAATCATCAGAAATGCTTAGTTTGAGGAAGACTCATGCAAAGCTACATTCTTTGGAGGTTTTTTTTTTTGTCCTAACTTTTGCCTAAACGGCATTTGCAGGGTTGTTAGTCTACCGGGCTTTTCCTTATTCCTTTTCCTCTTTTTTTTTTAAAGATAAATGGTCTAGACTATGAAATAGAGATTGAACTTAGAATAGGAAAAAGTCTTGATATCAATATGAAAACCTCATTGTCTTTGAGGATTTAGCTTCTTTTTTTTGGGATGAGGGGTTTGCAAAAAAGGAAGGCACGACCTTCTCCTAATAATCTCTTAAATTTTCACTCGAATGTCTAAGTTCCCAACAAAATTCTTCCATTAGGTTTTCTGACATTCAATTTCAAAGAAACTAAAATTCTGATATTTAAGCTTGAAAATGCAAGGATCTCTAGCCCCCAAGTGCAAAGAATAAGTGCCAACGAGATAGACCACTAGTCTTAAATTCAAAAGCATCTTTTGCAAAATATCCTGAAGTAAAAAGTCAATTATGGATTCAAAAAGTATGAGGTCGGGCACTTTTCTCTGGCTTTGAAAATTGTTATGCTCTCGACTTGCTAAGAATGGACTCCTAGACTTACTAGAAAGACAAACTTTATTTGACTCAAACCCTAATAGAGACTTCTAAGATAGAGAACTTTTTGAATTTTTTTTTTAATTTCTCTGAGTTTTTTTTTTTCTCTATCTTTTTTTTTTAAGAACTAAGGGAAAAGAAAGGACGACTTATCAAAGAAACTAGGACGGCACAATCACAGGATGCATATACATACTATTTATTTCTTTTATCCTTTTTTATTTTGAATTTTTTATTACCCTAGAAAGTGGGAAAAACATATGACTCAATAAAAAAGTTAGGACCACACAATCTTTGGGACACACATAAGCACACCAGAGAATAAAACATTAAACTGACCAATTTATACCCGCACAAAAATTGGACAGTAATTAACCGGCCGGTCAACCTTGTGGGTTAACCGTCTGATTGTTCAGCGGGTAATTCTGGATTTTGGGAGAATGTCTAGAAAAGTGAGGTAAGGACTAACTGTCCGGTTAGCCTTGTGGATTAATCGGCCGGCTGGTTAGTGAGGTAATCATGGATTTTTTTTAAAAAAATTGGGAAGGTTAGGGTTCTAAGTAACCGTCTGGTCACTTTGTGGGTTTACCAGCTGGATGGTCAGTGGGTCTAGGTTTGACCTGAAAATATTCCGGAACAGGGAAAGTTTGGACTAGCCGTTCGGTCACTCGGGAGGTTAAATGGTCGATTGGTCAATGGTCTAGGGTGTGTTGGAAAAAAAATTCTAGAGCAGGGATGGTTCTGACTAACCGTCCGGTAACCTGGTGGGGTAGCTGGCCAGTAAGTCAATGGGTCGGATGTTTTGGACTTGAATATTCTTAGGATGGCCATGGTTTTGACTAACTGTCTGGTCACCTTGTGGGTTAACTGGCCGGTAAGTCAGTGTATAGGGTTTTGCTTCCTGATTTTTTTTAGGGAGAGGATGTGTTCTAACTAACTGTTTGGTCATCCGAGTGGATGAACTGGACGGTTGGTCAGTGCGGTTCAGGTTTGTTTTTGGGAATTTTCAGGAAAAGAAATGTTCTAACTAACCGTCCGGTCATTCGGGTGGATAAACCAACCGACTGGTCATTGGGGTTAGTTAGGGTATAAACCAGTCAGTTTTGAATTTTTTTTAAGTTATACACATACTGACTAACCGTCTGGTTGGGAGTGCAGTTAATCACCCACTTAGTTAGAGTCTGCCCTTTTTTTGTGAAATTGCCAGTTTAGCTTATAGAATGTTGGTTGGTTTTTATGCCAACATGCCATAGGCTAATACAGGTATTCTCCCAACAAAGGGCAGAACATTGAATGGTCCGAGTGTGTGGTTTTTCCTTATAACACCGGTGTAAAGGTCATTCTTTTTATTTCCCCTACTTTCTCACGCCCAATTCTCTCTCTACCTCATATTTTTCTCTTTTTACTTAACTTTTTGGACATGCACATTTCTTTTCAGCTCATGATGATGGTTCCTACTTCTTTATCTACTTTTACTTACAATCCTCCTTTGTATTAATTTCATGGAATTATGAAGAGAAAATAGATGTTTGTTTGTCTAGGACTTAGAAACAACACAATTTAGGCAATGGAAATGGGGAACATAACTCTAAAAAAGTACGGGAAAGTTCATGGTAAAAGTGGTCTAATTATGCATGCTTCTAATGAGATACCTAATACTACGTAAAATGCAAAGGTAGAGATATGTTTGAGTCAAAATTGTTAGAGATATCATTGGAAATTTTTTTGTAGGTATCCATTGTTAAATTTAGATAACAAAAGCAGTGGTATGAAAATAAGTGGAATTGTCGAGAGAAAATGCAAAATGCTTGATAAGAGAAGGTAGGAACAGATGGATTAGATGAAAATGCTTAACTAATCAGCTGATAATCATTCTTGCTTTCCCAAAATTACAAGCAGCCGGTCCCAAGCCCGCATAAAAGGAGGATAGCCTATCAAAAACTTTATTTCGTGTGTTAATATTTTCGCAACACAAAACAGGAATATATATGTGTGTGTGTGTGTGTGTGTGCCCGGACCTGACCCTAAAGTTAGGGCCTAGGGCTTGGGCTTGGGCTTGGACAGGGCTTGGATTTCCCCACTTTAGGATTGGCTGGCCCAGTTTCCCAAGCCTGAAGCCCTGACTGGCCCGACCCATTTTCTGGTCCTCTAGGCCCGGGCTTGGGCCGGCCCAAGCCCGCCCTTTTGACACCTCTATCAAATGGCCTAGGAATGGCAATGAGGCGGGTCAGATGATGATTTTATGAAATCTGTACCCATCCCAGTAGCCTACAAACATGACTCCGCCCCGCCCCACCATCGAGTCGAAGGATGAGAATACCATCCCCGATCCGACGGACTTTAAAAAAATCCGAACCCCCCTGATTCGCCCCGATCTGTAATTTAGTGTGGTTTTTTTTAAAAAATAAAGATATAGATAATATTACAAAGTAGTCGACAGTGTCATCACCACGTCCGCAAAGCCGGAAGCCACCGCCAACCACCAATATAACATAATTCACCATCAATCTATGGCGCAATCGAAACAACGACGAGCAACCACCAGCTTACGAGCAACCGTCTATCGCCACCACTGTCAGCAACTAGATCTAAGACACCACACAACCAACATGCATACAAATCAAGCTCTTTATTAGATTGTTAGGGGTCTATCGTCGTCCTTAGAATCAAACGCTTGTAGTCATATTTGGCTAGAGCTATGGAAGAATATAAACTAATCCTCGACTTGATCCTTCGACAGAAAACCTGTCGTTGGAATTGGTGGACAGTGGACGGCGATCAGAGCAAGGTGGATGACTGGAAGTGGTAAGGTGGTGCTTGGTGGAGGTAACCAAGCGGTGCAGAGAAGAGATTCCTGTGGGTGAATGTGTGTGGCGGAGGAGAAAATAGGAAAAGAGAGAGATTATGGTTAGGGTTTATGGTCATGTATTTATATGAGCAAGATGGACGGCTACGATTTAACCCTTAGATCAAATTTAGGGTTTAGTTATTTTATGCAGCGCGGGTGCGGTTTTGATACTGGGGCAGTTATATTAGATACCAAAACCGACCCGTATTCGGTGAGGGTTCAAAAATTAATTATTACACCCACCCATAACCCGGTCAATGCCAAAAAAAAACCGTTCCTAGAGGATCGTGGCGGGTCGGATATCCGCCAGGTGCAGATCAAATTGTCATCCCTAAAATGGCCTTCGTATCCTATTGAACAAACCGAAATTAAAACATCATAGTTCGACTAGACCCTACGGGAGGCGACCTAAATCTCGGTCTTTGACTTTTATGATGACTCGACTTCTTCTAGTCGAATGGACTTAGAACTTTTAATTGACTACTCTTCTAGTGGTCTAGGATTCTAAACAAATTGAAAGACTTTGAATGCAATTTTTATATTTTTATCCAACATCTGGTCGCGGGGAGGGGAAATGATCTATATTTTTCTAATCCAGAACTAAAAATGCTGAAATGAGGGATAGAGGATCATACCTTGGTCTGGATTGTCCAATTGTTTGATCCGAAAATCGATTTGACGTCAAAAACCAAGAACAACAATCTGCCCAAATAAGAAATTGCTATTTTAGGCGTGAATACAATCTTAAAAATATTTGACTCCTACTAAAAAGTTGTAGCTCTAAAAAATATACCCAATTTAGGCTTTTGAATTGCCTAAATCAGATACCGAACGAACAAGTTAAGGCTAGTCAAAAACCTAAAAAGGAAATCTACCTAGTTTTAGAAAACCATTACTTTGGACCTGAAGGTGACCTTAAACGGATTTTACTTCTTCTAAAAAGTTGTAGCTCTTAAAAAGCTACACAATTTAGGCTTTTGAATTGCCTAAATAGGTTATTGTATGAAGAAATTACAGTCAGACAAATTAAAACCCTAGAAAGGAAATCTACCGACTTGAAAAACCCTATTTCAAGCTAGAATAAGATTTCAAATGGATTTGACCTCTTCTGTAAAGTTGTAGATCTTAAAAAATACACAATTTAGGCTGAAGAATTGCCTAAATCAGGTGTTACATGAGCAACCCTAGAAAGGGAATCTGTTGACTAAAAAAATCCTATTTCGAGCCAAAAGACAATCTCAAATGGATTCGACCTCTGTTGTGAAGTTGTAGCTCTTGAAAACATATACGATTTAGGCTCAAGAATAGTCTAAATCGATTATTTTACAAGTAGATTATAGCTGGTCAAAGTTTGAATATATGCTGAATACGGGAATTCGGGATTTTTTTTACCTAACTATCTTTTTTTATAGGTTTATTTTTTCCCTCTTCTAATCAGCCAAATGACCCTTTCTATTAGGGTAAAGAACCCTAAACTAGTCTAAACCTAACTGGACTGGACTTTTAACTAGTCTGGACTCATACTGGCAACTGGACCACTTGGACTTAATTAAATAGATTAGGCTCATTATATTATTTGGCCTAAGCCTATAATAATAATAATAATAATAATAATAATAAACTTAATTAACAATAAAGTCCAATAACTATTTAATAAATAGAAAGACTAAAAAAATTGGGTGTCTACTGGTATGACTTTAGAAGGTGCTGATGTGGCGACTTTCGATCAGTACGTCAGAGGATTTTTGCTATATATGCCACATGAGACCCTTTATAGCAACGGAGATGACTACGTACATCTGTAGTATTTAGGGATTCTGGAGGATATCGGAAAACTGGGGGAATATGATCGGGGTACGCCGATGCTAGCCCACCTTTACCACTCCATGAGTTTCATATCCTGACTTTAGGCAACGAGCTTTATGGGATGTAGCGATGTGTGAGAGGTATGCTTTCCCTCTTTTATGCCCTTTGTCTCTCTCAAAATTTTTAGCTTTCCTCTAGGTTATTCCTTTTGTCATAGATTTGGGCTTTTTAGGTGCTGCAGTTGCGCCCACAGTAATTGGCTGAGAGAAAGGAGCATGAGACTAGACCGGCCATGCATTGATGGAATTTCAGGGCGGAGCGTGCCGATTTGACCACTGAAGTGTACCCAGAGTCCTTCAATAACCTCGCCTAACGGCCGATAAATCTCTTGCTTGAACATTCACTTTGTTTTACTATCCTTTTATGATGCCTAATTTTTTACTTTCATGACTTAGGATATCTCTCGAAGTGGTGGACATAGAATCTCTATGAAGAGGAACTGAGACTCGCCCAGAGTCAGGTTTTGGTGGTGGGGCCTTCTCATGAGGAACTTTATTCAGGTGATAGGGTGTTGTTTCAGCACCACTCGGATTCCGGCTACCCCTCCCGTATAGATGTATAAGACAAGCACTTTAGATTACGGTTTGCGCCAAAGTCTACTGAGAGGGATATCAGTATCTTCTTTGAAATGACTGGATAACCTAGGACTTACGAGGTGTTCACGCGGGAGGACTTGGCTCCTCCTTCAACTGTAGAGTATGCGAAGCGAATCCGAAGTGCCTGAGTGGGGAGAGAAGCGAAAGAGGAAGATGAGGAAAAAAGTTAGCGCGAAGGGCATCCCTTTCCCCTCTTGGACAGTGCATGCTTTGAAGTCCGTAAGAGCTCCCAGGACGAAGGTGATCTCTAGGCTAAAGTGGGATTATGATGTACTAAGGCTGGAAGAGTTAGCCTGAAGGAAGACGGTAATCTCTTAATTCTTTTACTTCATTTTTTTTTCTGCCAAACCTTTATAGTACAATTTCTGTTTGTAGGTCCGAGTGGATTATTGAAGAACGTCTATAGAATGATCCACGGTTTGAAGGACATGGTTTCACACCTCTATGTAATCCTGGTAGTTTATAGGCTAGTAAAGGAGAGCATGGACGCCTCTATGCCTCTATCTACACCACCATCAGGCAGATCCAGGCCAAAAGTGAGACAGTCCTTTAGACCAAGTAGATAATACTCTACGGGCTTAACTGAATGAGGACCTATAACGAGAACGGGTGGTAGGGTGAAGACACGAGCTACTAGCAGGGTCATGCAAAATCCAAACTTACCCCCAAATCAAATTTTTAGCATAACAAAGGGAAAGAAGCTCTGAGCACAATTAAGGACAAAACCCCAGTAACTGTGAAGTCCAAAGGCAAAGAGAAGTTTCTGGTCCGCCAATCCACCAAAGTATAGACTGTCTTTTATCGAAAGCTGGGAATGATCGTGATACACGTGCCCATAGAGATTGGCTCTATTTCTGAATCTGAGGAAGAATCATCGAAAAAAGGACAGGGAGCGGATGCCTCAGATTCTACAGACGTCGAGTCGAGCTCGAAGAGATCGCGGAAGTGAGACTGAGGGATTAGTTCTAGGGATCTTAGCTCTTACAAATATTATTTGTCCATGTCTTGATTGCTAAACATTAGTTTACATTTATTTGAAAATTTCTTTCAAGATATACGCTTTCATGGTTTCGTGCTTTTCTTTTACATATGCACACACATGGCACAAAAAAAAAGAGGAATAGAATGAAAACTTGTAAAAAGATTGGTTGAGAAATAGGTCCAGAGATAGGCCTACAAGTAGACATGACCTATGAAAACTCCACAGCATTTACTAACCGACCGGTTAGTCAAGAAGTGCACTTAGAAAATTTTCTTTTCAAAGTAAAAAAATCGGCCAATTAGTCAACAGGTATTCTCAGAGGCAAAATTACATGAAAAATTACTTTTCGATTCTTCCGACTAACTTTAATTTTTTTTGTTCTAACATCGGTTTCCTTTCTCTTGCATGGCCGTGCCTTTTATAAACATCAGATAAAAGAGTTCAATTTTTACAAGTGAATCCCAATGGCCAATGATGGAGTTGGTCCAATAGCTTTCGAGTTCAGTTCCGATCATTTGCCAATTCTTTCAACAAAGCAAAGCTTATCCACCTAGATTGGCGCTTCCATTTGAAAACAATCATGAGTCTGTGCACCGTGATCGATCACGAGGATATTCTCCGAGCGGCTTGCAAATCTGGGATCCATAAAATCATGTTTTTGCGGTTCAGTGTTGATGAACTCTGCCCTACGAGGAATTCTCAGCTTTGATGGATATCTCTATCGAGCTACCTATCGCGGTGCCTGTCATTCAAGAGGTTTATGACACGCCTCTCATGCACCTATTAGAGGTCACTATAGAGCGGGCGAAGTCTTTCATTTGAGGTAAACACACTCTTCTCTCTTCCCCCATGGAATACTTCTCTCATAAACCAGATAAGCACGACAAACGGTATGCTAGTGGCTAAGTAGCCACTTTGGCATTATGCCTAGCCGCTAAATACCTCACCATTATAGATGTTGGACTTATAAATGTGAGGCTAGCAGACCTCGTATCTCAACAATTCCTTCAAGGAATGACTTTAGCTTCGATAGTGGTTGCCGAGACTATCAATACTATCACCGAGGTACACCAAAACCCTAGTGTTGAATTCAGGGGTAGCCATTGCTTCTCTTCGTATGACTTTTAGATCATATGCATTTAATAGCTGAACCAACTAAGGTAAGATATCATCCACACTCCTTTAGATCAAGACCTTTACTCTTTGAGAGTCGCTTGGGGATTGATGCCTGGACCCATCTCTATATCAAGGAGTCCAAAGATATTCATTGGTATTGTAACTGGTGGAGGACTGATGCACCTATTCCATAGATCCCTGGATATGTCTGTGTATGTAGTCTGTACTTCTCATTTTTTATTTCACTTGTCAGATCCTTTGGCAGTCTGATTATGAGCAAATCATTCTTGTATCTTACAGTAATTTCTTCTCCGTGCGTGAACTCACTCCCTCTCTGGTTTGGACTATTTTTCAAGTGTGGGAAACCTACTCACACCGCCGTCGTCCCATCAATGCCGAATTGAACAGTAATTATGTAACCCTTGACCCACCTTCATTACCAAATTCTTACATCGATTGGTTGTGGCCCTGCATTCGGGAAGCAGTTATGTCTACTGATAGTAAACTGTGATTAGAACTGGATTGGCACTCTCCTAATAGCAAGCAGATTAAATCTCTCGAAAAAGACAAGGAAGAACAGAATTGCAGGATGGTTTGGGACTCGAATTATATGATCCTCATAAATCATCCTAAAATACTGTCTGGTGTTTTCATTGACCCTAGATCAAAGAGGAGACTAAATTCATTTGGATTCAACAATTTTGGATTAGTTCTCAAATGTTTGAAGAGAAATTCGATGCTGACAGAATTGCGACTAAAAAGTTATAGATGTTGGATTGATTGGTTTGCCACTATGTCTGCCATTGAGAGTAATTATTAAGGAGACCAGCTTGGTGCCAAGGCTAAAACTAAGACAGAAGATGGGACAAATGCTTATCTCTAGTGCAAGTTTGATCGAAAAAGACGAAGATGGATAAAGATCGAGAGAATGAGGAATGATTTGGCAACTAAGCAAGGAACTTAGAAGGAAATAGTTGAAATATTGGAGAGGCTGACTTTTGGAAGGAATGATAAGTGAAAGTTTGGGTTAATTATTCTGTTGGATAGGGATAGCCACTTTCCTTCTGAAAAAAATAGAGGATCATGATAACACATTGGCAAATAGAATAATCCTTTGGTTACAGATAGGACTAAGAAGTATTCTCTTTCTTTCTTTCTCATTTCTTTCGTTTTGTTTTGTGCTTCTTCTTTATTTATTTTTATTTTTTTTTGTGTCCTAACTTTTGCCTGGGCCGCCACGTACAGGATTTTCAAACTAGTGGATTTTTCTTTTTACCGAGAATGTAATCAACTTTGATGCTAGTGGAATAAGAACCTTTTTATTAAAATTTGACTGCACTTGATTCATCTTTATGGGTTGCTTACATACCTATATTTGAAGTATTACATCAAAATGTGTGTGCTCAGTAGTGTTCTTAAAAAGAATCAGGTTATTCACAGTTTATTTCTAATTTTTCTTTAAGCATGATATTTCTTTAGGCGATTAAAGTTGAGAAGTTGTGACTATTTAATTCCATCTGGATCGGCTAATCGGGCAGCCCCTCTTGTCATAATTAGATTGATCATATAAGGTCCCGACTAATTAGGCTCGAATTTTTTCTGAAGTTTCAAATACTCTCTTTCAACACCAAATCCTCTTTTTTCAAGCTGCATTCTCTCACTCACTTGTTGAATGCTCTGACCATTCATCTCGGATAACTCTGGATGTGATAGAGACCTTTTAATCGCTTTTCCTTTGCCAATGCTAACTCTTCGAAGCCGGTTTTGAACCTAATCTTCCTCGGCTGTTTGATTTTCCAAGACTACTCTTAGATAAGCTACTTCAATTCAACCGACAAGACTACTTCCATACCGTAAGCCAACGAGTAAGGTGTAACTCCAGTGGACGTCCAAACAGATGTCCTAAAGCCCCAGAGGGCGTAAGGAAGTTTGTAGGGCCAACAATGCAGAAATCTGTCATTCTGCTTAATATATTCTTGATGTTCTTGTTGACGGCTTCTATAGCTTTATTAATTTGCGGACGATAAGGTGAAGATAGGTGTCAGGTGATGCCATACTCTTCGATCGTGTCTGTCACTTCTCCCTCAAAATACAGTCCATTATCGAAAATTAACTTATTATGAACACCATACCGGCAAATTAAGTTGGCTCTGATAAATTGGGCCACCTTTTTGAAACTCAAAATGACATATGACGTGGCTTCCAACGACTTTGTGAAATAGTCTTTGGCTACAAGATAGTCATGCTCGTTAGAGGCTTTTAGCCTGATTTTCTTGATTGCGTCTATTCCCCACACCAAGAAGGGCCAAGGTGATGTCATATTATACAACTCCTAGGGGGGAGGGAGAGAGGGAGGGGGAGGGGAAGGGAGAAGGGGAAGGGGTGAGATTTTATAGGTTGGAGTATATCTGACATTTGTGGCATTTGTGTATCTAATCGACGCAATCACGCTCGATGGTACTCTAATACTATCCTTGATGAAGAGCCTTTTTCACCTACACTCAACCATTCATGTGGGGTCTACACTCGCCTAAATGTATGCTTTCTATTATCTGACAACCTTCCTTCTCAGTGACATATAGCAGATGTTCCCCATCATAGTGCCTCTAATGCAAAATTTGATCCCACATGATGAGTTGTAGAGCCCATTTCTACAAAGTCATGCGGTCTCTCGAGGAGGCTCATTCAGGGTACTTCATGTCCTATATTAAATTGTGCATGTCTATATACCACGGTTCGTCTATTTTGGCTTCACTTATCCGTGCAATCATAAAACAGTAGGCTGGCCGGTCCCATTTCCTGATGACAAATGGTTCTTCTTTTTGCCCTTCGAGTATCTCTATCATTGAAGCTAGGATTGCTAACGCATTGGCAGAATTATTCTTAATAATGGAATTCTATATCCCCAAACTTGTCCACATTTTCTCCAAATGGTCATGGTAGGCCTGTAGGAGCTCGTCTCGAACTCTCCACATTCCTTATATATGTTGGATGATTAGACATGAGTCCCCGTATACTCTAACATCCATCACACTTACGCTACGATGCATGCTTCATATTTGGCGGTATTATTGGTATCATCGAATACTAGTTTGATGGCTATAAGGGTATGTGCTTCATCCGGTGAGATAAGAAGTATGCATACCCTGTATCCTTAAGATTTGTTGCAGGTATTGCATCCAACAACAAGTACTTCACTAAAAGCTCATTACTTCCTTATATAAAGGTTAACGCAGGCAATAAAACAAGGAATCCATAACACTAGAATGAATAATCTTTTACGATAATACCAAGTTGCCAAAGAAAAGAAACTTTATGAATTAAGTGTGCAAGTAAAAGAATTGAATAACACCTACTTACCCACTTGCATCCGCTATTTCCCTGGAGATCTTTATCTTCTTAGTAGTACCCTTGTAGAGTTCCTCTAGGATACAAGGCAATGTGTTCTCAATTGGAGGCGCCTTCCGAGGACCTGAACTCATTGGCCTGCTCTCCCCAAATGAACTAAACATATCATCTCCAAACATTCCACTAGAGAATCTTGAACCACCCCTCATGTCGCCTCCGCCGCCACCTCCCATGCCCCCAAAAGGACTAGAAAACCTAAAGAACTCTGTAAAAATGTCATCAGCATTTATGGGATTAAATCTGAAAACATTTGGTCCTTCTCCTGTTTGGAAGAACGACGCCCCACCAGGGCCCCCAGCATCCGGTGGTGGCACTTGGCCTTTTAGCCTTTCTTCACTATACTGATCATACACCTGTCTCTTCTGAGGATCACTTAGAACCTTCGAAAACAAAGAAAAAAGAGTTATCATCGACTTCCAAAGATTAAGATGTCAAGAAAAACACGACGCTCAGAGAAACCCGCAACTACAAATCACATATGGAATGAAAGATCTCTGAGCTACAAATATGGATAATTTGGGTGGTCTTAAGAACAAAATAGCCATATAGTGCAATTCTTAGAGCCAAATTGTGATCTCTGTTATCAATAAACAAAATCAAGCTCTATGTGTGTGTGTGTGTGTGTGTGTGTGTGTGTGTGTGTGAGAGAGAGAGAGAGAGAGAGAGATACATTCACACAAACACATATATGGATATACACATTCCACACATGCACACACAAGATACATATCAACTGTGAAACTCTTTATAGAGTTGTAAACATCTCTGACAATTAATACAAACATTCTGGGTGGTTTAAAAATAGGCATAAAGTAGGTGATCTTCGAAGGGTTGCCTTCTTTTAGTCCATATCACTTTTAAACTTTAGCTCCTAATCCAATTTCAAGAAATGGGCAACGCAAAAAAATTACCAAGGAGCAAGAATCTAAGAATCCCATATCTAATCTACTTGCACAATCAAGAACTCTGACCAACCCTGAACTACAAACGTTGATTCGAATATGAAATAGATACCTCGTATGCTTCAGAGATCTGTTTGAATTTGGCCTTAGCTTCTTTCTTGTTGTTGGGATTCTTGTCAGGGTGCCACTTCATGGCAAGCTTTCTGTAAGCCTTCTTCAATTCATCATCTGTGGCATTCTTGTCGACCCGCTGTTTCCAGCTCCATAAAAATATAACTATCATTTAATTTCTGCCTCCATGACACAGATATTTTCATATTAAAACTTTGCTTCCCATTCATTGACATCTTCTGTAGGACAATCTGCTAGCATATCCACCACTGCTTTTCTTTTTACCTGCTTTTGGGTGACATATGTGATATGAAATTCAGAAAGTAGCATGAGCCACTTAGTTGTGTGATTGGATAAGACTGGTTTCTCAAATAGATACTTTGTTGGGTCCATCCTAGCCAACAATTTGATAGGATAAGCCAACACATTGTTTCATAACTTTTATGTCACCCACATCAACAACACGCATGTCTTTTCTAGAGGCAACTTCTTACTGACATAATAGATGGCTCTTTATGTTAGTAAAATTTCTAGATGTTAGGCTAGCATCGCAAAGGTGGTTGTACCGGTCATGGTTAAGTAAAACAATAAAGGGTTACCTGACATTTGAGGGGCTAAGACCAGAGGTTTACTCAAGTACTCCTCGATCTTATCGAAGGCTTCTTGACAGAAGAGATTCCATTCTTTGGTCAACTCATTTCTCAACAGTTTGAAATTCAGTTCACGGATCATTGTCAATTGGAATATGAAATGGTTAATGTATTAGATTCTTCACAAGAACCCTCAAATTTCTTTCTCAATCTTTGGCGAGGGCATCTCTATTATGGCTTTGATCATAGCAGCACTTCTCAATCTACTTCCAATTCTACATTTTGCCTTTGGTCGAGGTGATCATGCTTGTAGGCTTAAGAGTCTAGTTATTCATCTCACAAATAAGCATAAGGATGTGCATATCGCCAAAGCATGCAGTTATTCTTTTCGGCTCTATTAAATTCTTCCAATTCAGAAGCATTGTTCTTACTCAGCTCTATCAGACTTAGCATTTCTACATCTTCTACCCACTCATAGTCATAGAAAATCTATCATCCGCTTATCAGCTTTCTGGTCTCCATGTTATGAACAAGGACCTCCCTCGCCTTCCTTGACAAAACAACTGTTCAATGTGAGGATCTTAGATATAGTCGGGAAACCCACGAACTGACCCTCTTCTCATGCTTTTGTGAGATGGGTCATCTTTGTGAAGGCCTCTTTCCTTTCTTTTTGTGTAGGCCTATATCCCAAACCAAACCAATTTTTCCTTTTTCCAAAATAGGGAAGCTAAGAATCCCTTGGAAGTTATGATTAATCCTTTCCTCGGAAGATAGTGGAGCTTCCGCATCATTGTTAGCACCGAGGTGGTCTTGTGATGTGCAAAGTTGAGAAAATTCTCACGTTAGCAGACTTCCTCAAGTTCCAAGCATTATATCGGGCTACCAATCTTAACCCCTCCTAAGAAGTAGGTCTAGCGATTCATGCAGGATGGTAATATTGTCTTTCTCTTCCTTCACCTGCCTTATTTAAGGTAGCTGGGAATCCCCCATAATTGTGAAAGCAGCGTTGTTGAGCACAAACTTGAATTCTTGGTGTAGACTAGAGGGCATTACTACGATTGAATGAATCCATGGCCTTCCAAACAATAGATTGAAGGCGGCGGGAATATGTAACACTTGGAAATTGACTTCAAAAGTAGTTATTTCAACAGACAAAGGAAGTTTGATTGTACCAATGACCTCACGGCTGGTGTTGTCGTAGGCTTTCACCCCTTGGCTGGATTGAGTGAACTCTTAAGGGTTAATACACAGGGCTTGAACAATACACAGAGGACAAACATTAAGGGTAGAACCTTTGTCAATGAGGATTAAATAGATCTCCTTATCAAGAGCCCGCATAGTGAAGTGGAGTAGGTTATTTTGGTTTGGTCCCATCTTTGCTAAATCGTTCTCACAAAACGTAAGAACACTTTCGTAATGAATGGCTCCGAGCATATTAGACAACTCATCAGGTTGGGTTTGGATAGGGACCTGGACTTTTCTAAGCAATTTGATTAAAGCCTACATGTAGGAGTATAAGGCGGATAATAATCGTTAAATAGAAATATTGGCCTGGCTCTTCTTCAACCATTGGAGCACTTCGTCGTCTGGTAGGTCCAGTGTTATCAAAGGTGCACTCCCTGTGCCTTGCCTAGGGCTAGGCGCAGCCCATTCGAACAGGCGCACTCCTTGCGCGTTTAGGTACCCAGGCGTAAGGCGGCGGTGGAGGCGTAAAGAAAAGCCCAAAAATCCTAATTTTTTATTTTTGCATCATGGCATCATCTCAACCGTTCATTATTTTTTATTCTTTATTTCATAACATAACAATCAATATCTAAACCACAAAAAACCTAAAATCCCAAATCCATAATCACTCGATTATCATATTGTTGTTCATTGTGCTGGCGTCTCATCTCTAGTTGTTACTCTTTTTTAAATAAATATACTCCTTCACTTCACCTTATAGACAAAGAAGATGAAATTGAGGAGGAATCTCTACCAAACTTGGAGCCTATGATTCCCCACGAGGAAAATACTATTACTTTAGCCTTCATTAATGATAAGGATGACGTTGTCATATTTAATTAGGATCAATTATTTCTCATTAAATTTGAAACTTTTTCTAGTGTTCAAAGTTTGTTAAAATTGCCATGTTCTAAATTTTTTATGTGATTTTACTGGTTTAATGCACTAGTATCTATTTATTTTTATTTTGTGCCTCACTTTGAAAAGGCGGGCGCCTGGGCCTAGGCTCCAGGGACCATTTGCCTTTGCTCTTTAGGTGCACTTGCGCCTTTAATAACTATGGGTAGGCCTTAAGAAAACAAAGGTCTGAGACAGCTAGCTGGTTGGTTGTCTTGTAAGTCAATCAGACCTAGTCAAATGCGACACATCAGCATTGAGTCTAAAGATGAAACATGTATGCTCATCATAGTCTTTTCCTTCCATCAGTTCCTCCCAAGAAATCACATTACAAACTTTTGACTAGGGGACTTGGACAAAAACGTATGATACATTCATGCATTGACATACCGGTGCTATGAGTACAAAATGATCTAACATTCGTGGAACATCATCGATCATATTAACCCTATGAGCAGGCAACGGTTCTTTTCTCACATTCTGCTTCGCTGGAGATCTTGGATATCATGTTTAAGAGTGAAACACCTCTCCGCGTGATGACCCTTTCCTTGGTAGTATGCACAAAATGTCTGAACATCATATCCTTCAGGTATAGCTATTGGCGTGTAAGTAGGGGGTAATTTGAAAATCATGCCCCTTCGCAATAATTGTTCAAACACCTTAGACAAAGGAGTATTCAAGGGAGTAAACTTTCATCGTGGTTCGATAGTAGCTTTCCATGACATTACTTGTTGTTTTTGGACGTTGTTAGTACTGGTAGGTTTTGGTTAAGCAGTGGAATTCCTTATAGCGGCTCGATAACCTTCGGGTTTGGTCTCACGAGATATGGTCCCCTTGTTAATAGCGTCTTTAAGTTGTATCAAGGATCCTATTAAAGCCCTGAAAGAGTTGTGATAGTGCCCAAAGATCTATTCATGATACACAGGTAATAGATTACTCATTACTATATTAACATGTTCCTCCTTCGAGGGGCAATTAACAATTTCGGTAGCTTTATTCCTCCATCTCGTGATATACACTGATATAGATTCTCTCGGCTCTTGGTTAATAATGATCTCCAAATCTCTTCTCGTAATATACAAGTCTGGATTACACTCGTACTGGTTCATAAATTCTCGTACCACATGTTCATACTCGGGTATCATTAGGGGTGAGGAACCATTGAGACGCGGCTCCCGTCAGAGTACGGTAAAAGAGCTTAATCAAGTGGTTTTTGGTTGGCTCCATGAGGGGCCAATGCGCACCTGTACACTTTAACATGAATTTGAGGATCAGTTGTACCATCAAACTTATTCATGTTGGGCATCTTGAACTTAGGCGACAGCCTATCTTCGGGTTTCAAGGTGAGGGCACTAAGGTCCATGGGATCATCTGCCCTTCTCATCCTAGCAACTTGAGACTCAAGCGCAACCAACTTTTCTTTCCATTCAGGAATGGTGGCTTTTCTTTCATCATCTAACTCATATTGTCAATCAAATTCAGCTTTATTCTTCTCCTCCTTCCTTTCCACCTTAGGTTCTTCCTATTGATCCTCTTTATCTTTTTTCATAAGGAATTCTATATCTGAGATGGTCCTTGCCTGTTGAGTTTCCAGAGTTGGGAAGTTGGTCTAAAAATCTTTCTGTAATTCGCTAAGGATATGGACCAAATCACTGATCCAAGTGACGCGAAGAACTTATTTACTTGATCAAAGGGCAACTTCCATTCGATAACTCTCACCAGATTGGGATATGCTCGGATCGTTACCACCTTTTATCATAAAATGATGTATATGAAACGTGGAAAAGCTGATCTTCTCGAGTCTTAGCAAAGGTATAACGGTTAATTACACCAATGTCTCTGAGTTAACAGTTACACCATATCCATTATTTTGGACAAATATCAGTCATATCTTTTGACCAAACGAAAAACCTAAATGCACAATATATTAGAGACAATGACAAAAATGTCCTTAACACTCACATAGAATTACCCACGACATTTAATTATAGATCTTTAACCATTCAATCCACATCCATTGTTGACATATATGTACCAGAAAAATCAAATTTCATCAAACCCAAACACACAAAAAACAAATTTAAACACAAACTAGAGCAAAAAAAAGTCAATAAAAGATCCACGACAAACCCTAGGAACCGGTTGAGTGTGTGTGTGTGTGTGGTGTGTGTGTGCGCGCATGTGTATGTCCTACGAGATATGTGTTTGTAAATGTGTGTCATACCACATCTATGAGTGTTTATATGTGTGTGTGTGTGTGTGTGTGTGTGTGTGTGTTTGTGATGTGTTGCTTGTGAGTCGATAGAGTTATCCACCAAGAAAGATAGTCGCAGTTGCCATTGTCGCCTGTCATCACTATCACCATCATTAACCACCACCTCAAGCCCTAGCCTCTTAAGCTATGACCACCTCAGTTTGATATGTGGTGTTTTATGGGGTTGTCTGGGTTTTAAGGGGTTGTTTGGGTTTTTGTGGGGTGCTTCACCACTACCTATCATAACTCATCACTGCCTAATTTCAATGGTGTAAGCTTGTCATTTAATTGGTGCGGGTGGTAGAGTTAGTGGTGTTGCGAGTGGTGGTATTTGGTGGTGTTGCAAGAGATGGTGTCTGGTGGTGTACTATGTTGGTAGGTGGTGGTGAGTCCTAGAGGGCAGTAACGAATCAAAGGAACATTTTTCAAATTTTGAAAAATCCCATTAAATTGAGATCTGACATAAAGGTGGGGTGATGAGGGCTGTGCCATTGATTGGAGCGTTTTCTCAATTTCATTGCCATTGATTGAAGCTCTTTCTCAATGGTGTTTTGGTGATGGCAGGGGTGGTTGGTGGTGTTGGTGGTGTGATGAACCATCTCCGTAAAAGTTCAATGTCTTCTCGAGTCGCCATCTTATTTTTTAAGTTAATCAAATGGATAACAAAGGAAAATAAGATTAGGTCAAAGCTCGACTTTGGATTGTCCAATTAAAGTTTTTAACCTACAAAACTGCAGATTCAAATTCATGGACCAATTTATATGATCGGAAGGTGTTAGGCACCCCGTCATACCCTAAACGGCCTTTATCTTGTTTTTAAGTGATTTTTATGATCTTTATCCTAAAAGAAAAAAAATAAACAAAAACACTACTAAAGATAGAAAAAACCTCAGCTAAAATTAAATTTAGTTTGAATTCGACAAAGAGGGTTGAATGGCCTACATACCTGACTGGACATGTCAGGATCAAAACCTCGTAGTTCAACCAAACTTACGGGAATTGACTTAAATATTGGCTTGCATTTCTTTAAAGACCTAATTCAATTCAGCTTCTTCTAGTTGAATGCTTTTAGAACTCTTTTTAACAACTTTTCTAGTTGCTTCAGAATTCTACTCCAAACAGATCTAACCAATTTCTTCTAAGGACAAGTACTTTAGAAAACTGTTTTTCTTATTTTTCTTTTTAAAGACCAAAACCTCGGTCACTGGGAAGGGAAATCTTACAATTAAAAAATACTCTAGTATACCATATGGCTCTTTTAAATTACTCTACAAAAAATAAAACGACAAGATTGTGAGACGTACCTCTTGATTTGGACTATTTGGACTACTCAACCGTTGATTTTGGACTATCCACGATGTGAAAGAATGATGGATGGACACAAGTATATAGAAGATCGTACTTTTATCTCTCTCACCCTCTTTTGCTAATCTAACTCCAACACAAATTTAGCAGCCGTCCAGGGGGAATTTCTCTCTCTGACTATTTTTCCCTCTGGAAGCAGCCAGAAACCATTTTTAAGACATCTTGGAGCAGAAGAAATGTAAAAGGAGACAAATTGGTTGTCCTTATCGCCTCAAAGAGAGATAAGTCTGAAAAAAACCAAAAAGACCTTAACATTACCGGCCGAAACACTTGGGGAACCAGCCTATTCAAATGAGGAGTCGGCTGGTACTCGTAGGATAACCGACCGGTTTAGTGAAAAACCCACCAGTTCTCTTCCCTCACCTTACTTTTAACCTAACTCTAGACTAAAAAGGCACCTTTTTTAATAAATCACATGTGATTAGTCTTAATTTGAGCAGATATTATCATCAAAGCCAAACCAATTACACCTCATATTGTATTTAGACTACGACATGGATTAAGCCCAAACTAACTGGATTAACTAATTGGACTGGACCAGCTAAACTGGGCTCAATAAACTAAAACAAAGTCTAAAATAGATCAAATAAAGTCTACAATAAATATATAAAATGAGGCCTATAAATATGAGGTGTCTACGGGTGTACTATGGTAGTGCCATAGTAGTTGGTCGTGGAAGATATAGTGAGTGGCGGTTGATCTCAAAGGATATATGGTGATGGTACCACAAGGTGTTTGGTCAAGGGAGAAAATAAGGGAGGGGGGGGGGGGGGGGTGCGATAGGTTTTTTTTTTTTCTAAATTTAAAATCATGTATTGTATATGGTTTGTGTTGACTTTTTAAAGCTCCGTATTGATAACATGAGCAAAAAGATAACAAATTGGCACAATTAATACAAATTTCATATCTTTGGTCACGTTCGGTTGCATTTTCAAACTTTATGCCCTTGACAGTAAATTTACCTTAACCTCAAGAATATAGTATTAACCCAAGGTATAAAGACTAGCATTTTCCCACCTCCCTCCAATCGATTGGCAAAAAGGAAAAAAGAAAAAAAAAAGTAAGTTAATAAGGTTTCCCTTAAATTTGACCGTAACGGCTTAGAAATTTGCTCCAAGGCCTAGGCTAAAACGGGCCAAGTCCAAAGTTAAAAAGTTCCTTAGCCAGTCCAGTCCTTCTAAACAGTGTTATATGCTTGTTGGGCCTTTGAGGGTTGCAAATAGACCATTATAACACAAGTTGCTCCCAACACAACTGTATGCATTTCTCTTTTTTTTTTCTTTTTCTTTTCTCTGGGGGCAGAAAGTAGTGTCTCTCTAACAAAATATTAGTTTCTAAGGATGGATTCTAAATTCCGTGAAAAGGGACCTATACCTTGAATTGTTGCTAAAAATGCATCAGCGACAAGTAGCAACTATTTTAGCAAAAGATTGTAGTCTGGACAAGTATCCGAGATAAGAAAATCAACTTATCTACGATAGAAATAGGAAAATCGAGTATTTCTAAGAGTAACATTAATTTCTTTTTGAAGTTTGGACTTCTTTATGGTGTGACACCATAAATTAAGCATTAGAAACAATTGTCTTTTAGTTCATAGTTAAAATTTTGATACAAAAAAAAGTGGTGCTTTGGCGGACTCTAAAAATTGACCTACTTTTGGCTAATTCTTAGTGTAAACTGACAAAAATACCATTAAAAATTTAATGAATGACATAAGCATCATTGATGATTTTTTCGCACAATATCGTTTAGACCAACGTTGTTGAAAAGTGATTCATGACATAACAACATATTAGTAATTCCCGAAAGTCGTGACATAACAATGTATTAGTAGTACCTGAAAGTCGTGTAGTTGTCTCAACGTATTGTCATGCCAAATGAAATGTCATATTCTTTTCATTGTCATTTCTTATATTCTCGAGACATGTTCATTTAATTTACTTGGTACAAATTGTAACATGAGCGTAAAATGACCGTAGAGCTATTAGTGAATAGAAATTTGGCACTACCAAAAAATATTACTGGTCCTTCTCGAATGAAAAAAATTTATGGTCTCGATCACATAGACCGTTAGACATGATTAGACTTAACGTATAATATTTACCGTCTTTCTTAACCCCCCCCATCCTTCGCTTGCTCCCTGGAAAAATTCAGCTAACACGTCTTTGTGCTATACTGCATATAGATATCTGTACACTAAAGCACAAACACAGGCCACAAAACTCTGCAGAGCTTAGCTTGGTACGTCGATGTCGGCATCATGAGGGAGACACCTACTGAGACTAGAGATACGTCCTGTCATGTTTACAGTTTATTTGGTCTTTTGATCAATACCATCACTTTGTTGACTGTTCTGACATTTTTGCATTTTTACAGCAACTCTTGTCTCTAGCTCGCTCCTAGCCTCATCTCCTCCATCTTCATGTAAGCCACCCATCCATTCCCCTTCACCCTAGCTGCCTAGCATTCCATGTGTGGCAAGTTAATTGACCAAACATACATGAATAGGGTTTCCATTACTTCCCATGCAGCCTTACACTGACACAAGCCTGAGATATTTGTACCAAATACTGCTCTGTATATATAGATATGGCCTCTACATGTATTTGTTTGTGTCCTTTGAGGGCCTTTTTCATTTATGTACCAATTTGTTTCTCTTTCTCCTTCTTCTCTCATGGCTCCGGTGTCTCTTCTTCTTGTAGGTTTTCTTGTCATGGCAACAGCTACCAGTGACATGGTGATGGAACAGAAGGAACTTGTTGGGCTTTTTGAGGTTTTGGGCTCACTTGTAGAAGACCCCACTTGGGCTGAAACGCACCCATTGCCTTGTACTGACACTCCATGGCCAGGTGTTACGTGTGAGCTTGGTGAAGATCTGATCTTTCATGTCACCAAGATTCACATCGGCCCTGATATTCTCACCCCACCTTGCAAAGGTTCAGCCAACCTCTCACCGGCTCTGGTCAAATTGCCTTACCTCAAAACCCTATCGTTATTCAACTGTTTCACAGGTTCACCAGTTAGTCTCTCTCGCTCACTTTTTGGCTCCTTATCTTCCTTGGAGCATTTAGCCCTTGTGTCAAATCCTAGCCTTTTTGGAGAAATCCCACCAAGTTTAACAAAAGTTTCTTCCTTAAGAATTCTGTGCCTATCACAAAACAATTTGGACGGAAAGATTCCAAAGGAGATTGGTGGGTTGGTGAGTTTGGAGCAACTTGACCTAAGCTACAACAAACTTAGTGGTCCACTTCCTGAAGAAATTGGTGGGTTGAGAGGTTTGACCATCTTGGACCTCAGCTGGAATGGTCTACAAGGGCAGGTGCCTTTTTCTTTGGGTCAGCTTGAATTTCTTCAGAAGATTGACTTGAGTTCAAATCATCTCCAGGAAAGTGTACCCTCAAATTTGGGGGCTTTGAAGAGGTTGGTCCTACTAGATATGAGTCATAACTCTTTGAGTGGACCAATCCCTGAAAACCTAGCAGGTTTGGATCAATTGGAGTACCTTATGATTAATGACAACCCAATAAAGACTGGGATCCCCTCATTCATTGGGGCACTTAGGAAGCTCAAAGTATTGGGGTTTTCTAGCTGTGGGTTAGTAGGCCCAATACTGCCCTCATTTTCCAAGTTGAAAAACTTGACTGCTTTGTCTTTGGAGAACAATAGCCTTAATGGGACAGTGCCTCCTGATTTAGGAACTCTCCCAAATCTTGATCAGCTGAATTTGAGCCAGAATCAGCTTAGTGGAGAGTTGTTGCTTTCAGAGGCATTCATAAACAGACTTGGCAAGAGGCTAGATGTCAAAGGGAACAGCGGTTTATGCATAAGGTACAACGTTTCAGCAACTTTTGAACAAGCCCCTTCTTGCGTGGACACCGGCGTACCTCCTGGCAGTAACAACAGAAGTTGGGTTGAAGAACATCCGAATGGCGATTGGGAAAATCAGAAGATGAAGCCTGCTTGGTACCATGGCAACACCAGTCCAAACACTCCTAGATTGGATCAAAAGGTTGTCTTTCTAAGTTTTGTTGTTTGGTTCTTGAGTTTGTAAATCTCAAATCAACATACTTGTTTGCAAAATGAAAATTATCATTTCTTTCTCTTTCTCGGAAACAGGGTTTCTGTCCAATCTGCCATTGATGGGTCATCTTCAATTACATGTCAATTTTAAGTAACAAAAGTTGGAGTTGCATAAATGGACAAAAGAGCTTTATCTTTTCCCTTTTTAGTGCTTTATCTTTTTTCCATTCCCATTCTACATGTGAAAAGGCTGTGTCTTTGGTCCCATCAGTGTGTTGGTGTCTGCACCAAAAAAAGAAGTGTTGGTGTCTGTTCCAGCCTTTCCAAAAGAGTAGCTGAAAAATGTGTCTACTTGTACGTAAAAGGCAGACAGAGTCGCCTTTCACAAGTAAAGAGAGAAAAGCTCTGTGTTCTGAAAGCATTTATTTCAAAATTGAATTAACAATGAAATAAGAAGTTTGTTGCGATAAAAACTTGAACAATCTTCTAACATTGTGAGAAGTTTTGCACAACACAAGAAAGACATTGGTCACCACATTACGTTAGTGTGAAGTGTCCAGCGGGGTCTCCAATGCCTAAGTTGATCTCTGTCAAAAGTTGAAGGATAAAAAGGTCAAGTGTTCAGGGTTTGAGAACTTAGGGGCCGTTTGACACGGTTTTTTTTTGCTCTTTTTTTTCAGTTTTAAAAATTGAAAAAATTAGGAGTGTTTGGTAACACTTTTTTTTCAATTTAAAAAGTGGCTTTTTAAATTGTAGAGTAAAAAAAAAAGAGGAAAAAACTCTTTTTGTTTTCACTTAAAAAAAAAATTTTGAGACCTCCACCACAACTCACCCACCGCCGGTAGTCACCGTCCACTGCCGCCCGGCAGCCACCGACAGCCACCTCCCGGCCGCTGGCAGCCACCATCGGGTGGCGGTGGGTGGTGGCCACCACCGCCGCCAGACAGCCAGCTCCAGCCACCACCACCGGGCGGCAGCCACCTTCGGCAGCCACCGCCGGCAGTCACCTCCGGCAGCCGCCGCCGCCCGACAGCCACCACCTGGAGGCAGCCACCTCCGACCACCACCACCGGCAGCCACCACCTCCAGCCGCCGGCAGCCACTGCCGGCGACTACCGCGACAACCACCGGCTGCCTGCCGGCCACCACCACCGTCGACCACCGCTACGCCCCACCACCGCCACCGCAAACCACCACAAAAAAAAAATCAAAATAAAAAAGGGATACCAAACACCAAAAAAAAAAAAAAAAAAAAAATATTAAACACCCACTTGTTTTTGTAAAAAAAAAAAAATAAACTTTTCTTTAAAAACTGAAAACCAAAAAAAAACTCTGTTAAACAGACCCTTAGTTTTATCTAGATCTCATAAAGGATTTTATACAGGGAGGGGAGGAGGTTAGTAGGACTAGAGTACATCAATAGTAATTACCATATAAGATTGTACAATCCGGTCCATCTCCAATAGGGTTAGAGTCCACGTCTTTAATGAAGTGTAGGACATAATAAAAGGACATAATGAATTTAGTCTGATATGAATATTTAGAGGACACGTGGCGTGTGCTGATTGGTTGTAAATTTTTATCCTTATCAAGGTTTGTTCTATTTTTTAGTGAATGGGTAACAAAAGTATCAATCTCAAAACTAATTAACAATGGGAAAAGAGGCCCATAAGGCTAGATTGGAGTATTAATTTTTATTTTCTAATTTGAATTTATCTCGAAAAGATTCAACCTCTCCGGTCTCTGTCTTTTGGGTGGCTTGCGAAAGCATTCATCTCAAAACTGATAATGAGGGAATAGACCCGCAAAACATACGCTGGAGTATTTGTTATTATTTTTTGATTTGAGATTCTTCAGCGGGGACATGCAGTTTTGTGCATGGATAATATGATTTCATATATTTTTTTTTTTTTTGTTAAACTTGAAGAAGTTTGTTATCAAAAAAAGTTTAACATGACAGAAGCTCGAGCCACTAAGTCACTAACAAAATACAAGTTGGTGGTGCAATGGCTGCATGACCTTGGTTTAAATACACGCTCGTGACCCTTATTATGTGCAAATCAATGAGAAAATATGTAGACAATTGCACCATGTGATAAAGATTTAGACCGTTGATCAATTGGACCTCTTGTTGATACCTTGGGCTTCACTTTACGAACATAGCCCTATGAGTCTAACGACCTAGGCCGAGTAACATTCCTAGGTGATGTGCCAAAGAAGAAAAAAAAAACAATCAGGAGAAGACCTAAAATCGTATTTAATATAGTTAAGGAAGTGTGTTTATATTAATCATAACCGATAAATAAAAGTCATAATTTATTTTACATAAAAAAGGACTTGATAGTGTATTAAGCATGATAACATTGTTGGGTTCATTCTCTAACAATTTAAGCTTTTAAAGCATATGGTAACTTAACATGGTATCAGAGTTCTGGTTTAGCAAGATCTTAGGTTCGAATTCTTTCTGCTTGCATATCTGGTCCCCCTTTATCATAATGCTATTTGCACTCAGTTTCACTTTATTTGTCTCTCCACGTGCAATCGAGGGCTTGTGAGAAATTTACATGAAAAAATAAGATTAAAAAAGTACGATAAGCTCAGCTTATACCAAAAAAAAATCGTAATGAGCTTAGCGTATTGCAATTCAAAAGGACCTTTAGTAGCAAGTAACCTACTTGTTTTCGTTATATATCTCTTGTATAACTTCAATTATGCCATGTTGGTACCGATAGGTTAATTTTACTATTGATTGGTATTTTGCCGATATGCACTTCTTTGAATCGATAGTACATAAATGGATAGTGCAAGACTGCAAAATACCTTAGTGAATCTATAAGCTATTGATAGTCGCTAAAAGGTTTAAGACTTGGCTTTAATTAAAGTGCTACTTAATGGTTCTAAGGTTTTTAATTATTAGTTTTTGCAAAGGAGATGATGACTGATGGAAGTCGTTTTATTATGTAAAGCTTGTATGAAAATGTGTTCCAACTTTTTAAAGAGTAATTAGCCATTTGTTGGAAGAAGCTATTTTCTTTTTGACAGTTATTTTTTGAGTGTTGGTTATTTATTACATTTTGTTGTAGTGTAAGTATATGTTGCAAGACTTGTTGTATCACCATCATCCACAGTAATCAAAATTATTTTTCTTTTCAAAGCCTTCTTAGAAGCAGATTAATGTATCCTATCTATACTTTTCTTGTCCAAAGCTTACATAAATTAATTAATCAAAAGCCTTCTCAGAAGTGAGATGTTTTCATTTTATATTTAGCCACACAATCTATTATTGTTTTTCCAAATGTTTTGCAGAAGTCCTTAAAGAAAGGCAAAAAGAACCTACATCGTAAAAAATTGTAGCTTTGCCTGCAATCTCTGATCGAAAGTCTGCTCTTCAGCGTAAATACAACGTTGACGTAATCTTCTACACTCTTGTATGCGCAATCTATGATAAAACTAATATCCAATAGCGTATGATTAGAGACAAATAGTTACTTCAACCCCAAAACTCTTTGTGGAATGGTGAACTACTAGGAGAAACTATGTCTTGGTTCGGGCAATAGCTCGCTAAGCTATTTTGCCGGTAGCTGTCAGTAGTGATATTTGGCGTTAAGGCGTTTATTCTTTGGCCGCTCTTGCATATACAAGGAGGCTTGATTTTGTGCCGCTACTTTTCTGAGATTATTTGCACCACTAAATAAATTCTCACTATGGTTAGCTTATAGCCACTAAAATCTATGAGACTTGTCTTTGACTAAATGCTACTAAATGGCATTAAGATTTTTTAGTTTATTTGTAATAAGAAGATGATGATGGATGCAAGTTAGAAAGTTATTTTCTCATGAGAAGAAACTACCTTATGTCAAATATGTTTCTATTCATATAGGGATAAGTGAAGTTAGTTACTTTCTAGAGGATAGTTACTTTAAGAAAAGGTACCTTTTAAGAGAAGTTATTTGATTGTTATTCTCTATATTTTCTTGTATTATAAGTATTTGTTGGCCAGACCCATTACAATGATACAACTCAACATCCAAAATAGCTAGTCATGAGTCATGACTTGTATCAAAGTCTTTTTCTTCTTTACGCTAAAATCTTTTGCTACCTATTGATTGCGATATTCAAGTTCTAGACCTGAACCCTTCGTATTCTATAAGGCTCTTGTCACTAATTAAAAAAAAAATTCTCTGTCTTTGTGGGCGCTATATTCCCATTTTAGTCTAAGGTTTTCACTTTTTGAAAAGTTCTCGCCAAAAGCTTCCACTCATAGATTATGAGTATGCTAGCGAGTGCAAACACTGGCATGCCTAATGTGACCATTTTAACCTGAAAGTGAAAATGCCAAGCACTAGAATTCAAGGTGTTTTAAAATATATTTTCAAGTAATTTCTTGAAATTTCAGGCCCAATTTGATGAATTAGGGGCCAATTTCTGGGTTAATTTAGTGAGAGGCAATTCTTTGGCGTATTTGATTCCCATAAATGATAATCGATTGGTACTTTCTTCTTACATAGATGTTGTTTTGATCGATTTAAGAATTTCCAAGATGATCGCGTGACTTACATAAATGAAATTATGACCAACTTATTCCACCAACTATTTTGATAGTACCTTCTAATGAACTAGTTATAGAAGTTTAAAGATTAATTTGAAGAGTTGTATGGGTCTGGATTCCTCATATATTTTATTTGGAAATACTCCAGATAAATTAGGAGAAAGTTTGAAGATGATTTTTTTAAATTATATTGATGAAAGAGGAAGTCGAAAGAATCCTCTCATCGATCATCATAGCGGGTACGCCAATAATGGCTGAACCTTTTATGCTATTGGCACTCCTCATATATGGATGAATCCCAAGCTAATAGAGTTGAGTTTGTCCAAGAACAACTTTTTCTATCATATTTAGCAGAAATTTTTGAATGCAAATAGTGCACATCCCGTTTCATCAATGAACTTGGTTCAGAAAACTGATGAAATTATTGACATAATTGGGAGGCACGATTTTATTTGAAAACTTGGTCAAATATGTTGATCCATATGACTTTTTACTAGATGAATAGATAGATTTTAAGTTGATGTTAGTCAGTACACTGAAAAAATATTATCTCGTGTCAAAAATGACATAAGATATTGAATAACCATGTCCATTTTTTTTTTTTTATCTGAGATCGATACGTTTAAAGGAATATAATCGATATGGTTGAGACGCAAATTTCAAGCCTATTATGGTTGAAGTAAGAAAGAGTCATTTACATGCGATGTGTATAGCGAGTCAACTGTGGCTATCGATTTAGAGTTTCCTACTGTTAGTCAATTTGAAATTTTAACACCACAAAAAATTTGATGAAAATATGTATCTCGGGAGCTAATTGGTGTTATATTTCTGGAAAAGGATACCGTATTTGAATTTGTGGAGCAAACTAAGGTGGATTTTTAATTCAGTGGTTATCTAGAATTGCAAACATAGTTAAATATTATTTATTTTCTTTTTTTCTCCATGCATGTTAGAATAAGAAAATGCTCAGTCTATTGGCATATAAGTAGTCGTTTTATATCTTGACTTGATTAGCTATTTGGCCAAACATGGCCATCATATGTCTGTTGACGGAACTGTAAATATAGTTAAATATTATTTCTTTCATTTTTTCTGCATGCATGTTAGGATAAGAAAATGCTCAGCCTATTGGCATATCATTGATATGCCAATAGACCGAGCATTTTATATCATGACTTAATTTTCAGCAGTCATTTTATATCTCGCCTTAATTAGTTATTTGCCCAAACATGGCCTTCATCTGTTTATCGGTTTGACCAACTATGATCGTTTGCTTGATTCATTCATGGTATTCCATTATACCTCACGGTCAAAGAAAGAAAAAGTAGATTAAGCTAAAGGGTTAGATGTCTTGTAGCATCTCTGAAAAAGTTAAGGTACTGGAATTCTTAACTTATGTGTCAAATCTAGTATAAATTGTGCTTCTATTAGTCACTATAGGTGAATTTATTTGGCTTTTGCTTATCAATAAATGGCTCTTCGCAAATTTAAACAATTCATTTGCTTGGGGGGGAGGGGAGCGGATATTTGTACCACCAAATAAATTGTCACCATCGATAGGCATATAGCCACTAAAGCACGCAAGCTTATGACTCTGTCTTTAAATAAATATCACTAAATGGCATTAAGAATTTTATTTTTTATTTGCAAAAGAGAGGTAATGATGGATACAAGTTTGAGAAGTTATTTTCTAATGAGAAGATTCTACTATCTGTTTGGATGCATGAACTTAAAGGGATTTGGAATTAAAAGTAAAATTTAATTTGTTTGGAACCTTTAAAGTGGATTTGGAATTGGGGTCCATAGGATTTCATGGTATTTGGTTTAACTTGCTGAAATCCCACCAAAAAAGGTCGAATTTGGTGGGATTTGTTTATCAGAGGTTATCAAAAATAAAATTTCCTCAACTGTCCTCGAAGACAACCTGCCAATATAATATTGCTTCCTCTCCTTCTAATATTTCCATCTTCAGTTCCTTCACCACATACAACCCTTCTTTTTCTTATATTATGATATTGTTGGATAGTTATTTTTTATTTTATTTTTTTGTATTAAGTTTGTTTTAGGTATTCTTTTGCGCCCCTTCATAATAATTTCCAAAGAAATACTTCTATTTGGCCTAAGACAATACTAAACTTGCGGTAACGTTTGCTTTTAAAGTCAAAAGTCTTAACAGGATATAATTGTCAAAAGAACAATTCCCTTCGAATCTTCATTTCTTCCAAACAAATGATAAAAATTCTGTGGATTTGAATTCCGTTTTTTTCCAAACTAGAATAATTATAATTTTTTTCCAAACTAGAATACTTTCTTTGTCTTTGTGGGCGCGTCATCTTTTTATTCTAGTCTAAGTTTTCTACTTTTAGAGAAGTCATCGTCAAGAGATAAGAAAAAATCCACTCGTTGATTACGAGTTTGCCATCACAAGCTAAGATCACACCGTCGGGAATGCGGCGTTCTCTTATTTCTCCTTTACAAAGTACAAAATAGAACGTAGAAACTCATGTGAAGCAACTGCATATATAATAATAATTGTTTACAAAGGGCCAGTGTTATCAACACCCAACTATTTTTACCGGTTCCATAGAAGCAACTATTGGCTTTTGAATTTGACTAAGAATACTATCTTATCATTTTGATCCCATTGGGCATAAACGAGACTTGTGCAAATTGAATTCTACTTGTTATCATTCTCATCTGTGCTATGTGTACCGTCGTAATGGCTTATGCCATCCACTGTCTTTTAGTTGCAACATTAGTCTAACTTGGACTTAATATCACCATCGTTTTCTAAATGCACGTGATCAGCCAGGTTAGTAATCCTCTTGGCCGTTTCCGTCCATATGTGTTGAGTTCAAATTTGTCTTGGTCACTGGGCACATGTATTGTAGTAATGAAATTCTTGGACGAATTAAGGTGTCTTGTAGAAGCTTGTACTTTTCTGGACTAAAGTTAGAGAAGTTATACAACAAAATATAGTCGGGTATTCGTAATCTGAAGGCGGTGTACTGTGATTTAATCTGCACCTCAATCCAGTGTTAACATAGTTTTAGATACTTTGGACCCTTAACTTTACCTGATCTGATAAGAACAATGTCGCGTTGTTAAAGAGCATTGAGGTAAATGTGTTTTTTATACTCTCCACTAAAGGAGCCAAGTTTTCTTGTGCTTTTCTTTGATTTCATTTTTTCTTGTTGATTAAATAATGGAAACATGGTATTACCAATCCGAAAGAACCGATAACAAGAGAGAAAAGTTCTTTGGGCGGAACATTTCTTGCACCAAAGAATTTAGACTACTTTTCAAAACCCACGCGAAAACTGCTTAAAAGATTTGAAGTCGCAATGGCTATTTGATCAAATATTCATGACGAGAAAAGTAACATCGCGTTATAATTGACGTAACGGATCCAAACTATTTAACTTGTCTGTAACACTACGGACATACCTTGCTGATCTCCTGAAACAACAATACACCCATTTATAAGATGCAAAGATTATACTGCTCAAGTTCTTTTTCATTCCTTTTTCCCCTTTTCCTTCCTTCACCCAATTAAAACAGCCCTCCTAATCTCGATATCCTCTGCACTTGCTCACCGTTCCCAGGACCCGTGCTATTAGCCCTATGTTACTCTAACAGTCGAGAAAAAAACTCATCCAAAGCCACATAATTTACCAAAGCAAAGGATCTTATACAAAGCTGTACCAAAGCTTAACCCAACCTGCCCCCAAATAAAAAAAGCTCGAGACTGGTGAGACTGCAGCAACCTAGAACAGGAGAAATGACTCTAATATTTGAGCCAGAAATAAGGCACCCCCAACCAAGAGACAAACAAAGTTTTGAGGCCAGAACAAGGCACTCCCAACCAAGGCTCAGACCAAACGTTAGGGCCAAAACTAGGCACCCTAACCAAGTTATAGTGACAAAAGTTAGAGTCAGGACAAGGCACCTTTTGCTAATAGCAATCGAACTAGCCTCAACTAACTGAAACTATGAAAAAGGAACACACGTAGATGAAGCCACAATCTTAAAAAATTCCAGAGCACGTCTGGTCACTAACAGAAGAGATAGCTAATGATATGCAAGAATGGAATAAAAACTAAATCCAAGCTAAAGGAATGGAATTTAATCCAGGAGGATAGTTGTGTACTCTGCTCTAATCAAAAGGAGTGAATCATCTGTTTATCCGATGTTCATATGCTGAGGAAGTATGGAGGCTTGTACTGAAAAGAATGCCAATAAGGATTCCTTTGGAATCTTGGAACCAACTCCTACAATATGCAGCTCAAAACTTTAGGGGGAAAAGCTTTAGCGCTAAAGTCAGCAAGCTAAGTGTTGTTGTCATATTATATGGCCTATGGCAGGAGAGGAATTCAAGAATTTTCAAGAATCAGCAAGTCAATCCTCAAGGGCGCTTCTATGTCATACATCAGTGGATCAAGTATAGAGTGAGTAGCTGGAAAAGGATACCACCAAATGCAAGAAATAAAGAACTATTTGCAGCTTGGGAGCTAAGTGATTTAATTTTCATAGCTGCATAGACTGTATAGGTAGCTAGTATGGTGAGATGTATAATTTTGCACTTTAATTTTGAGTTGTACAGGTGAAAGTGTATATTGCTTCAAGATGAATGAATACATTGGCATTTTGACCACACAAAAAAATGCATTCTTTAACGCCAAATTTACTATTTGACACCCCCAACCAGTGCTTAACACAACCAGATTTAGCATTAACCCCCATCTCAAAAAACTCAATGAAGTTGTTTTCCTCGAGTTTTTTCCTATTGCATTAGGTGGACAAGACGGTGGTCAACCGAATCACCGGTGGCGAGATCTTCTAGCATAGCGGCTCGTCTCCACTTGCGAAGAGCTCGTCAAGGACTGCCCTGAAGCCTGCTCCACCTCCATCCACATCTTCATCAATGACGGTGGCCTAAAGCTCATCCAGTTCTCCAATGACGGCCACAAGGTTTTGCCTCTGGTCTCACGATTTTGCTAGTTTGCACACGTGAATCCCTCCCTGGTGAAGATCTACAGTTACACTCTAAGCTAAAGATCGTCGACGGCCCCTTCACGAGCTTAGCCACGGTGGGTGGCGGTGGAGAATGGTACTAGTTTGAAATAGTGGAAAAGCCCAGTGGGGGAGAGCCTCTCATCTCTCGCGAGAAAAGCCCTCCCCGTTATAGTGGTGTTGTTTTTAGAGCTAAAGTTAGATTGATTTTATGGTAAAAAACACAAATCCTAGTTGATTATTATTGGATCTCCAGGGACGATTTGGTGAGCACTATAATTTATGATCTTTAGCGACAATTTTGAAGAACCATAAGTTATAAATTAACGCATCCATTATAAGTGAGATTATTTGGGGTCCCTAGCGACATTTAAAATAATCAAAATTAGTTGTAGATTAGTGAGGTTGGTTGCAATAGGCAATTAACAAAAGTTAAACGGGTTAGTTTAAAATTTAAATTAAAATTCGGGTTATTGGATAATAAAAAAAATACAAAATCTGATTTTAATGCTTCTGTCAACTCTTTAATTTTAGAAAAGCCAAGATAGAGAAGGAATAGGGGAGAGGAATCAGAAAGAAATTGGAGCAATTGGGATTTATATTCCACTTTCGGTTACAAAGTCAGATTAAGAGAAAAGGAGAGAGAAAGAGAGAAAGAGAAGCTGGAATAGGAGTCATGGGTGTCATGAGAAATTACTGAATCCGACGAGTTTGAGTTTCGATTTTGGCTTCCTTCTCCCTCTTACATTATAGAGTTTCAGTTTGTGTATAGAGAGTTGTGAGGAATGTTTCTGTGAAACAAGGGGGCTGAAATTTTTGGGTGTGTGGGTGACTGAGTATGGGGGTGGGTGGGTGTGTGGGTGTGGTAGAGGAAAGGGAAAGGGTGCAGTATGTGTGTGTTGGTGCGCCCAACTCTGTGTGTGTGTGTGTGTGTGTGTGTGTTGTGTAATGGGTGCATAACTGTGTGAAGTGTGTGTGTTCGTAGTTATGGGGGGGGGGGTGTGTGCAGGGGTAAGGGAGAGGGACAGCCGTATGGCTGTGAGTGTGTGCTTACAGTGTGTTTTTGTGTTGTGTGTGTGTGGGGGGGGGGGGGGTAAGGGAGAGGGACAGCCGTAGAGGTGAGTATTTAAACCGTTGAAACCGATCCAACCGTGAAAACCGAACTAAGCAATTCTTTTATTTCCAAACCGATCTAAAAATCAATCGATTTGGTTTTTTTTGTTTTTCCAAACCGTACATTCCGTTCGGTAGGTTCGACTTTTTTGAAACCGCATAAACCGAACCAACCGTATATAATATAGCATATCTATATTTTTACATAATCCTAGTTATTTTTTACTAATCTTAGTTATCTAACCACTCATATAAAATGGGATAAATCTTAAATCCCTTAACGTAACACACATTTTTCACTTACCGCCTACATCTCACTAAGTGTTATTAATTATGATAAAAAATCAGTTTTTTGGAGCTTATTAGTATGTATAAGTTATTGATTTTTGGGCCTAAACTTTTCAAAAATTGAGTTTAGCCCAAACCGATTAAACCGTCCAAACCGAATCGTTCAATCCGTTCAACCCGCAGAAACCGAACCGTTGAAACCAAACCGTTCAACTACGGTTCGGTTTTTTTTTTTTTTCTAAACTGAGGTTGGTCGGTTCGGTTTGGTATTCAGCTTCCAAACCGAACCAACCGAACCGTGCTCACCCCTAGACAGCCGTATGGCTGTGAGTGTGTGGTTACATTGTGTTTTTGTGTAGTGTGTGTACACTGTGTAGTGTTTGTATTGTGTGCGCGCGCGCGCGCACATTGTTGCATGCGTGATGTGCATGACTCTGTGTGTGTGTGTGGGGGGGGGGGGGCTAAAGGAGAGGGACAGCCGTATGGCTGTGAGTGTGTCATTACAATGTGTTTGTGTGTGTGTGTACACTGTGTAGTGTTTGTATTGTGTCTGTGCGCGCGCGCACATACGTGCGTGCGTTATGTGCATGACTCTGTGTGTGCGCGCGCGCTCGTGCGCACAAGAGGTGTTCATAAATATTTGTGTGCGTGCGTGTGTGTGTGTGTACAGGTGGGTGTGTGTGAGTTTGTGTGTGTTAGGAAGAGGACTGTGGGCAGAGGGTGTAAAGAAAAAGAAGTGGGTAAATGGGTATTATATGCTATGGAATGGTACCATGTGCTTGCACAATTGTACCACATATTCGATTGTATTCAGTACGTGCGTCGGTTGGTGCACAGTAGTCGTTAGCTTATAGCATTTTGTGGTAGGGTACCTTAGGCTTTGTTAGAATTACTGGTAAAATTTCATATTTTTTTAAAATTACTTAGTGATATTTTTTGTAAGTTTGATTCTTCTATAATTTTGTTTGGAGACTTTAAATTTCATATTAAGTTCTAGAAAAATTATAGTAATATTTTTATGGTATAAAGAACTCTCAGTTTAAGTTTCATACATTTCAGAGTTGATTTATTACCTTTACTCATATTGCATTTGATTTAGCGAAACGGGTGATTTAAAAATGGTTTTAGAGTTTTTTAAATTATGATTTTAGCATCTATAGTTTTTTATATATTATAAAAATTATGGGATTTTTTTTTAACCTAAAAATATTAATAACTATATTTGGACTTTTCTGGTATTTAAAGAAATTAATTTTAATTCAAAAATATTTAAAAATTCATATTCTAACTTGGATTATGTTGCTTTAAGCACCAAAAAAGATACTTTATAAGGATGCATTAAGAATTTTGGGTTATTATTAAGTCTTGAGAAGTGTGCGGAGTTTTAGGTTAGGCTTGGCCGTATATGGGACCTACTTGGGTTTGCGTTATTTCGGAATTAGATGTGAGCACTATTTGAGTAGTTGATATTAGTTTATAGTATAGTAGCGTAGATTCTGGTGAATAATTTGCTCTATTTAGGTTAATTCAAAGGATTTTTGGCCGAGGTTGCTTAGCTTTGCATAACTTGGGTCGAGATAAAGAATTTCTATCCGAAACTCAATTCATCATATTTGACCCCGTCTATTTGTATTCTGATCTGTTACTGAATTTCATTGAACTCTGATTTCATAAACTACTAAAAAAAAGTTTGGATTTGCCCATGGATACCTACCTTGAACCTTAAGCGATCGTTTGAAACTCTTCTTAATGCTCATCCATTTTGTTTATCAGAGCATTATACAACATGTCGAATTATGTGTATTTCTTCTGAATATTGACATGAGATAGTGAATTGAGGCGTTATAAGGATGGTATGTTCAATGAGTGTTTTAAGGTTGGTCCGTTTTGTTTGTGTTACAACTAGTATCTCACTGGACTAGTTTTGTATATATGCATATGTAGTCTACTTCTGAGCACTGTTGGGATGACTTTACTATTATATATTGTTCATGTTCAATATCATTTGTTTCTATTTTATTATATCTAAAATGTTTTAAAATGTCTAATGATTTGAGGGATTGAGTTGATACTCTTCCATATCTATATCGAAATGCTATGTTTTCAATTAAAATCCTTTTTCAAAATGTCATTTGACTTCATATGTATCATTGTCAAATTCCTAGTGTTTGGTCATTGATCGACTTTACTGGACTCTCAAAAACTCACTCTCATTTGACTTCCCTTCTTCTGCAGGTAATAACCAACAATAGGTTGCGTGGGCATGGATTAGAGTTGAATGAGAGAGTCTGGTTTAAGTTAATGTATTGCCTATTAGAACCTCTGCGTGAGTGAACACTGTCAATTTGAAAATTTTCAGACTTAGATTTAGTATTTAAACTATGACGATCTATCAAAAATATGGGTTGATTAATTAATGATTTAGCTGCTTTGATAATAGTTGTCCATTTGGTTGTGAGGATATTATAGTCTTTCTGTAAATCAACGATGAGCGTTGACGTTCCGGATTTTTAGGGCATTATATTGCTGGTTATGGCTATGTTTGGATTACGGTGGAAGGCGACGTTATGCAAAAGGTGATGATGGTGGCTCACGACGGTGTTGTGGTGATTGATGGTGAGGTAAGTGATGGCCAAATCTTTAATATAGTGTAGTTGGTTGATTGGTGGAGATTGAAAGTGGGTTAGCTTTGCTCATGGTTTTACTTCCACCTATTGTAGATGTGGTGGCCTTTGGCAGCGGCGGAGGGGTGTTTAGTTTAGAAAGGGAGCAAGAAGTTACCTGTTTGCCCTTCTTCAATTGAATCTATAACGTATGGAATTGACAAAATGACCTATGGAATAATCTTTATAAAAACCATTTAAAAAATTAAGCAAAAGGACAGTCAAAATGCGAGGCAAAAAGAGGAGGACAATTTTTGCTAAATCTATTGGGAGTCGAAATTTGAATCTTAAACACATGAAATATAGCATCATTAAAATGAACCCTGGATGCCACATCCTTCCACCACGAAAGGATCACATGTGACCGATGAATGTGTCAATATATAGATCTTGGGAACACCATGCATGTAGTCGTGCATATAGAAGCATTTATGGCACAAATGGTTCACGATATAGGTTTGTTATGGAATGTCAATTCATGGTCGAATGACTCCATTAACTTTGCTTGTTACATTCTGCCTGAATAACCAATCCGCAATTCATTTCTCGTTTTGTCCTTAGCCCAACCCCCAACCCTCTACCCCAATTTTAGGGTAGTGTTTGAGTAATCTTGGTCGCAAGGCCTAATCTCATCCAATACACCCATATTCTTTATGTGGGCAATTTTTTTAAAGAGAGATGATATCACTTACATCCCTGAGTTTAGGGGTAAATTATGGTCGAGGACAAAATTAGTGCTTATATCACTTATGTCATTTGACCAGACAGAATACAAACGGTGTTAAAATTTAGTATAAAATGACATGATTGCCCTTAGGTTTGAGCTTTTGTGGGTAGAGCATATCATTCCTTAAAACAAATCCCTCAAAATTTGGTATAAAATGACGCACACGTACAGTGCCCACAAAATAAATCACAACCCCTTGCCACCCTCGTGCACCCCGTGCAACTTACCACGGCCCCTATGACCTTTTAGATTTTGCATACCGTAGCACCACCACTTAAACACCAGTAAATCGATTTCCTCTTTTGACAAGCCACCTGGAACTTCGAGCATGCAACCTGAACAACTTGTACCATCATCAGCACCATACCTAGATCTGGATATGGTGGAGACTATTAGGAGTCGTGATGGATTGCTATTCATGATGATGGTGGCAGATTGAGATGGCGATTTGGGTACGGTCACTACAAGAAAACAGACTTTTAGCGACGGGTAAATCCGTCGCTAAAAGCCCAAAATCCGTCGCTAAAGGAATTAGCGACGGATTCACCGTCGCTAAAAATCCCTCGTATAAAAGCCCGTCACTAAAAGTTTAGCGACGGAATTTTTAAATCCGTCGCTAAATATGTAATTTTTACCGACGGATTTATTATTCATTAGCGACGGAATGTCCGTCGGTAATTATATTTTTAAAATTTTAATTTATTTTCTTTTTCGTACAATTAGCGACGGAATATTAATATTTAGCGACGGAATATTAATATTTAGCGACGGAATATTCCGTCGCTAAATAGCTTATTTAGAGACGGAATATTCCGTCGCTAAATATTAATATTCCGTCGCTAAATATTTAATTGAAAGGATATTTTAGCGACGGAATAAATCCGTCGCCAAAAGTCAATTTTTTTTTTAAAATTTTTTTTTTAATTTTTCAATTACCTAAACCTGTACAGAAATACAATTCTCAACAACAACGCGCAATAAGCGAAATACAGATAAAAAATATATAATCAATTAGAAAAAATATTTATTATAAAAGAAACTAATACATGTACAAGCCGGTAACCGGAGATAGCCGGTTAGGAGAGGGGAGAAGAGTACAACCCGGGCGCGGGGGGGGGGGGGAAGCTAGGAACGGGCACGGGAAGGGGCTCATCAGGGGTTCCCGAGTCCCGGATCTGGATCCTGCTGAACCGGGGTCGGGGCGGCTGGTCCAGCAGTGCCCTGCTCCCTCATCATCCGGCACACCACTGTAGCAATGCGCTGGATATCCTCCTCGTGCAAATGAGGCCGAGGAGCCGGTGTCTGTGGAGGGGCAGCAGGGGGTGAGGACGCTCCTATCACGGCACGAGGAGTCGTGCTAGGCAGGCCGCGTATGCGGCCTTTCGGCCGATTCACGACCTCCGGCGTATCCAGCCATCGCTTCAACCCCCCAGTACTCGCAGCCGTACTAGTGGACGCTGATGGCTCTCCGGACTGCTGCTCGGACCCCCTTAGCTGTTCATACGAGGCCTGCAAAAATAGTGGTTTAACGATATGTTATGGCATTAATTAACGAAACAGACATCGAGGATAGAAAGAAACAGATTAACTTAAATAAATTGACTCACATCGATCCGCCGGGCAATATCTGAAATATAGTCGCCCGCCTGGTGCGTCTCGTCCTTGTCCTTCTTCCGCACGTGCGTCTGAGTATAGGTCAGAGCTATGACCTCATCCTCCTCTAGATCCGGGTGCTCGACCGCGTTCATATGTCGGACGATGTCGTGTGGCACCGACCCCCCCGTGTGCGTCGGATCTCTGTTCTGTCTGTTCTGAGCCCCGCTCTTACTCTTGGCGTCCCAACCTGGATCCGCAGCCCACCGATCTATCATCTCCCCCCATACACGGTGAGATATCCAATGTGGGGGATATTTCGTCATGTCCGTCATCGGGGCACCTGCGGGCAGCGCCCTCTTCGCCCGGTCCCGTGCATCGTGGAGCCATCGGCGGTAATTCTTGCCGATGTAATTAAAGAAAGCCTGCTGCCCCAGTCCCTGCTGCTCAGGCGTATCAAACGTGAACCCCTCCTGTAATGCATTCAATAACACAAATTAACAACATAAAACAAACTGTAATTTAACATTTACTAACGCTGAAAAAAATACTTCACCGTACCAGCCACTCCTCCCATAGGGCCTCCCTCGCAGCGGCATCCCATTCCTTCCAGTACAGGCGTGGCTCGAAGAATCGGCCCTTCACAAGAACGCCGATCTTCGTCCTCGCCATATTCTCCAGGATCCTGCCAAAGAAGTAATTAAATTAATTAATACAGTTCAAATATAAATTAACACCCAAAATTTTTAAACATAAGGCATGAGGTGATATTTTTAGTACTTACAGGCCCTCCTGCGTGAGCGTAACTCTCTGTTTACGCTGGGGGTCGATGCGTACCCCGCGTGTCGGACCACGGCCTCGTCGAGATCCTACAAAACACAGACATTAATACAGTTCAAATATAAGGCTAGCGAAAATGTAGGAAACACCGTTATCAACTATACCTGAGGTAGAACCCACGGAAGATGGAGACGGCTGGGGCGACGGCGATGGCTGGGGCGACGGCGATGGCTGGGGCGACGGTGACGGCGACAGCTGGGGCTGGGCCCCCGATGGCTGTCCGCACTGGACATCCAAAGGCTCATTACAAGGCATTACTTTGTAATGAGTACCTTTGAACGGGAACTAAGGGTTTTTATGCATGCATGTGTTCAGAAATTGATAAGATATGCAAGAATCTTTCCGAAATATCAAAACTGCAGAATGATCGTTGCATATGTTATCAATTCCACATTAAATAGAACTCGTTGGCAACGAGTTGAACCATCTCGTTGCCAATGGACTTCTCAAAACAACAATTAATATAAAGAAGGCAGGGTTTGTAAAGAACGAGTAATTGAACCATCTCTGGGCAACATGGAGTAATTATGGGATGTACAAGGGCTGATTAGGGCTAATTAGGCTTAATTGGGTTATGTTAGGGCTAATTAATGTTAATGAGGACTAGTTTCGGATAATTATAGCTAATTAGGGTTGATTATGACTAATTAGGGTTTAATTGTGCCGAGTAGTGATGATTAGTCCTAATTAGGGCTAATTAGGCTTAATTGGGTTATGTTAGGGCTAATTAATGTTAATGACGGATAGTTTCGGATGATTATAGCTGACTAGGGTTGATTAGGACTAATTAGAGTTATGTAGTCCTAATTAGGGTTTAATTGTGCCGAGTAGTGATGATTAGTCCTAATTAGGGCTAATTAGGCTTAATTGGGTTATGTTATGGCTAATTAATGTTAATGAGGGCTAGTTTCGGATAATTATAGCTAATTAGGGTTGATTATGACTAATTAGGGTTTAATTGTGCTGAGTAGTGATGATTAGTCCTAATTAGGGCTAATTAGGCTTAATTGGGTTATGTTAGGGCTAATTAATGTTAATGAGGGATAGTTTCGGATGATTATAGCTGACTAGGGTTGATTAGGACTAATTAGAGTTATGTAGTCCTAATTAGGGTTTAATTGTGCCGAGTAGTGATGATTAGTCCTAATTAGGGCTAATTAGGCTTAATTGGGTTATGTTAGGGCTAATTAATGTTAATGAGGGATAGTTTCGGATGATTATAGCTGACTAGGGTTGATTAGGACTAATTAGAGTTATGTAGTCGTAATTAGGGTTTAATTGTGCCGAGTAGTGTTGATTAGTCCTAACTAGCGCTAATTAGGCGTAATTGGGTTATGTTAGTGCAAATTATGACTAATTAGGCTAACAACAATCAATATGCGCATAATTGGGTTCATTTGGGCTAATTTGAGGTAATTACAGCTAATTTGAATTTTATCAGGTTCTTAGGGTTAATTAAAACTAATTAGGCTCCTTAGAGCTAATTAGGGTTAATTGATTTACTAAAATATTATTAATCAGGACTAATTAGGGCTAATTATAGCCAGCGCTGGAGCCACGATTAGATTCCAGGGGGTGCATGCTAAAAATGTCGCATTAACCTAACTAACCTAAATTTAATGCACATTCAACAACCTCAATTTCGACATCTCATATAGGGTGTCGATATGGTGTCCGATACGTTTCTGACACCTCCGGACACGTGTCAGACACATACCGACACGTGTCTGACACATACCGACACGTGTCCGACGCCTTTGGACACGTGTCCGACACCTCCGGACACGTGCCCGATGCCCAGCGACACGCACCTCCGGACACATCGGCATACGTTAATTTGTTTTCTAAATGTCGGACACCGTCGATCAGACGTGGTGTCCGTGTCTGCGCTAACTAACAGGTATCTCAATCCAATTGGGTCCCATCCTCCGTCAACAATCTCAATTCTCAATTCTCAAATGCTCAATGCAATAAAAATTAACAAAAATCACACATTCAATCCAATTGGATCCCATCCTCCGTCAACAATCTCAATTCTCAATTCTTAAATGCTCAATGCAATAAAAATTAACAAAAATCACACATTCAATCCAATTGGGTCCCATCCTCCGTCAATAATCTCAATATCTCAAATGCTCAATGCACAATCTAAAATCATCAATTAACAACCTAAAATCATCAATTCATAATCGCAATTACTTCAAATGCACAGCTAATAACCTAAAATCATCGATCAATAATCACAATTCTAAAACGCACAATTAACAACCTAAAATTATCAAACAAATGATCAATGTTCAAATGGGAAAAAAATGTTCAAAATTCACATATCCGATGCGCTTGAATTATTTCAATTTAGGGTTCGATTGTATTAGGGCATTCAATTTAGGGTTCAATTAGTTTCATTTAGGGTTCGGTTCGATTAGGGCATTCAATTTAGGGTTCAATTACTTCAATTGAGGGTTCAATTAGGGGGTTCTATTGATTCAATTTAGGGTTCAGTTGATTTGAGGCATTAAATTTAGGGTTCAATTAGTTCAATTTAGGGTTCGGTTGGATTAGGGCAACCTCAATTTGGGGTTCAATTAGGGTTCGGTTAGATTGGGGCAATCAATTTAGGGTTTAATTAGGGGTTCAATTAGTTTAATTTAGGATTCGATTCAATTAGGGCATTCAATTTAGGGTTCAATTATGGGGTTCTATTGATTCAATTTAGGGTTCGGTTGATTTGAGGCATTCAATTTAGGGTTCAATTAGTTCAATTTAGGGTTCAATTAGTTCAATTTAGGGTTCGGTTGGATAAAGCATTCAATTTAGGGTTCAATTTGGGTTCGGTTAGATTGGGGCAATCAATTTAGGATTTAATTAGGGGTTCAATTAGTTTAATTTAGGGTTCGATTCAATTAGGGCATTCAATTTAGGGTTCAATTACTTCAATTTAGGGTTCAATAAGGGAGTTCTATTGATTCAATTTAGGGTTCGGTTGATTTGAGGCATTCAATTTAGGGTTCAATTAGATTGGGGCAATCAATTTAGGGTTTAATTAGGGGTTCAATTAGTTTAATTTAGGGTTCGATTCAATTAGGTCATTCAATTTAGGATTCAATTACTTCAATTTAGGGTTCAATTAGGGGCTCTATTGATTCAATTTAGGGTTCGGTTGATTTGAGGCATTCAATTTAGGGTTCAATTAGTTCAATTTAGGGTTCGGTTGGATTAGGGCATTCAATTTAGGGTTCAATTAGGGTTCAGTTAGATTGGGGCAATCAATTTAGGGTTTAATTAGGGGTTCAATTAGACCCGTCGCTAAAAATCTATTCCGTCGCTAAAAATCTTCATCAAACTATGGCTTAATTAGTAGCTCAGCCACGAGGAGCACACAAAACTCAATGTTTGCCATAACCATGTCACATAACGTAACTTCCAACTAGGGCAAAAACAACAAACAAAAGTCAATGTTTGCACGCTCGAATTTAATTCTATTCTAAGGAACTTCGCCAAAAAATGAAATGACTTACGATATCACACAGAGGTCAAGGTTCACTTGCTATGAAATCATATCAGCACAATGCAAAGTCAAGAACGTACATATTGAAGACAGAAGACAAAGAGACATACATTCGATCCAAAGCTGCCGGAGGTGAGAAGGGTCGTAGGGTGGTCGTCGATGCTCGCCGGAACCGTGGGTGGTCGCGAGTCGCGACTGTCAAGCACTGTAGTGGGTTGAAATGGCTGTTCACAGGAGCTCGCCGGTGTCGCGGGAGCTCGCCGGTGTCGGGGGAAGTCGCCGGTGTCGCGGGAAACGATGTCGATGCTCGAGAGAAAGCTGGTGCCCTAATTGAATTGCCTCAATTTGAAATACATCTAATCTTTTTAAAGCCTTTACCGACGGAAAATACCGTCGGTAAAAGTCCGTCGGCAAAACCGAACTTTCACCGACGGGTATTTTTACCGACAGGATTATTCCGTTGTTAAATAGTTTTACCGACGGGTGTGTTCTGTCGGTAAAAGTCCGTCGGCAAAACCATACTTTCACCGACGGTTATTTTTACGGACGGAATTATTCCGTCGTTAAATAGTTTTACCGACGGACGTTAAGCGACGGGTATGTTCCGTCGCTGAAACGAATTTTAGAGACGGAATTTCGTCCATCGCTAAAAGTCCGTCGCAAATTGAGTCTTTTCTTGTAGTGGGTGTTGATGGTGGTGCCGTGGTGGCAGTTTGATTTGAAGGTGGTGGTGGGTTTGCATAAGGTGAGTGGATGGTTTCTGACCAGTTGTGCCGCGGTGGTGACTTCTGTAGAAGTGGTGGTGATGGATCGAATCTGGGATGGGTTTGGTGACTGGTGGTGCCCCGTTGATTGGTGTATGGCTGAAACGACTGTGGTGGTGTATATGGTTGGACTAGTGGTGGTGGTGGTGTGTGGTTTTGGTGTTGGTGGTGACGCCGGTGGTGGGTTGACCGTGAGATGCGAAGAGAGAATCAAGATTAAAATAGAGAAGAGAGAGGAAATGGAAAGCGAACAGAGGAAATGGGAAGAAGGAAGGAGGAGATGTATAAAATGTCTATTATGGGTAGTATTGTCATTTTTAGAATATGATATTTTTGCATCAGCAAAAAACATTAGTTAGGGTCACAGAACCCTAAAGGTGGTCATATCTGATACAAAATTTTCATATTTTGGATAAGAGTGCAAAATTTTAAGATTAATGTCTTTAACCGTAATTTACGCCTAAACTCAGGGATATAAGTGATATTATCCCTTTTATCAAATTGTTTTCCAAATCCATCCTCGCTTGACTCTTTGTAGTGATTTTGGGATTGTGCTGATGCTCCACGCCCTCATCTATTTTATAGGCGCAAAGTGTGGATACTTTGCCTTTAGCGAAGAAGAAAGTAACTTGTGCATGTCCATTGCTCAACTTTGGAGATGGGCAATGTTGTTAATAAGTCTAAAGTGCATGACAGTTGTTAATGGTACCATTTCTGTCTAAGTGAATATTAAGTAACAGTTTTTAACTGTTTTTATATGAATAACATTTCATTTGGTGTTCGTTTTATTTGTTAATATGTAACTATTGAAAACAATGAAACTGGTATCCAAACGGGATGTAAGTAATTGGGAACGCTCTAATTTTTACAACCTCTTAAACTTTTCATACTTTTTGTTGTTAAAAAGTAAAGAGTGCAATGGCGAAGAATATTAACACTTCATCAATAAATGAAATTGGGAAAGAGCTACTAACGTCTAACGCATAAAATTAGACGGTTGTAAGTGATTTAATTTGTGATCTCAGCAAAGGCACTTTTAATACAAGCATTCATATTTTGCAAAAAAAAAAATAAACACCGTACATAATTGCTCCCACTAGATAAAAATTGAAGTCCACCATTGCTCATCCGCACGTATAAGAGCCATTTGGACTCAAAAAGAAAAATTGTCCCTACACTGTCTCCAAATTTACCACTACCATTGGAACCATACCCATATCATACTAATATTGACCCCGTGCGTTGCACAAGGGAACAACAACCTTTAGAAAGTTATACTTATATCTCACCAACTGATGTGCCTGAGATGAATTTCCTCTAGCTCCCGAAAAAGACATTATATGAATTAGTAATAACAAAATGAGTGGTAACACTAATACAGTTATTTTTACGTTTTATGAGTTTTCTACTGCTTTTAGTAACAATAATAATAATTCACGTGTTGAGGTTTTTATTATTGAAACTCAGCAAGAAGAGTTTGAAAAGTTATGCAATATAAGAAAAATATGAGGGATAATTATAAATGTATGTATATATATATATATATGTATGTATATATATAGGGGAAAGCGAATATGGTGCTAGCCTTAGGCAACTTGCCTAAGGCTAGGTTCCAAAACTATGTCGTTTCGATCTAACCTTCATGTTATGCTTTTTCCAATATTTCGTGACTCTGTATCTCTTTCCCCGTCATTCTTTCTTTCTTTCTTTCATCAGATCAGCCAAATCGGACCCCACATATTGTCGGCCACAGTCACCGGTCGGCCTTTACATCGGCGACCCACCATCATAAACCATTTATCCACCACTGCTACGCCTCTCTACTCTGGCGAGATCACCCATTGCCGCCTCAAACAACCTCCACAACGTTGACCCACCATGGCCGCAGATCAGACAAACCAGACGGCCACCATTGCCGGCCAGCCTCCACTTTCACCATTACAATTCTGCCAACAACCAGGCGATGAGTGATGATCAGATTTCAGAAAGGTGAAGGAGATCCTTAGGTCGTTCAATTAACCCAGATGCCTGAGAGAAATCAACCTCCATCTTCGGCAGCAATGGAGCTGGCAATGGAGGCCGGCGGTGGGGCATCATGTACTTGTGTTCAAATGCCCGAGAAATATCAACCTAAAACCCATTTCGTTTTCTGTTACAGTGAAGTGAAAGTTTGAGTTTTCGAATCAATCTAACGCAAAACCATCAATTCAGTTCCTTTCGAACCATTATGATTAGAGTTTAATTAAATGGAACTTTATGATTTTAACAACTCAATTGCCCTGATTTAGATTTTTGTGAGGTGTGGCGGCGATAGAGAGCACGGGGAGTGACCGATTCTCGCATGGTGGTGTTGGTTTGAGATGGTGGTGATGGTCGGTGGCCTTGAACAATTATTTGCGAGGGTCATTGGCCTTGGAGACTGGTCGGCGATGGTGGCCGAAAATTTGGTGAGGTGATGGTTGGAAGGTACCAGCAGCTTTGGATTCCTGTATGGTGGTAGTGGTTTTTGATGGTGGGGTGGTGGGTGGTCCGCGATTGTGATTTTTGAGGGTTGCCGACAATGGAGGCTGGCTATCGAGCGGGTGAAGTGGAGATAACAATGGTGGGTTCTGAGGGGTGGCGACAGAGAGAGAGAGGAGAGAGAGAAACAGGGAGAACGAAAAGAAAGATGAGTTTTTTCTATCTAAAACTACGTAGTTTTGGACGCTAGCCTTAGGCAACTTATCTGAGGCTAGCATTATATTCGTTTTTTCCATATATATATATATATATATATATATATATATATATATATATATATATATATAAGGAGGGAGGCTAAGTTGGTTAAGTTGTGAAAAATAAAATTGGACTTGTCTAAAATATAGAAAAGTTTCAAGATTTAAATAAGAAATATAAATCTTTCAAATCTAAAATTAAGAGAGTGAGTGAGCGAGCGAGCGACAGAGAGACATAGATAAAAATTCATATGATTGACTGAATGCACAATGACATAATGACAAGTAAGAAAAAGAAGTTTTCATTCTCTTCATTTTCAACTTTACTATATACGAGTTACCATGGCACACGCGATGTGTGTGCAAAAATTAAGTTAATACTATGAAGTTTGTTAAAAACAAACATCACTTATTAGTGTTTATTATCACATGCGGTGAAAGACATTTTAAATTATGAAAACTAAACATGTCATTATAACTATTTTTGTGCTATCAAAGTTTTTAATTTGTGCCATTTATCATAGCACACGCGTTTTGTGTGCGAAAATAAAATGATTTTATAATATCAAGCATGGTCTTTTGGATGTATTTTCACTACATTTTTTGGAATAATTTTCAAATTTTAAGAACTAAACATGTTCTCTTTGGTAGTTATCTATCATTTAAGATTTTTAATTTGTGTAACTTTTTAAACATTTTCTTGGAATGTCACTTGTTACTATTCTAGATAATTAGTTATGTAACACCAAAAATAGTGTTACAACAAAAAATGTATTTTCTTTATATAAAACGAGCAGTCGTGCACATGCGATGCGTGTGACTTATTTATCATATAATTTTAAAATAACTTTTTACACCACAGTTGATAAAAGTAAAAAAAAAAATAGATATAACATCATGAAATTTGAATATTATATATATATATATATATATATATATATATATATACTAGTATAGAGCACGTGTGTTGCACGAGAATATAGTTGAGAGAAATATTTGAAGTGATATTATTATCTTACTTGAGATAAAAAATAATGTAATTCAATTATGTTCTCAACTTTTTGTGAATTTTTTAGAAGAAATGTTATTTGATGATCGCAATTGTAATCAATTTAATGTTTGAAAATATTTTTTGTAAGCTTTGGATTGAAGAAATGTTTGATGGTACTGTTGAAAATAAAAGCAAATAGAGAACTTAAAAAAATGAATCTACGTCTTTATTTTTATAAATTATTAAATTGGTTAATGGTTAAGATTTGTAATTTTCAAGACCAGGTCCTTTATGTTTCATCAATAAGAAACACAAAACACTCAGTCTTCAAATGCAATAACCGAACATATTTTCAATTCAAATTTGCACCATATTTGAGCCTTGTTTTTTTATTTAATCCTTTTTTTTTTCTAACAATTTTATGTTTCTTAATTGAATTTTCACGTATTTTTAGTTTCTTTATGTTGTTTTTGTTTTTCAATTGGTTAATTGTTTACTAACCTAAAATGAAGAAAGAAAATTACAATTCTCATTAACCAGGTCAATATCTAATATTTATTTTATTTTAACTAAACTAAAAGAATATAATAAAGAAACTTTTTTGTTATGTTTTTCTTTCTCATTACACTTTTCATTTTTCAATCAATGTATAAAATAGATTTATTACCCAATATTATTTTAATTTCATCAAAATTTAAAAAGGAGTAATGAAAGAAGGATAATAATGTAATTAACGTAATTAACGGAAGACATAATCGTCAAAAAATAATTTATAAAATTTACACTTTTAGAGATAGTCCGCGTGCGCATACACCCACACACACGCATACATATATATAAATATATTTTTAACAACTACATATTTTGTTTCCCAATATGTAAATATTTATTTAGATTAAATTTATAACATAATGTTTCTTAAACACAGTACAAAAAAACTGGAATCTAAAGTTGTTATTGAAATAACTGACGGAGAGTAAAACCCAAAATGATTACACAATTAGTAATTAACAATAGTATTTATGAAAGGGTAGGGTAATAATGTAGTAGTATTTATGAAAGGGTAGGGTAATAATGGAGTAGTAATTATTAAAGGATAAGATTGTTATTAGAGTGATTAACGGATGACAAAAATAGAATAGAAAGATTTACAGGATTCGTACTTTTATAGGTAGTATATATATATATATATATACTTTTATCAACTGTAACGAAAAAAGTTATTTTAAAAATTATAAAATAAATGTCGCACACTCTTCGAGTGTCTTTTGTTGCTTGTGGGTAAAACAATGAACTGCAATAAAATGTTGAAGATTGAATTTAATACAAAGGCTAAAGATTCGAATAACATTTAAGAATTTGAATATTACAACCAATAATGATGTTGTACACCAAGACTTCACATTGTACAATTAATAATGCAGAACAAACAAGGCTGATGGGCTGCTCTCATTTCACAGATCACCATCCACCCCCGCCGGCGACACCCTCCGCCCTGCCACCGATCTACCCATCACGACGACTCACCACGTCGGCCTCCACCGTCCAACGAAAACCACCCACGCACGACCCACACCGCCGGTAACACGCACTGTCCATGCCAATCCACTCTCTCCATCACCATAACCCACCACTGCCACCCTCCACCTCCCCACGAAGACACCCACAACCACATCGGCCCAACCGCACCAAGGGCCACCACGGGCGACACCCTTCGGCTACCTAAATCAGTCGTACACCCAAGACCACCCACAACCACATCGGCACACCGACAACCATAGTGGCAACCGATCCCGGTTCCTAAGGGATACACAACACACACACACACACACACACACACACACAATCTCGCACGCCGAGGGCCACAAACAGCCAACCCTCGGCCGCTGTCGGTCCAGTCCAGACACCACTGCATGTCGTCCATCCATGCCGGCGACACCATAAGGGCCACCACAGCCACCAATCGACCACCCACAACACGGTCAACATCCATCGGCCCACCCACGGCCCGCCACTACTGTCTGTAGTCCATCCACGCCACCGCGGGGACAACCCATCAATCTGCCCACCCACGGCCGTCGTGCCCCGCCAGCGGACGCCTAACCGTCACCAATCAATCGCAATCGCACAACCACGGGGAAGTGCAGACTGGGAAAAAATTAAAATGCATGAAATGAAAAAAAAAAAAAAAAGCAGAGACTATCGCAAAGCCAAATAGCGCTTACCACGGGAGTCTTTTTGAAAAATTGAATTGGAGCTCCTCAGTCAGCAATGGAAATGGAGATGGAGATGGGGGTAAATGCAGTTACGTAAGTTTAGAGAGTGGGAGAGTTTTTGCCGTAACTAAAGATTTTTTTTTATTGAAGTAACTAAAGATGTGGAGTGTAGAAAATGGGCTATTTTACTTTTTTGTCATTAAAATAAACACTTGTCAGTACCAGAGTTACTCTCAGTGTTACACCAAAAGGGTATTACACCAAAAATAAACTTCTAATTATAAGTAATATAGATATAGATATAGACATAATATGATTGGTTCTCTTTCTATCGTGTCTCACTCGCTCTATTTCGATCACCTCGCCATCACGAGACTATCATTATACACACCTCCTTCCTCTTTTTCCCTTCGCTCTCTTCGATGGAATGTAATCCACCGAGAGAGTTAACTCGTCAATTGTGAGTGCCAAAAAATTAAGAAGACAATATATCGCAAGAGTTGTTGGCATCAATCAGAGTTCCTACGATAGCAAGACAAGATTTGGCCTACGTATCTAGAAGAAGTTACTAAAAGGCTAATTTGTCTATTCATATAATTTTATCTTTTCACCATAAAATGCCAACACTTTTGTTTGATTGAATCAAAATAAAAAGAGAGAATAAAAAGAGAAAGAGAAAGATGAAACAATCATATTCAACCCACAAAAAAATATGGCATTTGCAGACAATTTAGATGATCATTCGGCCCAACCAAACACAGATAAGAGGAATCACATGCTCATTAGCTTTTTCTATTATTATTATTGAAGAGTGAAAAGGAAGAGAATTATACCATGTCCATAAGCAAGTACAAAGACTCACAGATGACATCTTCATCCAATAAAAATTGTAATAACATGATAGAAATACTTATAAAAGGCGACAAAATAAATAAACAACTAAAAGCTGTAAACTTACAAAACAAGTAAATAAACTAGCTTTAAAGCAAAATAAAAACCACCTATCAACTAGATAATTACTAACTAAACAAGATAGAGACTCAAACAAACAAGCACACAAAAATAAACGCCACTCCATCAATCGTTATCCCATAGCTAGACACTTGTCACCGTCATTACCACGTCACCTCACCTCGGAATCTCAACTTCGGCACCGGAGTCTCGACTAGGGGTGCAACTTGGGCCGGACAACCCATGGACAACCCGTGCCAGCCCACAAAAATATGGACATGAACTTACTTTTGTAGTAACCATGGTAGGCGTGGGTTCAAAATTTTGGGCCCGTAAAAAATATGGGTTGGACATGAGAAAAGGTTTTTACAAGTCCGTCTAATCCGTAGGAAAATCAGCTCGTCTAACTATTATATAGTATAAATTACAATTTATTATATTCATGTTACAATATATTTGTTTTGTTTTCTTTAGTCATTAAAAACTATGGATCACATAAGTCTATGCAATCTCGACCGTCAAACTCTTAACCTAATAGAATACAATTTTATTTTATTTTTTGTACTTTTTTGAACTCTCAATCCCCACTTCGACATAGTCAAAGCCTCAAAGCCAAAAGTATGTTCATATTCTTGTCTTATTTTTCTAAATCAGGTTAAGCGACAGTTTCCCACTTTTCGTTCATGGTTATATATCTTTGAAGACTTAACTTTTCCTACTTTATTTTTTATTATAGAATTAGAGACTCTTGTCTTTTTCTCTTTCATTTTGTCCCAAATATTTGTTTACATGCTTATATTTAAGTTCATTTTGAGACTTTAATGTACTTTTTTTTTCATTATCATGAATAAATTGTAGAGTTTGATGATCAATGATATGTTTCGAAAATCATTTAAAAAAAAGTAAGTCATAACCATGGACAATCCGTGGGCAGCCCGTGTCCACCAAAAATTTGATGGGCTTTGGCGTTGACACATATTATTTGGCCCATAAATGGGCTAGGCTGGACATGGGGTGTGACTTTTAGAGAACGGGCTTGTCATGATCTAACCCTTGGGCCCATCCAGCCCGCCCAAGTTACACCCCTAGTCTTTTCCATCTCCATCCATCACGCTGCTGCCAAGCTCCAAAAGGCGTCAACTACAACCATAAATCACCTCACAACCATCTCAGCCAGAACTCCCCCTACCAAAGACCCTAACACACCACCGTCAGCAGCCAACAAATAGCCTCCTCCGCCCTAAGATCAGCCAAGACAACAAAACCTAAGAACTAACAAAGGGTGCAGAAACACCACCACCACCAAGAACAACCAACAACACCTTTCTAGAATAAGGGGAAAGGGGAAATAAACCCTAGAAGAACCCATTGAACTAGACTCGCCCAATGATCTCCAAACCACGGCAGCCCAGCACCCACAGAAAACCCTAAACATCTAATTTGGAGAAAGAAATCAGGCCGCCGAAATCCAAACAACGTAAGGTGTCCCGACCCAAAACCACCAAAATTAGACCAGCTGAATCTCAGATAGAATCTCTTCTACCTTCACCCGAGCAAATCAAAACCTAGTCCAGGAAATAGGACAGATCCACAGCCAAATGACACCCTCCTCACACGCAAGACCACCCACAACTCAAACTTCAATCACCCAGAGGAGCCCAAACAGCATCCTTCCAAATCAAACACCAACCATCTCCGGCGCCGATGACATGAAATGCGCAGACGGAGGTCTGTTGAAATGACTTTCGACCGGCCTCTAGATCACAACCACCGAGAACCAAAAGACCCAACCCTAAAACACACAGACAACCTATGCTACCGCGTCACCACCTACCGGAGAAATTCGGTGGCAGTGTATATATGCTCATTCTTTACCCTTTTCCATTAATGCAATAAACATTCCATTCCACCACGTCAATTCTTTTTCGGCCTCCATTCACTTCCATTTATTTTAATTCTTGGAACCATCCAAGGAAATTGATTCAACTTGATATTCAGACACTAGACATTTTACCCTCCGTTACTTTCCTTCTCTATTTGATCCCAATGCGGGGAGGATACCAAAACATGCTCTTCACCTAAAGGTATTGAGTTTCTTAGGCGATTCGACAAAAAATAAAACTTAGGGAAAGTAGGGAATGACCCCTCTACTATACACTTTGTGCGATTTGCCCCCCTCCACTTCAAACTTAAGCACTAACCCTCCCTCCCCCAAAAATAAAACTTAGGGAAAGTAGGGAATGACCCCCTCTACTATACACTTTGTGCGATTTGCCGCCCTCCACTTCAAACTTAAGCACTAAATCCTCCCCCCCCCCCAGTTTAAGAAAATGGGCACTTTAGACGGAAACCGTCAAATATAACAGCGCGTGGTCAACACGCGTGTTGACTAACGATTTTTTTTTGTAAATGACATTTTTGCCCATTGTCTCTTTTTAGAAAAGAAAATCAGAAAAAACCCTAATTCTAACCACCCAACCCCCCACCACCCAACCCCCTATCCCCCTAACCCAATTCTGTCAACTCCCCCGACCACCGCACCCCTTCGTCTCCCCGTCTGCCTCCCTCTTCCCCGTCGCCGCGACTGCCCTCCCCTTTCCCAAGGCCCCGTCGCAGCGACCGCCCTTCCCCTTCCCCTTCCCCTTCCCCGTCGCCGCGACCGCCCTCCCCCTTCCCCTTCCACTTCCACGGCATTGATGAAAATTTGAATTGAATTGAAATGGAATTGAATTAAAATCGGCGGTGTGGGTTTGCTAAAGGGCTTGCCGGCGTGGTGAGGTGGGTTTGCCAAGGGGCTTGCCGGCGTGGTGGGGTGGGGTGAGTCTACCGGATGGTGGGCCGAGAGAGGCTACCGGCGGCGTGGGGTGAGGAGGACGCTTGGGCTGCCGGCGGCGGGATCAGATCTGGAGAAGGAGAAGAAAAACCCTATTTTAAAAATTAGGGTTTTGAAACCCTAATTTTAAGGTTTCAAAACCCTGATTTTTAAATCAGGGTTTCAAATCCTCTAATTTTAGGATTTCAAAAGCTTAATTTGCAAATTAGTTGCTAATCCTAACGGCAATCGCGGTTCCTTTTTTTTTTTGTAACTCCCTGGTGGTCGGAGAAAAAGACCAGTGGCTGTGCTCAGTAAAGTGGTCGTGCTCAGTGAATCACCAATTATAGCGGGGTTGACCAGAGGAGGAGGGTCATGGGCAAAAATTGTAATTTAAATTTGAGGGGGGAAATTGCACACCGTGTATAGTACAAGGGGTCATTAGCTAATAAAAATAAGGGTATTTTGGTCATTTCACGCTATTCATAACGGATCCGTCTAAGGTGCCCATTTACTTAAACTGTGGGGGGGTTTAGTGCTTAAGTTTGAAGTGGAGGGGGGCAAATCGCACAACGTGTATAGTAGAGGGGGTCATTCCCTACTTTCCCCTAAAACTTAAGTGATGAAAACTTAATCGCTAAATTTGAGAACTGAAAATTTTCAATGGCTGAATTCCTCACGCTTGAAAAATAAGCTAACATGTCTGGTAAACCAAGAGGGGATGTGTAAAAGTTATTCTATTGTATACTTATGTCTAACACAGTTTTCTTATGGCTAAACCCTTGGTGGTTGTGTTGGTGGTAGTAATGGTGATGGAATTATGATGACGGTCGTGGGGAAAAGTGCTTGTTGTGATGATGGTGTCAGGCGATAACACTATGGTTTGTGGTGGAGATGGAGTTTGTGTTGGTGGTAACATGGAGTGGGTGGTGATAATGATGAACTTGGTGTGATCGAGGTGGCAACATCATCCTAGTTGTGGTGGCAATGACCTGGGTGTGGTTGAGGTGGCAACATCATTCTGCTGGTGGTGATGGTGGTGGCTAGGCGAAATTTTTTTATGGTGGTGGCAGCAGGGAGTGGTCATGATTATCTAGTGTGGTGGAAGTGGCCGCATAATGTGGTGGGGATTGTGGTGTGGTTGATGGACATGTGTGTTGGTGGTGGAATGGTAGTGACGGTGGTAGGGGTGGTGGCCATGCAGGTCCAATGGTGATGGCTGCGTGGTTGGGATGGTGTCTACGGCATCATGGCTTTAAATATTCCTTTTATTATATCTTATTACTTAATGGATTAAGTCATAAAGAAGTCCCTCTGATTTAAAATTTTGGCCTGTTTTAGATGGATATTAATTCTTTAAGTAATACAAGGTTCAACATTTTTCACGCACGTAATAGAAAATTATTAAAAACTTTACGTTCTAAATGTTTAATTTTATCATCAAGCACTCCCAAAATTTTCTTCATTTATCTTTGCATTTGTCATTTTCGCAGAGAACTTAACTTACTTATCAAGAATCTTACACATGACAATTTGATACAAATATTGTTGCAAGTTGGAACTGATAATGTCACATGACTTACTGACACAATAGTATGAATCCATTATTGAAGCAAATTGCATTGTGGATATATACCTGAAGTCGACAGGTACATTATATGCTGCCTCTTTACTCTATCTTTAAAAGGTTTCCAAGAACTTATCTGCTCTTTAAGGTGTGATGTTCAATTTTCACTAAGCTAAATTGCAAATGTAGAACTAGGGACATAACTCAGTGGAAATTGGAAACAATTTTTCTTATATAGTTGAAGACTTGGTCTAAAACTCAAGAGATATTCTTTTCACAATTCAGTATATTTGAGTCGTAAAGAGTAGTGAGTCGAATGGTGGCGGCAATCACCAGTGGCAGGTGGACAAGCCACCGGCTAGCCGCCTCATGATGAAAATTGGTATAAACTCTACAGCTACTTCATTTTAACCAGTTTTCACCTAATGAAATGATACACCTTCTCACCGACGCCCAATTCTAGCATCAAAGCATGCGATCTCGCGAGCTTGCCTCTTTCTCAATCAAAAGAGCAAGGCAACTCATTCTTTTGATGTTTTTGTGTCTTTTTACTCTTTACAAATAAATAAACAAATGCCATTCAAGGCAAAAGTTTCAAGCTGCCCATTGTAATTATAAAGAACTTATATATCATTCAATTTTGTAGCATGGGTAGACATTGAATAGCAAGAAGAAAAAGGAAAGGAAAGCATGGGTCAGCATGACTGGGCCTCCAACAAGTGGGCAAACAGTAATCGGTATAAACGTGGACTCCTTTTCCCAGGACCCAGGACTGTCAGCGTTTAATGCCAAGACAAAGCAACGGACATGTGCAACCCACAAGGTTATGCCTTAGAGGAGGGGAAATTAAAATCACAACGGCAGAAATAAAAGAACAAAAAACAGAGGCAGTTGCAATGGCAAACTAATTCTTCTTCTCCTAAAGATTTTGACATGTTTTTGACGTCTGCCGTTCGAGTTTGGGGTCGGATCATAGAGAACTAATTCTGACGAAAACGTTAGATCTACATTTGATCCGTTTAGATAGGTGAACTTGGTGCAGCGAGACTAAACTCGTATCTCATGCAGCCTTGAAAGAGAGAGAAAGGCAAGTTATCGAGTATATCATGGTTTTAGACATTGCAAGTAAAAAGTTAGTACATTGCTTTAGTCACTAAAGATATTATTTCGAACTATATGGGTGGCTTGAGTTGCGAACCATAGTCAACCTATCGCAATATTGACAATTCACCGCCTAGCTTTTACGGAGGAGACGGTGAATTCTTAATCTGCCATCAATGATAGGCAATAATTGGGTTCATAATCAAAGCGTGTATGGCGAGCAAAATTGGGTGTTGGGAGTTAAATATCGTTTGGGGGTTTCAAAGGTGGTTTTCATGTTGGTTGGTGGTTTCACCGCCATGGTGGTTAAATCGGTTTGTCGGTGGTTATTCGACAAGGATGTGATTTGTTGTGTGGGGGGGTGGGGGGGGGGGGGATGTTGTTGAAGACCCATATCTAGTTGGTTAATGATGGAGATGGTGAATTGCTTAGTTACTTAACCTCTGGGTTTTTTGGTGTTCGCGATTTGCGGATGGACTTGTTAATTGAAGGTTCCACCATCTTTTTCATCATCTAATGGGTGGTGGCAGAATAGCTCTTAGGTCCCGAGACATTAGTGCTATGTGGTAATGTTGATGTGGTGGTCGATGCATATATATTTTCTCCCTTTTAGTGATGAATTACTCATTACAATTTTATTCACTTGTTATTTCTTTTGGGTTGTGAAAAATCTATACTACCTATAAAAGTATGAATCTTGTAAATCATTTATTCTGTTTTTGACATTCGTTAATCACTTCATTAACAATCATACATTTCATAAATATTATTATTAATTACTAATTTTGTAATCATTCCCGGATTTGCTCTCCGTTAGCTATTCCAATGACAACCCTACCCTTCCCTAATTAGTTTTTTTGTAATGTGTTTAATGAACATTAGATCATAAATTTAATCTAAACTTACATTTACACATTGGAAAACAAAATGTGTGGTTGCAAAAAATATTGTGTGTGTGTGTGTGTGCGCGTGTGCTACCTATATAAGTATGAATGTTGTAAATCATTTTTGGACGATTATGTCCTCCGTTAATTACAACAATTACATTTTTACCCTTCTTTTATTACTTCCTTTTAAATTTTGATTAAATTAAAAGAACATTGGTTAATGAATCTATTCTATACACTGGAAAATGAAAAGTGTGATGAGAAAGAAAAACAGAACAAATAAATTTCTTTATTATTCACTTTTTAATTTGGTTAAAATGAAATAAACATTAGATATTGAACTGGTTAATGAGAACTGTGATTTTTTTCCTTGCATTTTTAGGTTAGTAAACAATTAACCAATTGAAAATTTGAAAAAAAAAACAAAATAAAGAAATTGAAAAACGTGAAAAATCAATTAAGAAACAAAAAATTATTGAAAAAACAAAAATAGAAAAAAAAACGAAAAAGGGTTAAATATGCATTAAAACAATGCTTAAATATGGTGTCAATTTGAACTGAAAATATGTTCGGTTATTATAGTTGAAAACTGGGTGTTTTGCATTTCTTATTGATGAAATGTAAAGCAACTGGCCTTGAAAATTACAAATCTTAACCATAAACTAATTTAACAGATTACAAAAATGAAGACGTAGATTCATTCTTTTAATTTCTCCATTTGCTTTTATTTTCAGCAGTATCGTCAAACATTTCTTTAATCAAGAAGCTTACAAAGAATATTTTCAAACAATGAACTGATTACAATTACGAATATCAAATATACATTTCTTCTAAAACAAGTCACAAAAAAATTAAGAACATAATTGAATTACATTATTTTGATTCCAAAAAAGATAATAATATCACCTCAAACATTACTCTCGACTATATTCACGTGCAACGTACGTGCTCTATACTAGTCAACCTTAAAACACCTTAACTATTCTAGTGAAGTTGCCCTCTTTCACGGTAATTAGTGTTGCAAAAGTATATACCGAGGGGATACTCTGAGTTTTTTCCCTAAATAATACAAATTAAAAACTTAATAACCTGTTTACCCCATTTTCAAACTTAATTACCCGCATACCACATTTTGGGAAATCGCGGTTCCAAACCACGACTTTAGAGTTAAAAACGTTCTTTGAAAACACGTTTTCAAAATTTGTTTTTCCATTTTAGCCTCATTTCTCAAAATCCAACATAACTTAACAAAATAAAACAAACGGAAAAACAAAAACCGCGCGCGTTTGGACTCTGCCTTCTGGGAAAACGATTTCCTTCTTCCTTCCTTGTTCCCCCTGAACTTCAAGAAGATTTAAACACGGTTTGCACCTACTATGTCTCTCTGCCTGACTCTGTCTCCAGAGTCTCCAACCATCATCGCCTCTCTGGCTCTCTCCTTGCCACTCTGCCCTAATCTCTGAAACTCTCACCCAGACGGCCAGACACCTATTCACCGACGGCCGGACGGCAATCGGCAGGGGCTCTCTCGCCTCACCCTTAGCTCAGGATCCTCTCCCCCTGGAATCAGGATAGCCGAGTGGAGCTAATTAAACAGATTTTCTCCGATCGAAGGTTAGAAAACTTTGATTCCATTTTGCATTTATTTGATTTCTTTCTTTTGGGTACATGTAACTCTAATTACCATTACCATTGAATTTGATTGAAACTTTTTACACTAGCTCTTCTAATCCTGCGTTTTTTTATCTACCAATGGTTGAAACCATAACCCTAGTTATTGGAAGTTAATCATGCTAGCTTTTATGTTATATAGTTTAGGCATGTCCGGTCGTCCTCTAACTGTTTGAGGAAATGCCTCAATGGATAACGGATGTTGGTATTGAACTGTTGCTCCATGCCTCAGTTGCTCCATGCCTCTAGGCTTTATATAGGCTGTATACTGATGTACAGAAGCGGAGGCAGCAGGGGGCACAGGCGGCATGTGCCCACCTGCTGCCTTGGAACCGTCTCTATTTCACAGTATACCAACAATGGTGCCCTTCCATTTACCAAGGATGAAGATGGAGTCTTGTTGACTGTCCACCCGTCGGCCATTGCATCACCAGCATCAGACACATGGAACTAAAATACAGCTCTGACCTTTCTCTGTTGCCATCTCACGATCTGATCTCCTCTCACTCCAAATCGTAGTCATCTCCATATTTCTTTGGTTCACTGTCTTTATGTAACATAGGTTAGGAAACACTAAGCCAAACAATAAAGTTGTATGTCTCTGTGTAGATGTATAAATACATCATGTTGCTTGCCGGGAAAGGTTAGGCAAGCGGATAGAATTTACAACTTGTGACAAATGGTTCTGACTTTTCATACTAGATTGTTTTCAAGTACCAGTATGCGAAGTACCATGTTTTGGGAGCAGGAAGCTAGGGGGAGGGCATCAGATAACTCTGGTTATAACAACATGTACTGATAGTCAGACACTCAGCTAACTGCTTGCCATATATAGAACCATGCAAACAACTTCATCCCATTGAAGCCATATCAACAATATAGGCCCACGACATGCCTACTATGCACCAAAAGTAACAAGATAATGATCATTTATATCACCAAGTACCAGAAACAGGGGAAATAACCACTTACCCCGATAGACAGGAAATATTCCACATTAACCAACAAGAAAGACATCCTCGTTTGGAAAGTTAATAGGATAGTACCTGTTGAAATTGTGCCCTTCTGTTGTTACATTGATGATTAGATATCCCAAAAATAAGTTGTGGATTGTTCCTACTTTTGGTTGCTGGAGGAGTACCATAACCAGAGAACATAATGGCCCCATGGATGGTCACGTTGGCCGACTGTTGGGCAAGTGCCATGGCATTAGCATGCTCTCTTCTCTCTTCACTTCCTTCAAAATTCTTGCATTCCATGCATTTAAAATTGTCAGAGCACAGAATATTGGCCTGGAAACACTCACAATACTTCTTGATGCACCCAGATCTTTTTCAGTTACATCCTTTATTGTGTTTCCCTACTGGTGTAACCTCACCTGTCTCTTCCTGGATTTGATTTGAGACCATACGTACGCATGCCAAAAGAACTCAAGGAAAGTCTATTTCCACACCCAAGAATGCATTTTCACGCATCCATTTGTAGTAAAAAAGTACATTAGAGACAACAAATTAACGGCTTAGAAACCTTGAGGTGTGGACAAGCATATGAGGTTGTGGCAATAGACATTCTTGTACATTGCCTTTTCTAGCTTTGAATGAAACCGTGATGAGGATTTCTCTTGGATTACATATGTATTGTTCCATTTTTGCTTGCATAGGTTCCATAGTGATCTTCCAATCTTGCATTTACCTGAATCTGTATGTTGGTTTTTGGAGTTATATCAGCCTCTTTTGTTGGATTTTTGTTAGTTCTTAGTAGCCTATTGCATTTGCATTTTTTTTAGTTCATAGTAGACTGTAGCATTGCAGATTAATTGAAAAAGTTGTAGCGTTGCTTGTGGGTTCTTTATTTAGATATAAACTTTTATCATATTGATCAAATTGCATCTCACTGAAAAGTAGAAATTCATCGGTATTCTCATTCAGGTGTTCTTGTTAGGTGTTGGATCATGTATAATAAATTTGAATGGCTTAACAAGTTAATAAAGGATTGTTGCCTAATTTCCTTGTTTTCATACTTGCACACCATTTGTTCGACAAAAGGTGCGACACAAAATTTGGAGAGTCTATTTTGATCCAGTAAAGCGCATGCTTTATAAAAAGAAAATGTGTAATTAAATTTGCACGGGTTATCCACAAATTTACATGGGCCAATAGGTGATTTCAATTGTGCTATTTCGAGATATGCTCGTTTGAGTTAACGGTTTGTTGGTTTCAATACATTGTCGTGGTAATTAAGTTTAGGATATACTATATATTTTATTTTGATCAATTAGGTGCCCACCCCGTGCAAAACTTCTGGCTCCGCCACTGCTGATTTAGATATCAGTCCGACAGCCATGTTAAATGCACCAGCCAAATGCCTAATTATGAAGTCACTTAATTGCCTAAGTACATCTCCACCCCGTGCATTCCCTCTCTAGTACCTAGTTGCCCTCTCTGTTAGGTTTTTCGATAGTAGTTGCCCTCTCTGTTAGGTGTTCACAACCTATCCGGACCGCACCCCAGGGCCCGCTAAAAGACCCCAGTGGCACGACACGTCACCCGCACAACAGTCAAACATGCTCAACATCATTGCTCGGTCAAAGCGCTCCGATACTCAACATCGTTGCTCGGTCAAAGCGTTACGCGCCTTAAGCATTCAAACGGCGATCGAGAGTGCATTTCCCCCCCGAGGGGTCGGCCACCCCCCTAAGAAGGGGGTCGGCCACCTCCTAATAAGGGGGTCGGCCAGCCCAAAGGGGTCGGCCACCCAAGGGGGTCGGCCTCCATTGCCCTGCGAAGGGGGGAACTTGTCGAGTGGCACTGACTTCTCGCTCCAAACAACACTCACCCGCTATCTTCAGTAGCGCGACGCTCTGTCGCCGACTCAATCAAAGTGACGGGGCTCCGGCCCTCGCGGCGGGACGGGCTCGCAATCATGAAGCCTTCGCCGGCTCAATCAAACTGACGGGGCTCCGGCCATCGCGGTGGGACGGGCTCGCAACCATGAAGCCCTCGCCGGCTCAATCAAACCGACGGGCTCCGGCCCTCGCAGGCACAATCAACCGGGGGCTCCGGCCCTCGCCAGCACAATCAACCGACGGGCTCCGGCCACCGCGAGAACACTCAACCGAGGGCTCCGGCCCTCGCCAGCATAATCAACCAACGGGCTCCGGCCCTCGCCAGCACAATCAACCGACGGGCTCCGGCCACCGCGGGAACACTCAACCGGGGGCTCCGGCCCTCGCCAGCATAATCAACCAACGGGCTCCAGCCCTCGCGGGCACAATCAACCGGAGGCTCCGGCCTTCGCAACAAGGATGGGCTTACAACCCTAAGGCCATCGCCGGCACGATCACCCGACGGACTCACGGGGGGCTCCGCTCGTAGTGCTCCGGCACGAGGACCCCTCGCCACGGACCCTAAGCATAGCATGCGCGCTCATGTTATTATTGATCATCGACACCACCAGGGCAATGAACCGCGAGTCACTCCGGGACGGGAGCAGGTCCTCGGAGGGCATCGTGTCCGGCACGCCTGGCAGTTGGCTGCAGGGGCAACCCTCACGCTGCCAGGATCTCGGCGCGTCTCATGACGCATCTCGTGGGATTCAGTAAAGGCTTGGACTGGAGGCTGGGGCAACGGGCTACTCTGACCATGCTATCGCAGTGTGGTCAGTCTCCTCAGACAGGCAAAGGGATGCTGCAAGGGCAGGGCGGCACGAACTCGGGGACCGGCAATCTGACGGACAATCAATACTGTGGGATCCCCTGACACGTGTCGGCTGATGACACGCGCATATTTGTGCCTATATATAGTGGATTCCGGAGCTTATTCAAGACTTCTCTCTCATTTTAGCATTTCACTGTCTCTCTCTAAAACCCATTCTCTCTGGAGTTCTAGAGATAGAAACACATTTGGACCCCTGACATCGGACTCTTGACGCTGCACCCTTGACACGGACTGTCGACCGCTGGCCCTGTTCGTCGTCACCCTGCCTGCGCGGCGCTGCCAGCCCTCGCGACCTGTCTAGGGAGCCTTGCTCTCAGCCCTTACTCCATCCTTGCTGTCTCCCACTTTGTCTACTTGGAAGCCAACGCAGACTGCATCCTTTGTGGCACCTCACGTGGCATGCGAACCATCTTTCCTCGGCAACATTAGGTTTTTCTATAGTGTTAGGGTAGTATCTCTTACGGTTTTGGTTCATGCCGGTAGTGTTTTTAAACTTTATCCATCCCTCATATCTTCCAATCTAGGCAGCTTTCCCCCCTGCCTTCTTCCTGTCCAGGTACCTTTAACGTTGTGTTTGGTGGTAATTGGTGTTTGCCGGAGGCAGCTTGTCGGTTTAGATTGTTGGGATTAGTGTCTACTGGGATTTAGCATTCTAGTAGTGCTTATTTTTAGGGACTGGTTTATGTGGTGGTGCACTAGTTTTACTGCTGGTCATTTATGACCAGCAGTGATATCGTTTGGTCGTCTTCTTTGTTGTTTTAGTGGTAGTGCAGGTGGATAGACCAGCACCCATTTATTCGGCATCGTACTTAGAGGTTCTGGGGTGACAATGAGATGCAAGTTGTAACGTATCGAGCTCGAGACGTTACCGGCCATGGCTTAACAAGGTTATGGTTGCTTGGTTAATGGAATTGATGGGCTGAAAATTGAAGAACAGAGAAGGGGAGTGAACGAGGAAGAGAGATAGAGAGAGAACTTCAGAAATGATAGAGAGATGAGAGATTTTCTGATTCACATTTCACATACATTCTTCCTGGTGTTTCCCCCTTTTAATGGGTTGGTTACAACCGATATTCAAACAATTCGAATATGAGCGGTAAATTTGAATTTTACAGAAATTGGACATCTCCAGGATCAAACTCAAAGGTGGAATGACGCCGCATACAAATACTAAGCAGAATTTCAGAAATATGTGCATGATCTCTACACTTAGAATAATCCTTTTGACAAGCACCACTAAAAATCTGCATCTCAGTTTGGAATAGGTTGCTGGGGAACTTCTCTGTTATTGAAGTGTTTATTCCAATGGATAAGCTAGCATGAGATGATTCTGCAGCTTTACCTTCATTACCTCGTGGTGGAGGCATATTCTGTATTCTATCATACCTAATCCTAGTTTGCTGAATTTAGCTCTAAAGCTTTAATGATTTCAGCTGGCTGACATCATTTGAGCTGGCTGAATTTAGCTTTCGTTTACCTATGTAACTCATGTACCAGCTTTATTATAGGAGAATTGAGGATAATTAGAAATCAATAGCTTGTGCACAGTCTATCGCATCTTCTCTTGAATCGGATCCTCGAGAATACACGGTGCAATAGAGAATTATACCGTCTTGAGTCAGATTTAAGGCAGATCGACTGTGACCTCTCTAAGTGTTGAGTTTTGTATACTAACCATGGACTTGAAAATCACATGAACTCGAACATGCTGCATTTTTGTATTAACGAGAGGTCACTACCTTAACATGATAGCAGGTCGGAGCTACCTTAACTTGGAATTTGAGATGATATTGACTTTACCAATGTTCATATCACGTAATCGTTAGTTTGACTCAGTTGTTGAGCCCTTTGTGCTTACCTTCTGAGAGCCCTATAAGTTAGCCACCATGCAGAAATTATCGAATCACTGCATATATAGTTGATATTTGCCACATAGAACACCATCGAATCATCGCCTAGGTGAGTTTGTGCTTTTTTATCTTGTTGTATATGTAATTGTAATGTAAGTTAGTTATGTTTATATAATAGCTTTAGTCATTTTATGATGCAAGAAACAATATAGAAATGGATTGATAAGTTGTAGGCCAGAATATGTCCATCGTGTGTGTGTGTGTGTTTTTGTGTGCGTGTGTTTTTTGTTTGTGGCTTGGCGTGTGCGCCCCCCAATCAAGCCTCATCCTTGTCGTGATTTACCATGCTTGAAGTTATGACACATAGTTTGTATAGAAAACCTAATCATATTTCTATGCAAACATTGAAGGTTCGCCATGGCTCCTTCCGTAAGGCTGCTGTGCTACTGGGGAGGAAATGCAGTAGAAGATTCAGATGGTTATGCATATGATTGTGGACCAAAGAAGTTGATCAAGGTGGAGGGTAACTGGACATTTAATTGCTTGATGGATAAGTTGTGTAGCTGCACAAGATTGGACAAGGAACATTTCAGGTTGAAGTTGAATTGTAGGTATCCGCGGATGGTTGGAAACGGTGCTCAGACCTTTTATATCAAAGTACCGATTGAGGATGATGGAGATGTAGAAGCTATGTTTGATCTCCAATCTCAATTCTCGCAGCTGAGCGCCATTGAGTTATTTATTGAAATGGAGGCTATTGTGACGGGATATGGTTCCTCTTCCAGGAATCTTGTGTCAAACTGTGACAGGCTATCTCCTCCGCAACGTAGCATGTCCACGCCCATAAGGGATCTAACCTCGTTGGACATTGGTGATCATGCCACACAAAGTTCGATTTTATCTCCCGTAGACAACGATATCAGAGCTAGTTATTGTGGCGGGATTTCCAACGTCACACCTCAGGGTATAGGTGTGACTGGTCATGTTTCCTCTTTGCTTTTACCGCTGCATAACATGATTGACTTGGGGAATGAGGCATCAACCATCATTGAGGCACCTAATCTGGATAATGAACATGAGAGGACAGATTCGGAAGGCGAAGAAGATGCATTCATGGATAGGCTACATGAAGATGACGATGGGGAGGATTATGGTAACGGTATAAGTACTGAGCTAGAAGCTCAGAGACGCGTATACGAGCCTAACGAGCATTTTTTCACAGACGTTGATTGGGCACCCGCTGCAGTTATTATAAGTCCTCTTGAAAGCAATCACGCTACAGTATGGCATCCCGAGCACGATGAGTTAAGAGTGGGTCTAGTTTTCAAGGATAAAAGCGAGTTTGTGAAGGCTATTTTAAGGTACCACGTCAAGCATAATTTGATCTACAAGGATATTTCACTCTTCATTAGACATATATTCATCAGATAAGTACTGATTATTGGTTAAAATATTGTTTCTCTCGTTTGAAGTGAGGTGCCTCCCACTAGCCTCTGCCATTTCTTCGGCAAGTTGAAGCATGTAAAATCGTTTTCTACGCAGCAACATTCGGTTATTCTCTTTTCGAATTTGGCTCACAGCTTTCTTACACTCCTTAACTTTGGGCCGTGACATAGTAAGTGAACGACGATGCAGCAAGGGTGCTCTAAGGGCGATGAGATCTTGGTGTAGTGCTTCTGATTCCGTAACTCTATGTGCCCATTCTCTCCGTAAACCGCAGTAATACTCTTTCGGATCTGTATACTTCACTTCTTTGTAGTCGTCGTTCCTTTCACACAACAACCACACTTTCTCACGTCGCTGATAATTAGAACTACCAGGAAGTCCTGCCATCAAAAGACATTACTTCTCACCCTTTGAACACCACTAATTTATATAACCAAGCCCACACACGTAGACACCATACATTATTGTGAGAACTGGAAAAGGACAAGCCAGTGACAAGACAAGTCACTGGCCACTTACACCCTGCATGTGTTTATTGGTAGACCAGGGCCTTTCCAGTGAAATGTTACATCAACCACGTTACTTTGTCTAAAGTAATATCCGATCTCATTTTGCTCATTTGTACGTTAGCATGTATTGTGTACTCAAGGCTGTGGAAAATTGACCTCAGATAGGCCTTAAAGTTGTGTTCAATCAGCTGATTTAAATAGGAGGCACTAACTTGTGTCGAAAATTCACATAGTTAAGAGTGGTGTCTTAAATCATCGAGAAGAAAATAGACACAAGTATGATCTGAGGGCAGAATACAAAGGTCGCGACAAGTATTTTTAACTTATTTCTCTGGTATTCTAAGGATTTTCCAGCGAAGTATTACATCATTCTTGCGCTTTTGCATATAGTTCGTTTTTAAGCAACTAATTTATAAGACTGTCGCAATTATTTTTAACGTAATATGCTTGGGATGCCCTTGACTAGTCAAGAGACATTACTTCTCACCCTTTGAACACCACTAATTTATATAACCAAGCACACACACGTAGACACCATACATTATTGTGAGAACTGGAAAAGGACAAGCCAGTGACAAGACAAGTCACTGGCCACTTACACCCTGCATGTGTTTATTGGTAGACCAGGGCCTTTCCAGTGAAATGTTACATCAACCACGTTACTTTGTCTAAAGTAATATCCGATCTCATTTTGCTCATTTGTACGTTAGCATGTAAAAGATATGAAGGCTTTCAAAGAGGTTATTTGTCGATGGGAAATTTGTGTTCAAGTAGCTTATTTAATTAGGTGGACAGTGTCTTGAATGAGCGAGAAGAAAATAGGCACAACCATGATCTATTACCAGAATATGAGCCTCTACTCGCCCATAACTTCTTAGTGGTTGTGGTATTCTAAGGCTTTTCCTGCTAAGCAATTACATCATTCTTGCACTTTTACATTTATGCTCAATACCGATTATGGGTTTCATATGTACTTTAGCTACATACTTTTAAAACTTCACATAGAGTTATGAGTTGGGTAAAAAAAAAAATTTGAATCAACTCGCTGCCACATGTTTTTTTTTTTTTTTTGCAGTAACGTCACGTGCCTGGCATGTCCTAAACCCCTAAAAAGACAAACGTAGGTACTTCCAAACTAGCACGCCATATCAAGCTGACGAGCAACAACTACGCTTTGATTTTGCTATAGCTGTAGACGATTCACGGTGAATTGTCCTTCAATCTGTTATTAACAGTTCAAGGATTGATGAAGCTGTTAATGAGCTATTATCCTTTCAACAACTAATATATCTGTAAAGTCTTTTCATCAACTACTTTAAAGAAACTTGCAGCGACTTGTGACATCTCAAAAAATATTAACACGTTGCATTTATTGAAGTGGACCCTTGTCAAGCATTATATAAGTATGTGTAGTGGATGAAGGGCAAAGGGCAACTAGCTGCTATATTCTTTGTTGTGTAAGAACTCTAAAAATGACATATACTCCACGAGACATTTTTGAAGCTATGGGTCGTACATGGGCGGGCGAAGATGAATTTCACTATTCGTTGCGTCCAAGTTTGCGTTACTCATCACGGTATGTTAATACATTACATGCAGAATGGTCTTATCGGTTGAATGAATATGAGGTCCTTGTAGCTGATTCACGACACATGAATATACCCGTACCTCGCCAAAAAGCAATCAACATGCCTCGGAATACACATATGGAGCTTGAAAGGGCACTGCATCGTATACGTGAAGAAAACAATAGAATAAGAGTTCGTCAAAGTAGGCATAACCTACGTCGTATGGCACATGAAAGCTATGCAGCTGGTTGCAACAACGAAGCACGTTTATATTGGAACATGAGCTTTGAACCTGATTCAGTTTCTGATGCTCCAATGTCTGATGAAGATGACTAAAAATGGTTAGTGTTGAGGCTGACCGGTTTATCAGCGTGGTCATGTCAACCAGGATGCTTTCTTTGTAAGAAATACCACGTAAAATTTATATGTTGTATTTCCTTATGTTCAGATGAAGATGGCTACAAATGATTAGTGGTCAATAATGCACGTATATAAGATGCATTCATGGCTGAGTACACTAGACCATCTAGATGGTCACAAATAGCAGTGAGCATATATATTTTTTATTGTCGAAATCCTAATTTAATCACTAAAATTAGGATTTCGACAGTGAACCTATATACTAGTAACAAGCTTTTTTCAGCCATTGTAGTGCAAGACCTCTAAACCCATGTCCATTTTTCTAATCTCAAGTTGCTTGGTCGTGGGAAGTTGATAAGGCTCTAAGCCTCTAAAGTATTCACTGAAAACGGTTATCTAGAAAACGTGTTTAAGTACAAAGATTTAAAATTTCAAGTTAAATCGTCATTCCTAGGCATTGCCTTTCTTGAGAAGCGATTTATACTATTTGACCTTTCTTTTCATTTCAACAAAAACATGAAATCAAGAGGATACAACATTGTGGAGAACCAGCGGTACTCTGAGAAGGAGAGAAAGAAAGAATCACGGACAATGAACACCTTCCCGTAGGAGAGAACCACACACGCTGACATCACCAAGTAAGCACACTAAGTGCCCATATTTGAGGAGCCACACAAGCACCCATTTGCCCATAGAAGCCATGCTTTGCAACCACGAGTAGTGTTAAAGTGAAAATCAAGCGTCAATTGAAAGTACACAACGCATTTACAAGAAATCATTGTTAAAAAAAAGTGATTTATATAGAAGTCGTGGTTTTCAGCCACAATTTTAATTGAAGTAAAAACCAAGATTCACTTGAAATTGCACAATATTTTTAACAAAAATCGTCGTGGTTTCCAACGATCCAACGACGAACGTTTGGAACGAAACACGTTTTCTGCTCATTAAACCAGCAACAGCAAAATGTAAATCGTGACAAGAAAACGCGGTTCAAAACCACGATTTCTAGTAAAACGTGTTTTGAAACCCCGTTTTATAAAAAACGTGGTTCAAAACCACGATTTTAAAGGAAAACGTGGTTTCAAAACACGTTTTACTAGAAATCGTGGTTTTGAACCGCGTTTGTCAATAAATCGTTATTTTGAACCGCGTTTTCTTGTAATCGTGGTTTTGAACCACCTTTGTTCTAACAAAGAAATGTCTTCCATAAAAACTGAATTGAATAGATGAAAATATTTTTTGTATGTGTCTCATGCTTAAGAACATTATAATGATGTTTTCTTGCATCTTTAGACTTCCATCTTTGTTAATAAACAAATGTTAACATACACATGTTGCCAATGACTAATATAAGCTGGTCCATATGCTATTGACTGACATTGCATATAACTTGAACATATTCATTTCCCATGAATGGTAGAAGCATCTACCTCTGTTTTTTAACATATACTTTCCACTTGATGCTGCCTCTTTGTATTTTTAGAAGTGCAATTTTTGCCATTGTTCTTTTTCCTATTCTCTTTGTTTTTGGGTTTAAAGAATGTGAGTTCTTCGCACTTTTGGTGGATCGGGTGTAAGTCATGTTTTAGGTATATGAGGCACGGAGGGATTCTACGCGAAGAAAGAATGTAGATGGTGCAGGTGGGGTGATGAAAATGTATAGGCTACTTTAACGCAAATCGTGGTTAGAAACCACGACTTCATTTCAAATCATGTTATCAAAAAATGACTTTTATTTAAAAACGTGGTTCAAGAACACGTTTTCTTTAAAAACGTGGTTCAAGAACACGTTTTATTAAAAACGTGGTTCAGAACCACGTTTTTAAATAAAACGTGGTTCTGAACCACGTTTTTAATAAAACGTGTTCTTGAACAACTTTTGTCGTGCCAAAAGGTTTGTATTTATTCAGAAGACGCATTTTGAAAATACGATTTTTAATTTCCTAACAGAATATATTTTTGTTTCCAATTTTCTCTTTCAATTTTGTTTAAATTAGAAAAATAAAATGGGAAACATATATAGAACATGAAAACGCGTTTGTAAACCACGTTTTCTAGGAGAAGTCGTGGTTTGGAACCACGATTTCCCAAAATGTGGTATGCGGGTAAATAAGTTTGAAAATGGGGTAAACAAGTTATTAAGATTTTAATTTGTATTATTTAGGGAAAAAACTCGGGATACTCTTGTCAAGGCAAAAAAAGGACCAATTGTCAATCTTGTCATTGGTGTAGGAGGAATTGTCAATCTTGTTATAGGTTGGGGTGATTTTTTCCATTTAAGCCTATGTGGTTTCTCATTATAGAGTCAAAAAAAGAGGTCGCAACCTAATCACCTACGACTATCATCCTATACAATCAAAATACTTATGTTTTATATTTCTCACTTTTTTGCGGAGTCGATCTAATATATTACTACAAACATGTCATAGTCTACATCATTCCTTTCTCACATGAATTGCGACAGTTTAAACTCGATCGGCTGTAGAGTGAATTATTTTTTGAATTAAAAAAAATGGATACTAAACAAAAAAGTTAGATAATAATAGTAATGATTTTGGGGTTAATTACATTTCAATGCTTTAAAACTACTACAATATCTCATTTGACTTTTCAATGTTTGTGCAAGAAATCTCAAGCCTTGACTACCTAACAGTTTGACTGGTCTAGTCAAGACTCCATTTCTTTTCTGTTGCACCCTTGATGTTTAAAGTAGGTACCAATTACGAGGTTGTAGGATACATTCTGCTCAAGATAATTACCTTGCTCTTTTAATTTTTTTATTTATTTTCCAAACTTTTATTCTAATTAAACCAAAAAAGATATCTTTTAGCGTTTACCCCCCAACCCCTAAACAAAAATAGAGAGAAAGAAAGAAAGAAAGTGTTTTTTTTTTTTTTTTTTGCAAGGGCCAGTATGTCTAAGCCCTAAGGCACAATCTAGCAATTAGGTGAGATTATATCGGGAAAAAGAAAGAAAGAAAGAAATTTAGTCCAACATTAGTACCGGTAATGTTGCGTGTAACTCATGAGAAATTTGAAATTACTATCAAACACTGTTATTACTAGACAAAAGAAAGAAATTGCAGAAATGTGACCTTGATCATCGATATTTCCGTTGCGTTAGTAAAATTTTGCTACTGATCAAACAGATGCTCACTATTTGCATCACGACACAATCTTCAAAGATTTAACTCCTATACTTCTACTTGGTTTAGTTACTCTTACTTGAGACCAATCATCGGCCCTTCTTGAATTGTTAATTTATTTTCCAGAATTCGATCTTAATATGTCGCTTGGCAAAATAAAAATGGTACCCTTTTCTTTTATCTTTCTCATTGCCAAAAGATGAATTTCTAGAGAATGGAAGAAAAGTTAAGAATGACGCAGCCGCAGACTATGAACATGGCCACGACCCCTTCAGCCCTCCTGCTTACAGTTGCGGAGGTGCGGTGTTGAAGTGTGATTATCATCGATCTACCCACCTACCCACACACACAAACACACAGCAACAGTTGTAGGTAACACTTATTAGAGCCATTTCCCATAAACAGATAGGTTTGAACTGGAATAGAATGACCAAGAAATACTCTCTCCTATCTCATTCTGGCCCAGTTGTGTTCATTCAATTTTATCATTCCTCAGTAGTTACTTGTAATTTTCTATTGTTTTCTTCTCCTATTTATTTTCTTGCTACACCCACTTCATGATCGTATCACCTTGATAACTTTGAGAGTCCCTTCTCCCCATCTCTTTCCCACTCAAGCTGATCACTTATCTGCCCTCCGCATTTCGAGCTACTTCTTGCTTTAATAGGGAAACACCAAGCCAAGGTCAGTTCTCCCTTTCTTTTTCTTCAACCTGAATGGTTGCCCTTTTTAATTTTGGTTTTTTACAGAGTAGAGATGATTGAAGTTTGGTGTTTGGCTTCTTTTGTCAACTGACTTTCTTGTTTCTGTGTTGGTCTTTCACGAGTTGTTACGAAGAATGGACCATTGTCCCCATCATCTTTTGAAGTGAATTGTTTGATCTGATCACCACAATTCACAAGCTTAGGATTTGAACTTAATTCTGAAAATTGGATAGCTGACTTACTGAATCTCAACTTAAAGCGTGCGATCGGCGAATGCCACTAACGATGCATTTTGTGACAATTAAGTTTCATCGGATACAGCAGCAGCGGGTCGTTATTAGTTACAACGCTGGCTCTACTGCTTAATGATGAAATATAGTTGTGGGTTCATTTCCTTATTGGTTATAAGACTGGCCCTACATCTACTTTTATCAAGAAAGGACACTGTGATGAATACGTTCTACATAAAATTCCAGAAACTGGGTAAAATCCCCTCCTAGCAGCTTAGACGTCCTCTTAATGAAAGTCTTGTATTAGTTTTTGGGGAATTTGTTAGTCAATCAGTTGTTTGGAAGCTAGATTAGAAGCATTCCCACCATTTTTGTCAGTCTGAATGTGGGTCAGCCAAGTGAAATCATCTTTGCTCATAACATGAACAAAATTTGATGTGGAGCTACAAAAAAAGGAGGCTACTGGTCTACCTTAGGCCTGGAATAGTCCAGTGTCAGTTGACCCTTTCTCATGTCCCAGCATTAGCACAACCTTTGTTCTTGTTACTGACATTTCCTTCCATCTCTTCTTCTTTTTGGTTATGCACACTTTTACTCACATCTACTGTAGATTTCATTCTCTGGATATGCACTTTAGATTGCTAAGCTATTGTGTTTGTTAACTTGCCTAAATTTGAGATTATGATATGAGCTTCATTGTGATCCTAATTATCACTTGTCCTAAAAAAAATTTAGAACTTTCTAGGTTTGGCACAGATTATTCATTTGAAGTATGGAAATTACTAATGTTATGGAGTATGAGGCCATTGCGAAGGAAAAGTTGCCCAAGATGGTCTATGATTATTATGCATCAGGGGCAGAGGACCAGTGGACTCTCCAGGAAAACCGAAATGCATTCTCGAGGATCTTGTAAGTTCTACCCAGTGTTAAGAAAAATCCTCACATATGATATGCCCATAAATATATGCATCTATGGTTCTTAAGGCTTATATGACAGTTAATATGACGACTTTCATATTTGAGAAAATAATGAAAACTTTAGCCGCAAACATTATGATTTTCCTTCTTTTACCATGAGTTACATAGACTTCAGTTAGTATTTGACGAACTTATTTATTAAACAGATTCAGACCTCGTATTCTGATTGATGTAAGCAAGATAGACATGACAACGTCCATCCTGGGCTTCAATATTTCAATGCCGATCATGATTGCTCCAACGGCCATGCTCAAAATGGCTCACCCTGAAGGTAAATGCCCTCTGTTTAGATGTACTTATCTCCAAGGAGTTCATTAGTTGCGAGCGTTTGCCAGAGATGGGGGTTGGCGGTGGCGCAGGGGAGACAAAAGATTATGGTGCAAGCCAAAGTATATTTAACAAATTTATGGACATGTGATTACATAATTACTTACTCAATATACACTTATATACATGTTTGTAGTCATGCCTATTTCTGTACTACAGGCATAGCAAGATGTCCACCATGACCACATAAAGGGCGCTATTGGAATGTAAAAAATGTTTCCCGGTGACTAATTGGAGCAGTTGCTTCACAAATGCTCAATTTTTCAAGGGCACCATGGTTGAGTGCATAACCCATTCTTAATTGTGACAGCATGCCACTCGCTTGGAGTTCACAAGGCTATCTAATCTTGTGATAGTATTCGAAAGAAATGTTGAAGAAGCATCTTTGTTTTTCCGTTGTGTATTTTCTTTTCCTGTTAAGAAGTCCCACAAAAGCTTAAAGAAGGACTTCCGGAACTTTCAATGTCTATGGAATATCTGATCACATCCTCTGGAATACCCCCTACCTCTATAGTATTGACAGCATTGAGTGTCGTGGCCATTTTAAGCTAGAGTGGAACATAAAGTGCGTTATCTGCACTTGCTCTCCTTTATTCAATCCTTTCATCTCAGGGAAGAAAGTGTGTTAGAAGAAGTGTTTCGTTGTCTGATGATGTATAGAATATAATATGGTAGTTTTGAAATTTAAAGATCACGCCTCCTAATTAAATTGATTTTACTTCATTTCTTTTCCTTTGACCCTTTCTAAGACTTCATCGTGTTTGACGACAAGAAATGTCAATGGCATGGATTCAAGGTTTTCACCTAAAATTCTTGATGATCATTGAACATGTGTTTTTTAGCAGCCCACTACTAGATATTGTCAATAAATTACTGAATTATTTTTCAAGAAATAAATATGTCTAGTCGTAGTACCCTGTATCGTACTCACCTGTCCATAGATGCAATGAGGATTTCATTCAGTCAGTCACCCGAAAATATTAATGGTTTGAATACAAAGGCTCGAGTTGTATCTGAACCCAAAGTTTCATCTGGATGCAGGTGAGTATGCAGTAGCAAGAGCAGCATCGGCAGCTGGCACAATCATGGTCTAGCTTCTCATCCTCTTTATTTCGATTTGCATTTGTTCTCTGATCTCACACTTTTAAAAATTAACTGTCTTCATGTGCAAACTAGTAGTGTAAGTTTCTGCCCTCGATTATCTGTTTGCTATTCATTTATGTATGACTGAGTTTTTCAGACATTGTCCTCATGGGCTACTTCCAACGTTGAAGAGGTTGCTTCAACAGGACCGGGCATTCGCTTTTTCCAGCTCTATGTGAGTTTAAGAGTTCTATGAATTACTTCCGGTTCTTGGTTGCTGTGTCGATACTTTTCGGACAAAACCAATCATTAGCAAAAGTTGATATAATGTTTCAATAACACAACGATGAACACTACACATTCTTGTTTCACACTTAGTTCAGTATTCTTTAATTTGAGGAGCAATTTTGCACATGACTCCTAGATTATCCAGTCATTCCTACTGAATGTAATTTAAAATCCTAATTACCCATTCACCGCTCCCTTCGCCTTTACCCCGATATACCCAAATGGTCAATCTCATTTATATTTTGCTCTTCCCCCTACTCATACCTCAGTGGTCTAGTTCATTGTATACTTCCCCCTAGATGCTTTTGCTATCTAAAAAGATTGTCCTTCCCCTTTATGATTATCTCTTTACTATGTTGTATATGCTCTCTCAATCATTTTCAAACTTCTTAATATATTTCACATCTTCCAAATATTTCATAGGTGCCATGAACCCCCCCGGCCAGATTTCATGAAATTACATTTGAGCGTGCAGTTATCACTAGATCCTTCATTGCCTAGATGACATGATTTTATACGATGAGCATGGTTTTCTTCTGCCTCCTAACCGGCAGAATTTCTGCTTATCGTAGGTCATGAAAGACAGAAACGTGGTTGCACAACTTGTAAGAAGAGCTGAAAGGGCTGGATTTAAGGCAATTGCCCTTACTGTGGATACTCCAAGGCTCGGTCGGAGGGAAGCTGATATAAAGAACAGGTAAACTGAAACAAGGAATTTGACCTCGTTCCAAGGACCTGTTTAAGTCATTAAGCTGCTCAATTGATACTTGAACTCCATCAAGGTATATTTGAACTCTTACTGGTATTCGAGTTGCATGAAACTTCTTTTATTTATTGTCTTACAGATTTAATTTGCCACCACATTTCACATTGAAGAACTTTGAGGGGCTGGATCTCGGCAAGATGGATAAGGTGAATAACTTAAATAGTTCAACTTTACGCCTTATTTGTTATGCTTATGATTAATTTTTGGGACAACCTGCAGGCTGATGACTCTGGACTATCATCATATGTTTCTAGTCAAGTTGACCAGTCTCTTAGCTGGAAGGTGAGATGACTGTTTATATATTGAGATTCTTTACCCGTACCTGGAATTGATCCTCTGAAAAGCTCCCATGGTGTACTTTGGACAGGATGTGAAGTGGCTTCAGACAATCACCCATTTACCCATTCTACTTAAGGGTGTATTGACAGCTGAGGATGGTAAAAATACAAGCTGAAATATTATTACCCTACTTCCCTTCTAAGATCTTATGTACGCAGTCCCCATTGATCTTCTCTCACAATCTGCATTTTCTGCAAATCATGCAGCCAGGCTAGCAGTAGAAGCTGGAGTATCTGGAATTATTGTGTCAAATCATGGGGCTCGACAACTTGATTATGTTCCAGCAACTATTATGGCTTTAGAAGAGGTAATAACTTTCTTTGATATGATCCTCTTGTTATAGTAAACATGTCCCTTGTAGACTTTACTTTCAGAAGTTGCAAAACTTTGTTCAAGAGGGTTTGTTTCACAAGTAGACACATGAATCCATGTTTCCCTATAAGGTGGGAGAATCTAGTAGGGACTCTTGATGTAGGAACGGGGAAGTACTTCCACCTGATATTGCATGGCTACTGTTTTTTGATAGACTTGTTTATTCCATCGTGGAAACTTACAGGTTGTCAAAGCTGTGCAAGGCAGAATTCCTGTGTTTGTGGATGGGGGGATTCGACGTGGGACGGATGTCTTCAAAGCATTGGCTCTCGGAGCATCCGGCATATTCGTAAGTTTCATTTACACATTAGCAAATTCAAGAAACCAATGACACTAAAGGCCAATGCAATTAGAATATCCGGTTCCTCATCTCAATTTTTTCTTTTTGCCCTTGCTATGCTCTCAACATCTATTGCTGGTGGTACTTTTAGAGAGACATGAAGCAGAAATCAAGTCTCTCTTCCTAGAAGTCGTAAACATAGTTTATGTAACCTTATGACCAATTCAGGTTGGGAGGCCGGCTGTGTTTTCGTTAGCTGCTCATGGTGAGGCTGGTGTGAGGAAAGTACTTCAAATGCTTCGTGATGAATTCGAGCTCACAATGGCGTTAAGTGGCTGTCGTTCACTCAAGGAGATTACCCGCGACCGTATTCTGGCTCCGTGGGATTCTCCTCGTATTGCGCCAAGGTTATAGATGCTCGGACACCCAAGTGCACTTAGAGCTGCTCTGAAGTTGAAGTTACAAGACCACGCCTCTTATCCACAAAACTATAATTAGAAGATTCAATCACAGAACCTTTGATTTGCATAATTTTCTGAACCAGATAGTTCATTATGAGATTTCCATTTATAGGTATCAGCACCTTCTAATGTTGGCTTGAGTTTCATTTATGTCGAGTTCTATCAGAGACTTTCTCGTGTTGAAATACTGTGCATTTATACTACCTATTGGACTTAATGTTTGATGCTTACTTTCTTGTTAACGGAACAGACTATCGCGGTAATAGGGGTTCTTCGGTAGCGTTTGAAATCACTTTCATTTTTTGTTTTCTGTTTCCAAAAAAACGAAAACTAGTTTAGTTTTTATTTTTTACAAAAAACAAATGGGTGTTTGATTATTCAGTTTTTATTTTGAGTTTTTTCTTTTGTGATAGTTGCGGTGGCTGTGGCGGTAGGGGATGGTGGTGGGGTGGTCTCAAAATAAAACTCAAAACTCCAAAATGAGAATTTTCAAAAACAGCCATGTTTTCAAAATTGAAGGAAAAAAAAACGAAAATTATATGTATCAAACGTGTTTTTTTTCTCCAGTTTACAAAACTGAAAAAAAAAATGAAAATGAAAACATTTTTAAACAGAGCCATTCCAGATTTCTAACGATGACGAAGAGATTTCATTCGTAGCTGTTCGTTTAAAATATTCCGTTTTTATTTTTTATTTTTATTGAATACTTCATCCAAATAGTGGACGAAAGTAAATACAGCTCAAAGGTTGTTTCCACAATCTTCCGACCACTATTCAACCCTGTTGGAAAAAAAATGAGAAAAAAAGAAAGTTATTGTGCAATTTTTTCGGACAGTCTCTCCAGACTATTACATCTCTCTCTCTCTCTCTCTCTCTATCTCTACGTTCAAGAAGAACCACGAAGAATCACCATCAGCGACCACCTCCATACCCACCCGAGAATGACGTCGGCAATGATATCTCTAATAGTGACGACGATCTTACTCCCTGCGACGGCGAGTAGCTGCAACGATATTCCATAGCCATCACTCCTCCCTGTATGCGTGCGACCGGCGGGACTACTTTGATCGCCGGCACGATAGAGCCGCCAGCGAGGGTGCCGCTACCCATGGCAAGCCACCATTTCCACCGCCATCAATGCCTCCTCCTCCAACCACCACCTTAAGTCATCAATTGTTCCAGCAAAAAGATTCAACCACCACCTTAAGTCATCAATTGTTCCAGCAAAAAGATTCAACCACCACTCTGGCCATCACGCCGCCTCTGGGCATCTCGTCATCCCCACCCTCAACGGACGTCATAAATCTCGCAGCACTACCACAATCACCAATCTGTGCGGTGGTCGGGGAGAGGGGGGGGGGGAGGAGTTTGAGATAGTGGTGGGCTTCGATGGCCCAGATTTTGAAATTGTTTAAACCGAATAATTGTGATGGCTTGACAAGTCTGACCGGATCCGACAACAAATATGAACAAGTGGGCCACCTCTAGTCAGACATCAGAAATAAGAAGGCATTTTAAGGGCATTATGGTAAACCACAACGTGAATAGTAAGGGTACTTATGGATATCGTAAGAATAATTTTGTGAAAAAACGGAAAAAAAAAAGTTTAAAGGAACAAGATTATGTGTAAAGAATAAAAATCAATACAGAGTACTTCTTTGAAAAGTGTAGATGAACAAGATGATGATTTCATTTTGGAAACAAAAAGCACAGTATGGAAACAAGAAATAAAATGCAGAAATTAAAAAAAGCCTAAACGAACATGCCCCCGAATTTCTTTTCTACTAAGGCCAGAACTTACAATTCCAACTAATCACAAGTACACCACCCAATTAATACTTTTCTCGAACCACATAGTATATCTTATAGAAGGAATCGATTCACAATGTCCAATCGAGGGGAACAAAAACTGCAGACATTGGATACTAATATAATCGAAATCCATCTACAGTAAAACGAACCAACTACATGAGCTTTGAAAATATTTTCCTTGGCTGTCACACAATATTTTGCATTTACCATGAAATTTCTAAAGATTAACCCACGACTTGTTGTTCTGTCAACAAATAAATCAATAAATAAGTAAAGAACATAGACATATAAAGTAACTTTCTTATTGCATCAGTCAAAGTATCACAAAGGCATCCAACGTTCACAAGTAAAATTTACCAAGAAAAATATTGTTTGGTAAAGATTTAATCGAGCATAAAGTAACTCCATAAGAAATGTGTACTTTGAAATAAATATTGATAGCAGTATGATTTTTAACTTGGTCAAACTCTAGTTTTTATGATCTTTACACGTTGACTAGGTTTGCTATTAATATTGTTGCTTCGATTGCCCTCAAGACAGTTTTGAAGAAATTAGACCAGTATCATTTTAGTTGTTTTTTTTTTATAGATATAAGATTTGCATTAAAAACAAGTTAAGAGTTTACAGCAAGTACAAATAAGTATCATAGAAATACAAACCCAAAAGCAGTTGATGTCAAGGAAAGTGGGTTCGTACTTACGTGGAGGTGCCACAAGGAATGCAGTCCGAGTCAGATACCAAGTATGTTGATGTGAGACACAGCAAGGGTGGAATAAGAGCAGAGACCAAGGGCTTCCCAGACAGAGCCTGAGGGTGGCAGTGCTGCGAGGGCAATGGCGCAGGATGAATACACGACGACAGTCACAGTCCGATGCTTAGGTCCAGAGTTAAGGTCCTGTATGTTTCTCTCTCTAGGATTCTAGAGTGAGAAAGTGAAAATGTGAGAGAGTGAAGAAGAAGTCCTCCAAATGAATTCTCATGACCTCTATTTATAGAGATTGAGATAATGATGTCATTAACCGACACTTGGCGTCCGTCGGGAGTGACACGTCACCGAGGGGTCCACGGGTGCCGGTGCTCAACGGACTGTCGGATCGCATATTCACTCGGCCTGCCCCGCACAGCGTCGCTCTATCTGTCTGGAAAGACTGGCACCCACAGCGTCGGTGTGGCCAGAGGACCCCCTTGATCTAGCCTCCAATCCAAGCCCTTGTAGAGTCCCACAGGCCTGACAGCGGTGGGGAAGACCCGACGCCCAACTGCCAGGTGAACTAGGCGCGATGCCCTCCAAAGACCTGCTCCCGTCTCGGAGTGACCCGGGGGTCATAGTCCCTAGGGGTGCCGACATAAGCCCTCAGTGCCGGAGCACGTAGGCCAGTCACGCAGGCACCCTGGCGGAGATAGTGTCCCGAAGGAGTCGCCTATTCCGTAGGTCGAGGTAGCATCCCGAAGGAGCCGTCTACCTGGCAGAAGGGGAGTCTTCGTGCCGGAGCACTTGGAGCTCCCTGGCAGAGATAGTGTCCCGGAGGAGTCGCCTATCCCAGCGGGTGAGTCCTTGTGCCGGAGTACTCGGAGCATGTCAAGGTAGTATCCCGGAGGAGCCGTCTACCCGACTGGCCGAGGTAGCATCTCGGAGGAGCCGTCTACCTGGCAGAAGGGGAGTTGAAGAGCTCCCTGGCGGAGATAGTGTCCCGGAGGAGTCGTCTATCCCCGCGGGTGAGTCCTTGTGCCGGAGCACTCGGAGCGCGTCAAGATAGCATCCCGGAGAAACCGTCTACCCGACTGGCCGAGGTAGCATCCCGGAGGAGCCGTCTACCTAGCGGAAGGGGAGAAGTATGTTCCACGACCAAGGCAAGGTGCGCATGGTGTGGTGAATGAGTGTGGGGCCCGGGGGGCATGTAACATGATTGTGGCGCATGGGCGCGATGAAAGTGAGTATGGTGCCGAGGGCACGGTAGTGTGACAGAGAGCCTAGGGGCACAGCTATATCAGCGACGCGACGCAAGGGCGCAGCGGAGTGTTAAAGTGTGGCGCCCGGACGCCGGCGACGGGGGTCGCGGAGTTGTGTATAGTCCCTTGAAGAAAAGTGAAGGTGTTAAGTATGGAGACCAAAGGCCAACCCATAGGGGAAGTCCAAGGCCAACCCTTAGGGGGAGGCCAAGGCCAACGCCAAGGGAAGGCCGAGGCCGACCCCAGAGGGAAGGCCAAGGCCGAGGCCGACCCCAAGGGGAAGGCCAAGGCCAACTTCCTTCGGCAAGTGCCATGGTGCGCCGATGGGCGACATGCGAAGTGCGACGGTCGAAGTGTCATGAGGCTTTGCGCGAAAATGAGCTTCTATGTGACGAAGTAACGTAACGAAATTGAGAAGTGCACGTGACTTGAGCGTGCATGCTTTGACCGGTTGTGAGCGTTGAAAATGTATGTTGCTTGTGCAGACGTGTCATGCAAAATGGGACCACAGTGGGCCTTTGGGTGCGACCAGGATAGGTTGGGAACATCAGTTATAGAAAGCTACATGAAGTGATGAGTCAACATCCAAAAGGTGTTCCGTAATATGCTAGATGTACATCAACGAATTCCTTCAAGAGAAGCCCCTAGTTAGCGTCCCAACACTCTAAAGTCAGTCCCTATTGGGGGAGGGGTAAGCCCTACTTGCTATTCGAGCAAACTTTCTGTCTTCTACATATGTGTCCGGCTCTCTGTAAGTGATGCTGCACACGTCAAAAGAGGAACACAGAGAATATATATCATAGAGCATCGGTCTCGCCACAGTATCCTATACGTCAGTGCTCTCCATCTGTGAAAGAATGTAAGAGGAATCGATATACATAATGATATGGTTAATATGGTGATGTTTTGCCCATCGACAAGTATGTAGGATCGGGAGTACTTGAGCTTCTTTGAATCCCGATGCACGGAGGGCCATGGATCAATGTTTAGTAATAATCAGATGAAGTCCTAAGATGCTCGAAAGTTCATTCCAATGCGTGGCAATAAAAATGTGCAAAACTAATGGAGATATGCACAAACAGGATGCAGACCGATGGTTAAGACTAATAGTGGTTGGCATGTAGAAGTACATGGAGAGGTTTGTGAATGAGGGGGAGTTGGCGCAAGGGAGGGTTTGGAAAAAGCTCAAATGAGATCCATACTCAAAACCTGAGCATGGTTTATTATGGTTGAAGGTTGAAATGGAATTTGTCGAAATATACACTCATTGCAATGTAACCAAATACACCACAAAATAGATATAAACAAGATTTGGGATGTGAAATTATGAGTAGTGTTTGCTGAGGGTTTATGTAGCCAAGCAATCAGCCATTCTTTAAAATATGGGATTGGGGCCGACGGGAGAATACCCAAGGGACAACCAAACCAAACGAGCCTAATAGGAGTACATCTCAGAAATAGATGTGGTGTCGTTTCAGTAACCTGCTGGCAAAAAGGATAATTTGACTCTGTAACTATGCCTTTGGAAGACAAGTTCGCACGGACAGGTAGTCTTTAAGCAACATTTGCGACAAAAACATATGAATTTTGGCCGGTATTCGAGTTTCCATAGATTAGTCTAGACAGAAGGCGGTATGTGATGACCAGGGTTAAATTTAGGATTTCTAGCAGTCGATTGAGTGATTTCCTTGTGGTGTTGTAAGAAATAAGCCGATTTGATAGAAAAGTTGCCGCTAGTAGATGGATCCCATAGATATTGATCTCAAAAACCCGTAGTTGAGATGTAAATACCTTGAATGATGGATACAATATGTGGCGGGAAAAGATTGACTAGAAGATTGGTATTCCAATGCCCGTTATTTATGAGATCTGCCACACGATCCCATTGCTGATTCTGTATTCTCAAGAGAGAAAGATCATTGGGAGGAAACCCTGATATCCAATAATCAACCCAAGTTTGAGTCTCTTTACCGTCTCCAATTTGACGACGAATGCCCAAAAAAGTGTATGCCTACCAGATAAGATACTACGCCAACCCCAAGAGGCGGAAGCACAAGATTTAACTGATAAAAAGGATTGGTTTCTAAAATATTTGGAGCGAAAGAAAGTTGAGATTAGAAGATCAGGTTAGGTGAGGATTCTCCAGCTTGTTTTTGCTAAAAGTGCTAAGTTGAAAAGTTTAGTCATACAAAAGCCAAGTCCACCTTTAGACTTGGGGCCACAAAGTGATAACCAGTTTACCCAGTGAATAGTGTTATCCAAGTTTTCCCCTCTCCACCAAAATTGACTCAAAAAATACTATCAATCTTCTGACAGATATGCAATGGAAAGATAGTTAATTGCATGTGATATATGAGGAGAGAGGATAAGACAGATTGGATGAGCATAGCTCTACCTGCTTTATTAAGCAGCAAACCTTTCCAGCCTGCACATCGATTTTGAACTTTAAGAATAAGTGTGCTAAAGAATTCTTTGCGGTTGGAAACAATAGCCAACGTCATCCCCAGGTATAAACCAAAGGTAGAGGATAAAGAAATACCCAAAGTGACTGAACAATATCTACTGAGATCCTCATAACAGTTTTGACTGATTATAAGGCGTGATTTGAAAAGGTTAATTTGTTGACCCAAGTCGGTGAGGTAATTATTTAGGAGAAGTTTGAGCAATTCACAACTTAAGGGATTGACTTGAAAGAAAAGAAGTGAATCACCTGCAAAGAGAAGGTGGGGCGAGTTTGATGCCCCGGATACCTTGGTACTCCTCTGCTTTTTTCAATGATTGGGACACAGTACCTCAGTGCACAGGATAAAAATGAAGGGTGAAAGAGGGTCTCCTAGTCGTATGCCACAAGATGGGGTAAAGGAGGTAGTCGAAGAACCATCAACAATTAACGAATATGTGACCGTAGTGATGCATTGCATTATTAATCTGATCATGTGCAAAGGGAATCCAAACTGGAGGAGAACAACCTCAATGAAATCCCATTGTAAGCGATCATAAGCCTTGCTCATATCTAGTTTAATTGCACCAAGGACTTGTCTTCCTTTTTTGTGAGTGCGGATCTTATTTGCCAATTCTTGGGCAATAAGAATATTATCCGTGATTTGGCGGCCTTGGGTAAAAGCATTTTGTTGAGGAGAGATTAACACAGGAAGAACCGTTTTAATCCGGTTAGCTAGGACTTTGGCAATAATTTTTATACATAGTATGCAAAGGCTGATGGGACGGAAGTCACTGGGTTGAAAAGGAGTTTTTGTTTTGGGAATAAGGGCAATTAATGTACGATTAGTTTCAAGGAGCATATGTCCGGAGGTAAGGAATGATAAGGCTGCCGATGTAATGGATTGTTGCATAAAATTCCAACATTTCTGATATAACAATGGAGGAATGCCATCGGGTCCTGGCGATTTAAGCGATGGTAATTGGAAAATGGCATCTTTTATTTCTTGGGCCGTATAAGGAAGATTCAAAGTTGCTTTATGTTTCGTAGAAAGAGCTATCGGGATAAGACTGACCGAAGTAAGGTTACGAGGATATGAGGTGGGTAATTAAGGACATAATAAAGAGGTAAAATAGAGCAAGAAGCAGTTATGAAGTTCCTCATTTGAGGAACATAAATGACCCTGGATACCCCGGATTTGAGAAAAATAATGAGTCGATTGCTTCATCGATGTGGAGGCATGGAAAAATCTGGTATTTTTATCACCCACCCGTAACCAGTTGATTTTCAAACACTGGGCCCAATAGAGTTCCTCTGCGTCCAAAGTACCTAAAATGGTAATCACGTATTTTTATTGTAACTAGTTTACAGATGATGATTGGAGCTATGAGAAGTACCTAAAATGACCTAAAGTACCATTTGCATGCATAAAGTCACTATAGTAATGGAAATCCAAGACTTTGAAAACCTACGCTCCATTTGATTACCATTTTTGTTTCCGTATCTATTTTCATTTTTCAATTTTTACTTTTTTTTCGTTTTCAAAATAGTAGAAAATTTTGTTCGTTTACGTTTTTTGAAAAAAGTAGCCAATGTTGCTTCTTCAGCTGATTTTGATTGTTTATCATTTTCATTTTCGCTGCAAAAACGAAACACTTATACCATGTTTTCACTTTTTTCTATTATTTGGATGATATTTTTTCAGAAGAAAACAGAAAAAATGCAAAGGAAAAAAAAAAGCATCTTTTCACAATCATTACAAAGTATGTGAATCAGAAATATAATTTAACGGGCCCTAAAAATGTTTCATTCAAGTGAAACATTTGTTCCGCATGACCTTTTTTTTTTGTTGCACCATCTCATAACCACCACAACAAGCCGACAATAACATGTGTGGTCTGCCACCACAATCCCCACACAACCACCAGACCACGACCACAAAACCAAAATCACATCCCAATTTGCCACCACTTACGCTTCCTCAGTCATCACCGTCATCACCTCCATCATAATTCATAATCACGTGCCAACCATCTGACCATCATGATCGATCAAACCAGTAAAGAAAGGCGGAGAAGGATCTATCATGAGGGAGAAAAGTGAAGAACTGGGGTTGGGTTGAGAGAAAAAGAAAGATGAAATTGACGACAAAGCATTTAATGGTGTCACAACATTTGTTTTTGGTCGATTTTGATGATAGAAATTGTGGTAAACTTGGTAATTTAGATATAAAAAAATACATGCAAAAATGATACAAAATTAAGAAAAGTAAGGCATAAAAAGAAATAAAATTGTGATGAAACCATAATTTGACATGACTTACCAAAAAAGTAACAACAAAAAAAAACTCTTTTTGAGATACATTTTGTAAAAACACTTCCCATACATACACAAAATCTCTCTTCAAATCAAATATCTTAAAAACAAAAGGAAAAATTTTTGCTCCTAACTTTGTAGCAGGTTTCTCCTTCTACCCTCTACGTGGCAGCCTCTCATTGGTCCATCTATCTGGCAGCATACTTCTCGCACGTGACCAATTTTCCTTCACTTAACGATGTTCAGCCGTCATTCTTCGTCCCAAAAATTTGGTTGATTGGAGCTGATTTTAGGGAGAGACTTCTATCAGGTATTCAGGTTACACACACACATCTCTCTCCCCCTCTTTCTCTCTCCCTTTTTCCCATATTCTTCCTCCCCACACGCTCCCAAAATTGCGGGTGTTGAAGGACTTGCACGACGTTGAACCCATGGAAAATCAGCCCTGGAGCAACTACGTAGGTACTCTCTGTGTGTGTATGTGTGTTCCTTCGCATCTTCGTCCTCCCCACCACACTTAAGAAACTGTTGGAGTTGAAACCGGTAATTCTGTCGTCATTCTTAGTGTTGAGACTATTACCATTGCTGCTGATGTGCAATAGAAATTGCTGGCGTGCAACAACTTGGTGTGGAGACTATACATAGGCATAATTGCATGGTTAGTGTCTAAGCTATTTCTAGACTACACATGTAGTTTTGACACTGCTGTTTGTTTCCATTGGTCACAGGTAAGTAGTTTCATCCTTTAATTTTTGACTGCTTGGAGACACTTTTTGAATGTTGTTTCATCTTTTAATTTTTGAGTGCTTTTTTCTTATGTAATTAGGGTTTCATATAAGCAAGGGTATACTTGTTCGAACAAACTTTGGCTCCTACTCGAGTTGTAGGAATCTTCCTCCAACCCCGTATATAGTGACAATTAATAGTCACTAAATATTTCTAGTGGCTTTTCTTCTAACACTTTCAACGACAATTATTAACAACATTTTTGTAGTGTCACTAAATAAATATCACTAGAGACATTTAGAGACAATTGATTGTCACTATATATGGGGTAGGAGGAAGATTCCTCCAACCGGGGTAGCAGCCAAATTTTTTCCTACTTGTTTAACCCACAACTTAAACATCTTTTCCCGTAGAGAGATTGCTGCTTTATTTTTCCCTTCACTTACAGTGAGTTCAAGCAATATGGACCAACAACCAAATGTTAATGAGTAAGAGGTAGAAGATGATGTATGTACTGTGCAGTCAAGCCAATCTAATGTGCATGGACGAAAAGTTCATGAAGTACCAAAACTTGGAATGAAATTTGATTATGAACAACATGCTTTTGATTATTACAGTGAGCATGCTCATCGGGTTGGTTTCAGCATAAGAAAGCAACACGTAAAGAAAAGAGTTGAAGTCGTGACAAGGAAATTGAACTTTGTGTTGTTCAAAACAAGATGAATGAGGTATTGATAAACGACGAGAAAATATTTACTATCATCGTCATGTCTCAAGAGTAGGTTATGAGGCACATATGAGCTTATTACTTCAAAATAATACAATATTTAAGATGATATCTTTCAATGCGGAGCACAATCATACTTTTGCCCCTTCGCCCACAAAGCACATGTTAAGGTCAAAGAGCTGACTTTCATTAGTTGAAACGTCTTAGGCAACTGATACTATTAAGGTAGGAGTATCAGTTAAAAAGATTTTTCGTATACTAAGTCGGCAAGCTGGAGGTCGCGAACATGTTAGGTTTTTTGGATGTGGATTATACGACCAAACGCGGGCGACCGAAAAGCAAAAAGGAGATGTCGGTGCTCTGTTAGAGTATCTTTAGAAGATGAAATTACAGGACCCATCAGAGTATCTTTAGAAGATGAAATTACAGGACCCGTCTTTTTTTTATTCGATACAGCTTGATGAGAATGATCTTATAACAAACATTTTTTCGACATGTTCAAAGTCAATAGTAGATTATAAACACTTTGAAGATGTAGTATGCTTTGACACAACCTATCGAACTATGGCCGTAGTCACAAATTCGGTATTCGGAAATTATTCAGCATAGACAATAATACAAAATTTAGAAATTATTTGAAGAACTTCGTCAGCGAATCGAAAATAATTTGGTGGAATAACAAAGTTCGTATTATAAATTGGAAATAATTCAGCAATAAATCGTTCAAATTACAATGGTTTTAAGAATATAAAATTTATGAACTCTATAATTGAAATGACAAAAATATAACAAATTTTTATCTTTTTTAAGTGATGGTAAAGAAATTGTATAGATAATGTAGGGGTAGTGCTATATAATAATTTTTTTTTGGTACAAGCTATATAATTATGTGTGGCTGAATAATATGTAGTAACTTTTGTTCAAAATTGAACAAGACTCGTGTGGTGGTGTGATGGGTAAAAAAACATTGCAAAGATAACCCAGGGGTAAGGCTACATAATTATACAATATGTAGATACTTTTGCTCAAAATTTAATAAGACTCATGTGGTGGTCTGATGCCACAAAACTCAACTGCCAACCAAGATCACTGGGGTTAGAAACCGACTGGCAGGAGTACATTGCTTCCCCGTATTTTCTCAAAAGGGAGGGGCTTCCACTCGTGATAAATACGTAAAATCCGCGATATTTACGAGTTATTCGTGAAAATTTTAAATATTTGCGATATATACACATGTTAGACTTTCTGTCAATTTATTGCGATAAATTCGCGAATATCACGAATATTAATGTTACTATGACTGTGGCCGTCCGTATGCTCCATTTCTTGGTGTTAATCATCATAAACAAACAATTATCTTCGGGGCTGCACTACTTTATGATGAAAGTGCGGAGTCATTCAAATGGTTATTTAGGACATTTCTTAGTCCAATGTCTAAAAAGCAACCAAAAATAATTCTCACTGATCAATCCGCTGCGACGGCAAATGCAATTGTAGAAGTCTTCCATGAGACCAACCACCGTTCGTGTGTATGACACACCTATCAGAATGTGGCCAAACATTTATGTCATGTATTTCATGTTTCTAAATAATTTGCATCTGATCTTAGTTCTTGTTTATATGATTATGCAGATGAAGATAAATAGATGCTTGCATGGAATCAAATACTCAAGACGTACTCTTTCCAAGACAATGAATGGTTGAAAGGAATTTTCGAGTAAGAGATAAATGGGCGATGGTGTATGGTCACATATGTTTACTGCCGATATGAAAAGCACACAAAGAAGTGAGTCTATGAGTCATGCTTTAAAGCAATACTTAGATCCAAGGCATAACTTTTTGCGATTTTTTGAGTAGTATGACTTGTTATTGCAAGATTAACGATACACAGAGTTGAAGTTAGAGTTCAAAATAAGGCAAACCACTTCGGTGCCAGTAGCTAATGTTGAGATGTCAAGACATGCCATTGAGGTATATAATCCTGAGATGTTAACTAAGTTCCAAAATGAGTACACAAAGGCATGAGACTACATCATAATTGAGTTAGCAAGTTTGGAAACATTTCAGATTACAAAGTTGTTTGTGGCGGTAATGGAAGAGAACATCTTGTGAAATTTGAAGCTGAGACAACTACTGTACAATGTAATTGTATGAAGGTTAGCTTTGTTGGCGTTTTATGTCTTCATGCCCTAAAAAATCTCGATAAGAAAAATATCAAGAGGATACCATCTCAGTATATACTGAAGAGATGGACAAAAGATGCAAAAGATGCAATAGTAAGTGACTACGATGGTGCTCAGACTCGAGGCAATTCTCAAGAATCTATTGGGAAGTGTTATTCCTATTTAAGTCATGATTTTCAAGAACCGGTGACACTTGCAATAGAGAATCGAGACATGTACACATATGCACATAAGAACTTAAGTAAATTGCTCATGGATTTGGAAGAAATGAAGAAAACGTATTGCTCTAGTACTTTGAGTCCGAATACTAATAAACAAGATGACCTTCTTAGAAATGTGCCCCAACTTGATGATGGTGTCGTGTCACAATGCTCCCGTGGGATTAAAAGAAAAGCTACAACTGGACGTCCACGTAAAAGGATCAAGGATCCACTTGAGCAACCCAAAAGGCACAGGTCACAATCAAAAGCTACACAAGCCTTATTCTATCTTTAGGTTTTAAGAAATTCAGTGATACATTTTTAGCCTATTATAGTCATACGGTACCATATAATTGTTTTTCTATGTGATGGCATATAATCTAGGGTACCTCTTCTCTTCTGGTGGACAAGGCTCACAACAAAGAGGGAGCAAGATTGGACAAAGCGAATACCAGGAACAACACGCTGATAAGGAAGATGAGATGCTTTTTGATACATTTTCTACTGTACTCTCACAATTCAGTTTTTGTAAAGGTAAGACTAATTGAACTTTTTGTTTTAGATAATTACTGTAGATAGTAACGAGCATGACATTGGTGATCATAGATCTCATGCATTTTCCCCTCCAACTCACGTCACTATGAACCTTGGCATAGTTCAAGTGTTATGTTGTCGTTCTCGTAGCCCAACTAGATCATCCGTAGATTATTTTTTTCTTCCTGAGTGTTGTTTACGGGTGCAATACCCTCTCATCTCAAGAGCTTTCAAATGATTAAATTACAACTTCCGTCAATAATAATTTTAGTCCAAAGATATGGCCATATCGTTACATGTCCTTCACTAAGTTGCTTCAGGTAAATAATAATGTTGTATAAATTTTTTGTCTTTAAACTTTTGCTATAACTTTCCTCTAATTTTCTAGGCATCATCAATTTCTTATGACAATTTGCAACAGCATAACCAAGATGATAATAATTTAGACAAGCAAGACGGAGAAATCGGTTGTTAAAAGAAAGTGAAAAATAATGGGATGATCTATTATGAACGATGAACAACCAGTCGCAGACTGCATCAAAAATTTGAAGAATGTAGAGATGCATTGGCTTAGATCACTTGTATCCCTCAGTTGATAGATTTCAAATGTTTAAGTTACTATCGAGTTTTTACTCCTTCATAGGCTTTGAAAAGAATTAGAATCATCAGTACTAAAGCTTCAGCCCTCTCTCACCTGTCATTATTTCCTGTTACATTTTGTTATACTTCCCGCAATAAACTGCTTTCCATTCAATTGTGCTAACAACTTTCCATTCAAGTCTCTCTGGAGCTAAAAGAAGTAATTACATAGAACTACTAGTTAGCTTGTGAATCTAAACAGATTAAATTGGGGATTATTGTGTTTTGCACTTACCGTAGAAAGTAGGGTTTTGTGGCCTTGTGCATTGAAGTAACTGTAAGTACTTCCACTGTCAAACACCAAAGAGTAATGTTTACTAAAACAGATCATAAAAAGGCAATCACTGGAAAATGAGACAAGTGGTTAAGTTCAATCGAGAAATAGAGCAAAGATGGTGAAGGCGGCGTAACTTCAAAGTGCTTACGCTGTAGCAGTGCTTAGCCTACGTACCTGTTGTAAACAAATGGTCACTCAAGCTCACACTTTGTTGCACTCAAATTCACACTCTCAAATATATGAGGAGGCAATGTAGAGATTTTGAGAGAATACTTTCATTCCACTTAATCAAAATGGATGAGGTACATGAGTTTATATAATGCCTAAAAGTAACTCCCAAACTTACAATAACCATACCACTCACCCCACTATCTACATAATTACTAGACCACTACTCATCTTCATAATCATGCAAGTAATGCATTTGTAACATATGCACCACTAACATATTATTAACACCCCACTAACACATGACTAATGACCACTAACATGCCATTAACACACTAACTTAATTAGAAACATGTGAAAAAAGATCAAGATTATTATTATTTCAACACTCCCCCTTAAACTTGATCTTTGACTCCAAGCAAACTTCTCAATTTGCAAAATGCCTCAACTTTGAGGGGCTTGATGAAAATATCAGCAACTTGGTCTTGTGACTTCACATACTTGAGCTCCACCGCTTTTTCGGTAATGCACTCTCTAATGTAGTGATACCTTGTATTGATATGCTTGCTTCGATCGTGGAACACCGGATTTTTGGCCAATGCTATTGCCGACTTATTGTCAACGAAAATCTCGGTTGACTCTTTTTGTGGCAAATGAAGCTCCCTCAACAAAAATCTAAGCCAAATAGCTTGACTAATACATGATGTGGCGGCGACATACTCCGCTTCACAAGTAGAAAACGTCACAATAGGTTGCTTTTTTGAGCTCCATGTAAATGGCGTATCTCCCATATAGAAGACAAACCCGGTGGTACTCTTCCGATCGTCTAAATCTCCGGCCCAATCACTATCACAATAAGCCGAAAGCTTGAAGTTGTTAGAAGGAGAATAAAATAAACCGAACTCGATTGTACCTTTGAGGTAACGAAGAATTCTCTTAGCCGCTTTCATATGAGTCCCGGTAAGAGCTTCCATGTAAAGACTGATAAGCCCAACTCCAAACAAAATGTCCGGTCTTGTACATGTCAAGTACCTCAAGCTTCCGACTAGGCTCTTGAAAAAAGTTGGGTCTACCTTCTCTCCAACCTCTTTCTTTGATAACTTGACTCCACACTCCACGGGGGTACTCACGGGATTGGCATCATCCATCTTGAACTTCTTCAGAATTTATTTTGCATACCCTTCTTGGGAAATAAAAAAGCTATCATCTCGTTGCTTCACTTCAATGCCAAGGTAGTAGGACATGAGGCCAATGTCCGTCATCTCAAACTCTTGAGCCATTGCATTCTTGAACTCCTTAAACATGCTTGGGTTATTTCCTGTAAAAATAAGGTCATCTACATACAAGCAAACAAGTAACATGTCTCCATCACCATTCACTTTTGCGTAAAGAGCATGCTCGTGAGGACACTTGGAGAAGTCATTTGCTTGGAAATATTTGTCAAGTCTACTATTCCAAGCTCTCGGTGCTTGCTTTAACCCGTATAATGCTTTCTTCAACTTAAGAATTTTATCTTCTTGCCCTTTCATGACAAAGCCCATGGGTTGCTCAACGTACACCTCCTCTTCAAGAAAGCCATTTAAGAATGCCGATTTGACATCCATTTGATGAATTTTTCAACCATTTTGTGCCGCCAAAGAAATTATTAATCTAATAGTATCTAAACAGGCAACGGGTGCAAATACCTCATCATAGTCAACGCCATGCCGTTGGTTATAGCCTTTCGCAACCAACCTTGCTTTGTACCTCTCTACTTCACCTACTGCATTCTTCTTGGCTTTATACACCCATTTGACTCCAATTGCTTTTTGGTCTTTTGGAAGTGTGGTCAGCTCTCAGGTGTTGTTCTTTTCTATGGATTGAATTTCTTCATCCATCTCATTTCTCCATTTCTTTTCTTTAGTTGCTACCTCATAGCTCAAAGGTTCACTATCACCAAAAAGACAAAAAAGAGTCAAATCACCAATTCTTTGAGTTACCTCTTTCGTTTCTTCATATATGTCACGGAGGCTCCTTGTGCGACGTGGTGGACTTTCACTTGAAGTAGGTGAAGCTTGCTCTTGTGTGGATACTTCAGGAGATGATGGAGGAGAAATGACCCTTTCCATGTCATCATCTTCTTACTCCTCCACATCAAGAAAAATGAAAGTATTGTAACTTTCTTGTGGAATGTTCCATTCTCATGCACTTTCTTCATCAAATACAACATCTCTCCTAACAACAATCTTGCCATTGCTTGGGTTATAGAGCTTGTAGCCTTTGGACCTCGAGTCATAGCCGATGAAAACATACTTCTCACTTTTGTCATCAAGCTTGGACCGCTTCACATCTGGCACATGCGTGTAAGCAATGCTACCAAAAACTCGCAAATGAGAGACACTTGGCTTCCTTCCATGCCAGCCTTCTTGTGGTGTCTCACTTTGAACACTTCTAGAGGGACAACGATTCAACAAGTAGACCGCACAATCAACGGCTTCTGCCCAAAACTCCTTGGGCATTCTTTTGGTCTTCAATAGACTCCGGGCCATGTTGAGAATGATCCTATTCTTCCTCTCACACTATTTTGGTCTTCCTGCCCAAAGTGGTATCAAAGCTCACACTTTGTTGCACTCAAACTCACACTCTCAAATATATGAGGAAGCAATGTAGAGATTTTGAGAGAATACTTTCATTCCACTTAATCAAAATGGATGAGGTATATGAGTTTATATAATGCCTAAAAGTAACTCCCAAACTTACAATAACCATACCACTCACCCCACTATCTACATAATTACTAGACCACTACTCATCTTCATAATCATGCAAATAATGTATTTGTAACATATGCACCACTAACATATTATTAACACTCCACTAACACATGACTAATGACCACTAACATGCCATTAACACACTAACTTAATTAGAAACATGTGACTAAAAAGATCAAGATTATTATTATTTCAACAGTACCCAGACAATTCCTAGAGAAGGGACAAGATCGTCTCCAAATAGAAGAAAACCTCCCCCTTGCTTACTTAGATAATGACTAACCACATTTCTTGTTAACCCGACATCGAGCATTTGTCCTACAATGCTTGATTTGCCACTGCTAAGGCCAAGGACTCCATCTTTGTAAGGTGGCTGAATATTGACTTTGGAACTTGTTAGTTATAGCCACAGTTGCATATGAGGTAAAGAATTTAGGATCCTGAAGAGAACCTTGAATACCATCATAGTAAACTCCAACTCAAAATTAATAATAAGTGATTTGATTTCAAGATAAGTTACTCGCCTAAACGCTAGATGAGGACTAACAATACTACCGTTGATAAACCTCATACTGAATGAGTCTTTGACCAGTACGCCAAGAGAAGAACATTGATCGGCATACTCAACCTCGTAATCACATTAACTGTTACATAACCAATTTTTTAGAGCTTTTTGTAACCTACTTCGTCACCTTTTCTCGTCCTTCTTTGAAGCTTTTTCTCCCATGGAATTTTCATTGTCTAGGTGAAAAAAGCAAAGAGTTTTCGTGTTCATAATCTTATGCGCTAATTTAAGGTCTTGAATGATGGTGGCTAGGCAAATTGTTATCACCCACCTAATGATCACATGAAATCTTATTTTTCTAGAGAGAGAGAGAGAGAGAGAGAGAGAGAGAGAGAGAGAGAGAGAGAGAGAGAGAGAGAGAGAGAGGGTGTTGATGAAAATAAGGAATAGTTTTTCCAAGCAGTCGCAGTAGTACGCATGGTCGTGTAGAAGAGAGTTGATGATGGAAGTGAACTGGTGATGGCCGTATCCACCGTGCCGAAAAGGGTTGATTACCTCTGGTGTTACCTCAGGTTGGGGCTGATTGGGCTCCACGGTTAATGAAAATCCACGGCTGATTTTTCATGGTTTTAACGTCATGCAAGTCCTTCCACACCAGTAGTTTACGGAGTGAGTGGGGAGGAAGAAGATGGGAAAATGAGAGATAACGTGTGTGTAACCTGATAGAAGTCTCTTCCTAAAATTAGCTCCAATCAGCCAAACGAAGAATGACGGCAGAATACCGTTAAGTAAAGGAAAATCGGTCACTTATGAGAAGCATGTTGCCAGACAACCAATGAGAGGTTGCTATGTAGTGGGTAGAAGGAGAAACCTGCTATCAAGTCAGTAGCATAATTTTTTCCAAAACAGAAACATGAAATGAGAACAAGAAGAAAAAAACAAAAGTTAATTGACATCTAACCACCTATAATTTGCACGTTTTCACAAATAAATCTCATGATTTTAATCTAAGTAACTGTTCTGTTACATTTTAAAATTTACGTAATAGGGCCCAAATTCAACCTATCGTACAAACTAAGTGGACGACCGCTTGTCTGTGCCACTCACGTGCCTTTTACTGAGGAAAAACTTTCCAATCAATTATCTAGCCTCTTATCATCTCCACCGCCACCAACCTCTATGCCTCCGACCATCAGCTACAGGCCTCTATGAACCCCACCTCATTAGCCTCCATGATCACTGGTGACCACCACCGCTTATTAGCCTCAGTAAATTTTGCTTTCCTTGTCATCTATTTATCTATACTAACTCCACAGCCGGTACATATCTTCAACATAATCCACCATATCCATCTTAATTACAAAGATCAAACCCATCATTAAAGTTAATCCCCTATCATCCGTCCATTAAGTTTTCATTGATTTGGTTTACGTTATGGTCAGATTAGGAATTTCCACAACCTCATACAGTGGAGATGGCCGACCGTTTTGTCGATGACTTGGGTTTGTGCATGTTGAAACAAAGAGCACGTAAAATTAAGAAATAATACAATAATACTCAAATTAATATATTGAAGGAACCAATGCTTAGAGTCGCGCAAACGCTTCTTGATGATAATTAAAGCCTCTCATACATGCAAACGGAAGACTCAGTTCTATCTTCGTGATTCTACCAAGCCTAAATTCATTGTTCATCAAAGAGAGTTGCACTTTTCTACGATGGATGTTGTATCCACCTCATATTAATCAAAGCATAACTTTGTAACAAGCTTTTAGTTCAAGTATTTTTTTTTCTCAAGTGAAGATGGTGTCTTTTGTTTTCAACTCTCAACCATTTACTTCTGGATATAGTGGTAGAAAAACGTATATTCTTTGAACCTTATCATGTTCTTTGAACCATACCAATTCATATTCATTAATGAATCTATACAAAACCATGAGGTAAAAGATGAGTGAATTTTATCCAAAGGAGTATACATGAACCAAAGTTCATGAATCCTTAAATTCATTTAGAAAAACAATGTTCAAAGAATAAAACCATTTAAAAACTTTATGTCAAAGCTCATGGAATTTATATTCTGAAAAACTAAAGTTTAGTGAACTTTGTCTTATTTTCATGTTTAAATAGCCAAATTTGAAACATATTTCCAACAGTGCCAATTGAAGATACTGATGGGAGATGATGTAAAACCTTACATGTTTAGACCATCTTTATTGGCAAGGGTGGCATGGGCGGTGCAAGGATGGTGGTGATGGTGCGGCACCAACAAGTTTTGGAACAACTTGTGATGGTGGCATGGGCGGGAGGGGAAGTGGTGGTTGCTAGAGCTTGCTAATAGTAGTGGTTTGGTGAGAGTTCCCCGCAATTTATTGTATACAAGAGAGAGATATTTGAGAGAAGTGGAAGGGTAGAAGAAAATCGAAGGTTGCTGGTGGCGCCGTGGCGTTAGTCGGAAGAAAACTAGAGAAAGACAAATGAAAAAAAAAGCAAAAAAATTTCTTTATATATTTTTCAAGTGGCCCAATGACTTTTTGACACCTAATTGTTAGTTTAACACCTAATTGTCATATTAGTTTTAATTATTTTTTTATTGCTTTCCCTAAATACACCCTAATTCCGTCTACAAAATTATATTGGTGAGTTAATTTTGAGTGTAATTGTGCTGCACTTTAGAAAGGTTACCAGATTGTTAAAATTGAAATCTCAGGTTTTATTGTACAAAAATGGACAAACCATAGAAGGTTAAACGACAATTAGCAACATCAACAAAAAAGAAAAAGAAAAAATAGAAACACAGATATCATGCCAAACAAACCCAAATCTCGGCGTCTTTTTTGGATTTGAAATACGACCCGAGCTGACGGATGCTGAAAAGGCATAGGCTAACCTCCCGCAAGCTTTCCGAAGCCGTAGCCTATCGAATTTAATCTTTGCTTTTCAAATTCCGTTATATATATAAAAAAAAAAAAGGAGGAAAAAGAAGGAAAGGAAAACCCGACCGGACCCGGACCCAAGTGTATTGAAAAAGGGTTAATCGCCTGACTCCAAAATTTGAAATTTATGACTCCAAACACCGCAAAACCCCCCTCTCCTCTCTCTCTACGCTGATTCCAAGCTCTCATTCTCTCTCTCTGTGTCTCTCAGTTCGCCGATTTCTACTCCTGTGTGAATGAAAGCGGCACATCCCTGTAGATGACCAATTGTGCGACTCGAAACTAATTCGAAGCTCCATTCCTCCACACTCACAGAGACACCTATCCGTATGTGTAGAAGCAGGCGATGGAGGCCATACTGATCGAGTGCGTGCACAACAGCCTCCGCCACCTGCTCCACCGCAATGCCGTCTTCATGTGCGAGCGCCTCTGCGCCGAGTTCCCCTCCGAGGTAACCTCACCGTTTCCGCAACGCTTCAAGATCGGCACTGCATAAAATCTCTTATCCAAATTTCTCGCTCTAAGTTCAAAAGAAATTAGTACGAATTTATTGCGGTAATTCAGACGTTGTCGGTTGCTTTGCGTCTATTGTCAAATGTTTGTAGGATCACATGTAGACGGTCTGATTATGCTGTTTAGGGTTACGTTAGGGTTTGGTTTGCTTACTATGACTTCCTTACTTCAATCGAAAAAATGATACCATTGAATTTTCTTATTTTTAAATATCTACACACTCAAATGCTTGTCCGCACTGTCAACTCGTCCGTAAAAAGTACATAAGTGATATATTATTAGCTTTTTAGTGACAAATCATGGTTTTGGACAAGCATTTGAGGTGTAGAAATAGAATTTCCCTTTTGCGAATTGCTAATGTAGATTGAGTACCATGTAAGCTTCGAATTAAACTGAAATTGCAACCATAGGTCAAATAAGTATTGTTGGGGAAGCCAAGTTAAGGCAAAAAGCAATGAGAGGAGTCAACGTTTGCATGTACAAAATCTAACGCAGGCATTCACAAAAAGTCAAATGTGGGCAATACAATGGAACAGAGGGAGTAGTTTGAACAATTTGATGCTGTTGATTTATTTATGTCTATTAGAAAGTGCAGTGTGTCAATTATTTTGTATCGCATTTACATGTACACAGGATTGCAAATAGAAATGGACTACTTACGCTGCTTAGGGTTAGATTAGGGTTTAGTTTACGAACTATGACTTTCTTGCTTTGACTGACAAGATAATAGTATCAATCTATCGTAAAAATGATAATGTCGTTGTTTCATTTGTGTCATTAGCATTTACATTATGCCAAGTCGTTGTATTGCGTTTACACATGCATAGTTTTACATGCAGAAATGAACTACTTACGCTGTTTAGGGTTACATTAGGGTTTAATTTGCAACCTTCACCTGCCGGTAAACTAACAACTAATATAGACATGGTCTATTGTGTCTACTAACGTATGTGTTGACTCGTGAAAAAGGTCTAGTTAAGCTGTTTAGGGTTACATTGGTGTTTAGTTTGCTTACAATGAATTTTCTGGTTAACTAACAACCGAGGATATTTGTTTAGCAAGTTAGCGGCGAAGGGCAATGGTTAGCTTTTGTTTATCTACTAGGGTGTAAATTGGGCTTTTTATGAAAATGTTTCTCTCTAAATGCTTAGCTTTTTTTGGGGCACATTGCTTGATCTAAGTTGGGTAAAGGGGCAAGGTTTGAGATTTTGGACTGCTATGTAGTGAGTTTGGCTGTGGGTATTTAGAGGAGGGTGGACTGTTGGAATACCTGCTTTTAGATATAATTTTTGTGATTTGGTGTTGGAAGATATTCAAACTTTTATCGGTTGGCTAGTTGGCCATGAGCCTTTGGAAGAGCAGGAGCATGCTTTTGAGTTGGAAGGATAGCAATGGCGAGACTCGGTAGGCTAATTGTATATGTAGATTGGTGAGAAAGAGGGATCTTTCTTCTTTTTAGTGGAGGAGCAATTGGAGAGGGGGGGGGGGGGGGTTTAGATGCATGGGCACCTCCTTTGGGTTGACGTATCGTGTTTGACACCTAATGACACCCGGACACCCCTCGAGCACCTCTGGACACGTGTCAGACTCCACTTGGCTGTGTCTGGATGTTTTTATCTATGTTAATTATCGGACACCGTGATGGACACTTTACGCAGAAGTGTTAGACACCTTATACACCGTGACCCTTACAGGGTAACTTGCAACTTTTTAAACTTAAATTGAGGGTCATGATGGAATGTTAGGGAAAGTTGGGTTTGTATTATTAATCGGAAAGGGGAAACCCTAATGGTAGATTGTATTCCAATCGACTTATGCTTAATTGAGAGGGAGATAAGGCTCTTCGATGTAGACAATGTAACATAGAAGATGAATATCTCAATTGATAAGTGTGTGCAAGGAAGAGGTTGATGATTGAGGTCCAGAGGACAATAAATGTGACGAGGCAATTGATTTTGATTAAATCTTGGTGCGTGGAAGAGATGAAAGCCGTTTATCTTTTCCTTTTGGCTTGTTTCTATGGAACTACCGCATTATCTATAGTAACTCGAGTCAAGTATGATTCTAATTTATGGTTTATTAGTTGGTGTTTTACTTTTTCACGAGGGCGAAATGTGCTCCAAACTTATTTAAACATGCCCATACATAATCTATACCATAGATATTTAGCAGTGTCCTGTAGTGTCCAATATTTTTTTTTTGTTTTGGAAATTGCGGTGTTCGGTGTCCTTGTCAGTGTGGGGTTCGGACGCGGTGTCCGTGCTACTTAGGGTAGGCTCGATAAAAGATGGCATTTTATTTACATGGACGGTTGTCTGTGGGGTCGTTGGGCTTGTGATACTTTTAGATGGAGAAGACCGATCATAGTCAGTTGGTGTTGCGTGCGTAAAGAATATGGAGCGTCGGTACGTAGTGTTTGCTTCAGTGTCCAGTGGCCGCAAATCGTGGAGTCTTCATTTTGCCATGATGGTGGGGCAGTGGGTTGTGCGTACATCTATCAGGGGTTGTTCTATCGAGTAGGGAGGGTGTTTGAGTTAAAGAGAGGGTATGATGAAGTTGGCTTTTCTGCCTCTTTGTCTATTCTGGCTCCGTAGAAAGAGGCTTTTTTGGAGGTAGTTAGCACTTTCTTTCTGTGACAGCGATGTAAGCTGTTTTACCCTTTCATAGTTCTTTAGTTGGGTATATAGTCGGGTGGGTCTTCTTTGACCTGTACATCTTGTCTACTTGGGTTTTGCCCCCCTCTCGGCACTTTTTATGGAAGGATGAAAAAATTACAATGACATCCAATTTACAGGGATTAAGTAAAAAGCCTCTTAAGCCACAGTGAAATTATCCATAGTTCCAAACACTACAAACGCTCATTGGACGACAGCCAAGAACTTTTTAACCACAAAGTAAGATGCAAAAGGAAATCTGTGACATGACATCAGACAAACACTACAACTCAAGAAAACAGGTGCCTTATACAGTTATACCATGAGGCCAATGCACATGAAGCACCAGGGTGGAGCTCCCTGGCTTAGATTATTAAAAGTGAAAAGCACTGAGACTCAAGTTAAATCTGAGTAGTGCATTTTAGTGGAATGTCAAATAGTTGACTAAGTACGCCACCCTGGACTTCTCTGAGAATGTTATAATATTTTGCAGTCAATCTCTAGCAACCCCCTGCATTAGATATCATTTCTCTGGCAGCATAGTATTCCACGTCAACATTTCTTTGATGAGTAAAAGATTACATCAAACTCGCCAAGCGCGAAGAGCAAAGATAAGATGTAAACAAACAAATAAAACAAAGAGACACAGAAACCCTAGTAGAGACCTGGTAATGTCTCAACCGGTGGAATAGGCTGAAAAGCCCGACTCCACCTGGTGAAGGGTCCAGCAACGAGCTAAAAGAACCCAAAGCTTACCAGCAATCCATTTCTTTACCCTGTTCAGTCTCTTTATTTTCTACTTCAGTCACTTGTCCTTCCTAACATATATGTCATTTCCTTCATCTAATTTTTGAGAGTGAATTTTGCCTTCCTTTTTTTAAGTAATCTGACACTTTGAATGATTTCCTGCGCAGACAAATTTGCAATTGCTAGCAGCCTGTTACTTGCAAAGTAATCAAGCTTACGCAGCATATCATATCTTAAAGGGTATGTACAAGATGCTTTATTCATGTTCAAGTAGCTTTACCTAATTTTTTTGAATCCTTGGTTTACACCCTCCCTCCTCTCGCTTTTTCCACCTATCATATTTTAAAGGCTTTTTTTCATTCCCTGTTCTTGATAGTTATTTATTGAAGGGGCTGCTCATTAATAATCTGTTTCATTGTTTTTCCCCTTTACTTTATGAAGGAACACAAATGGCGCAATCCCGATACTTATTTGCGCTATCATGCTTTCAGATGGATCTTCTCCATGAAGCTGAAACGGCATTATGTCCTGCTAATGGGCCTAGTGCAGAGGTATCTAAAGTCAGAAACCATTTGTGCTAGATGTTTCAAACGACCATCTTAAAAAATTAACTGTTACACTAAATAGTTTGTTGTAATTAGAATTTGTTCAAAGAAAATGAGAACTTCGAGTCTTGATTTAAATGTCATTGTTTTGTTGTTCTCTTTTTTAACTTGTCTATACCTTGACATGCTCCGAAAATTCGGAAGACTTGCTGATTACATTTTGTGATTTTCTATGTAGGTTCCAAATGGTGCAGCTGGTCATTATCTTCTTGGGCTAATTTATAGGTCTCTTCTTTCCTTCCTCTCAAATATCATTTGGACTTTCCTCTTAAATTTCATTTGGATTTTCCTCCTAATCCTATATATGCCTTATCCCTTCTGTGAGGGTTATGCTTTGTATTACAATCTTAGTACCATAGTCATTTAGAGAGTTTTTGTTCTTGAAATTGATGACATTCTACACTTAATTTATTTTTTGTTTACATTTTTCATGTGTGAGCACAGTCGTAGTTGTTCCTATAAAAGGGTGCACAACAGCACTGAAGTATCCTGCTAGTTGCTTCTGTAGAAGTAGTTTATTGGACCTCATAAATATCTCACACAATTGTTGTATTTTGTTTCGAGCGCACCGAATATGCGCGCGCGTGCACACACACACACATACGGGGAAAGCTAACATTCACGTAGCCGCATCCCCAACTTTTCTTGACAACTATACCCTTACCTGCAAACTTCTACACAAGAAATCATTACTGGTAAAAGTTGTATTTCACTATAAGAAGACTAAAGCCCTGATAAACCCAGCCGTTGCCAACCATCTGCCGTCGTAGACGACACGCCATGCCACCGTCATTCTCTCTCTCTCTCTCACCATTATCCATGGCACCACCACCCCACCGTCGTTCCCCTCCGCCTCGTTCTTTTGTTCCCCTCCAGGTTCTTTGCCACCTTCGAAGGAGGTGGTTCATGGAGGCCTGAGACATGGGTCTTGGAGGCGGTGCCAAGCCATATGTGGGGATGTTAGCCAAACCACACACACACACACACAGAGAAGCAGGCTGATCCACAGCTAATGCCGGAAAAGGCCTTACTTTCCCAGCCCTGCTGGCCATCTATGTCGCGGTCAAGATGATTCTTTTTTAAAATAACGTGGTGCCCAACCGCTACTCTTTGTAGCGGTTGGGCCAAACTACACTAGTACCCTTTTTGCGAAACAAAAGAAGAAAATCAACGACCAAACGCCACCTTTTAAAGCAGTTAACCGCCACTTTTTCAAGCGGTTGGTAGAGAGAATTTTTTTTGCTAAACCCACCTTTTATCTCTCACACACGTAATTCAGCTGTCCACCATCAGCTCCTCTTCATTTTCTCAGTCCCCATGCCACGTACTTTCCATTTAACTAATGCATTAGTCCGTTTTCTATGAGTAACACTCAGTAAGTCACACGTTCCCACCAATTCTTCTGCTTTTGTCTTCTTGCAAAAGATTAGCTCTTCACATAAAAAAAGCCACCTACGTGGGACTTCTTCCATTTCCTTGCAAACTTTTGGTACTGTATGAGAAACCCACCTTGTTGGACTTCTCCATCTGCGGACCTGAAACTTAAATGACCATGAAGTTAGAGCTTGAATGACCAAGAAGCAAGCCTTTGCAAGGACGGATGATCATTTTTGTGATGATTGACAACTACGGCGATAACTTCAAAGGTGATGGCTATAATGCTCTATGGCCGTGATCCGATTTAGATCATTAAGATCTAGTCTGCTGAGTTAGATTCTAGGAAAAGAAGTTGGGTTTTGAAATTTCTAGAGAGTCGAGGCAATTGCTAAGAGATAACAGATCAGCGGTTTATGAGAGATGGATTTGGGGTGGAAGGGATTCAGATTAGGAAGTGAGAGAGACAGGGTGAGGAGTATTTGGCAAAAAAGGGAAAGATGAGAGGAGAGAGAAAACTTTTGCACAAAGGGCATTTTTGGCATAATAACCAACTGCTTAAAAGATTAGTGGTTGGTCGAAATTTTTAAAACAAAAATCTAAAGGGACTTTTTCAGGCACTAGCTGTGGATCAGCCACATATATTTTTATATATACACGTGTATACGTATATGCATACAGACATATATTGTGTATGTGTGTGTCAACAGAAAAGATTACTCATCAGTGGCATTCAGTACCCACATACTCGGTGAAAATTCACGTATCTTTATATTAATTCGTCTACTATTTTTTTTTTAATATTAGCCAATATGCATCTTGTTGGCTTTTCGTTTACTCCTGTTTTCCGCTTATATTTGGCCTCTCCGGCTTGGAAGCTATCATGTTTTATGTTAAAAATCAGTGCTCCACTAGCATTGATTTTTCTTAGTCATGTGTACTGATGGAAGTTTTATGTGCTTATAGATGTTACGCATGTTCTTGTGAAACCTGTGTAAGTCATAATTATCACCACTTGAGCTTCTCATGTTTTCAGGTACACCGATAGAAGGAAAAGTGCTGTTCATCATTTCAATCAGGCATTATCGGTAGATCCACTATTCTGGGCTGCATATGAGGAGCTGTGCATATTAGGTTTGTAAACAGAATTGTAACATGATCCCTATTGTGCAGTGCTTGCTACATCAGTCGCTTAGATTGTTTACATATATGAATACACGTACATAGGGGTGTGTGTGTGTGTATGTATTGAGCCCATCCTCACCCAAGGTTGGGATGGCTCCCATTTTCCCAACCCATCTTGAACCGTCCACCCCTCCACGTGAACAGTTACAATTCTGGCGCAATTGGTGTTTGGTCCTATTTTTTGCCTGTTCAGTGGGATAAGAGGTATATCTTGCAAATAGTGCAGAGGGCATTTTTGAAAGTTCACGCTGTCATTGTTCCTATTCTAATTTGTCCATGCTTATACTGGCTTTGAAATGATTCTAATTTTATGCTTCAGATCTCCATTTGAAGGTAGGAATTGCCTAAAAGCAGGTTGACCTTCCAATCTCAATTGAATATCTGGCAAGAGAATTTGAAGGTGCAATTTGCATTTTAACCAACAATTAACCACCGCCCAAACCCAAAATCCACCTCCACTTATCATAACTACAAGAACCACCTCCGATTACCATAACAACCACCACCACCACCTGTCCGCCTGGCCTAATTTAGATCTAATCCATGCGAGAAGTACCTGCCTTTCGACATGTGATCAGAACGGAGCTGCGATTTTGTCATTGTTTTGACTTGACTTCAAGGAAAATGACCGAATAGAGGCAATTACGGTTGGATTAAGGCCTGCCGCTGTCACTGGTGGTGGTGGCATGGACGCAATGAAGGACGTGGTTCGTAAGGTTTTGGTTGTTATGTGATGGCGGTAGAGGAAGAGAGCAGTGAGGAGCTGCTGGGGTCATAGTCTTGCAATGGTGGGTTGCTAGTGGATCTATGGTATAGTTGTGGTGGGTGGGTCATTCAATTGTGGTGTTGGTGCTTGTGGGCTTTGGCAATGGTGGTTATGGTGGTGGTGGTAGCGATCACTCTCGGTGATCAATGGAGATGGGATCAATGGTGAAAGGCGGAAGAGCAACAGAGAGGGACAGGGGATCAATAGTCGTGACTGGTTGTGCTTCAGTGGTGGCAATTGCGGTGGCGGCGGTCAAAGTGGGGGATGAGGGGTGAAGAGACCGAAGAGAGGAAGAAAAAAGATTGCTGGGAAGAGGGGTGCAGAGAGAAAAGGGATCTGGGTTAGAGAGGGAGAAAGAGAGAGGAAAAAAGAGAAGAGGCAGAAAATTTTGAAGAGCAACGAAGGGCATTTGGGTAGAAGACACAAAAGTGCGCCAGATTATCTCGCGCACTGCTTTTAGCCTTTTCAAAGGTATCTTGGACCGTCCACGTGGTTGAGGTGGACGGTCCAAGATGGGTTGGGAAGAAGAGCTCATCCCAACTTTGGGTTTGGATCTTAGTTGCACAAAGCGGGGGCGGGGGCGGGAGAGGGAACGGGGGCGGGGGAGCGTAAGCACCAAGAAGAATTTTAGGTTGGGAGCAGCTTGAATAAATAAATGCGTAAAGAGTATTATCATTTGTTTAGTAAAGTTTACATGGCCAGCGATAACAGACAAGGAGGTTTTAAGGACTTGAAGGAAGAGAGAAACAAGGAATTGAGTTGAAAAGGGCTTGATTTTCAGGTACTCTCTCACTTGTTCCATGCATCTCTATCCAGCTAACGGGATCGAGTTCCCATATTAGCTTGGGACGAGATCCCATGGAGCTCCTAACTTGGGATCGCAAAAGCGAGTTTCCGAGAGAGAAACGTCACCATCTTAGGAGTTTCCTGCAACTAAGGTTTGGATGGACTCATACACACTCTCTCTCTCTCTCTCTCACACACACACACACACATCTCTAGGTATGGGAGCTGATCCAATCCAAGCGCTGTTAAGTTTCCTACTTGCCAGTGGTGAGGCTTCACCAGAAGCATCTATCAAGTTAGCTTGAGAGATGACTCAAATTTAGCAATTCTGATTTCACAAGGGGATGGAGTTCTTGGTGCATTTTGTGGTTTTAACTGTCCCGATCCAGAATTGAAGAGAAGAAACAAGGAAGTCAAAGGGGATACCCACTTAAAATCTGGAAGAAGCCTTTTACCTAACTTGAATCAGATCTAAACCACCATTTTGCACTGACCTTCATCTGAATTGAATTATACCAACCACACAAAAACACTCTGTGTGTGTGTGTGTCACACACACACCCCCCACAACCCACTCAGAGTTCAACGAATTGAGACAAATCTGCATATACTTTACTCCAAATCGGCCATTCGTAGCTTGTGAGAAGGGGATGATGGGTGGTGAAGCTGAGCCACCTTTGGTGGTTCCTGGTGGTTAAAAGCAGTCGGCAGTGACGAGTGGCGATGGTGTGGGTGGTGAATCGGTAACGGGTGTTGATGGTGTAGGTGGTTGGTTGCAATGGTGTAGGTGGTGGTTATGGGTGACAAGTGGATCAGTGAGGTGGTTGCGTGGCGATGGGTGATGAGTCCGATGGGAAGGACAAAAAATGAACAAAAGAAACAACATTGACAGAAAGAGAAAGAGGGAGCAAGGACGTAAACGTTAATTGTCCATCTGCCTAATAATTGGGCGGGTGTATTAAACATCCAAAAAAAGAAGTAATCTGGAACCTCCGCGTATGGAGAATCAACGGCCAGATCATCGTTAGCAAGTTAGGGAACTTGCGAGCGCTTAGTGTAGATCAGCTCCCTCTATGTCTATACTATTATTAAGGGAGAGCACTGTTATGGCAAAGCCTGTTTGGCTTTTTCCAGTTTTATTTTATTCATGGTTTACATTAAAAACCATCTCACTATAGGGTTTCAAAGTCAATCTACATATTACACATGTCAATAAGAAAACCGTCGACCCAACTCCTGCAGACCCGCAATCTGCGTTCTTAATATCTCTCACCCGCAATCCCCTTCTTCATTTAGTTACGAGAACCAATGAACTCAGAGATAAAACTGAACTCCATGAAAATAAAACTTGCCTACATCTCTCATCTCATTAATTTTTAACATAAAGTGATTTTTCTATGCATGCACGACTTTTATTGTGCAAACACATTGCGTGTACCCTGTAAACACTGCTCTACATTTATATGTACAGACACACACACACACACACACACACACATATATATGTACGGCTCGCTTTGATATTGGAGCTAGGTCTATTGGTCTTAAAGTAGTACAAATGGAATCAGCTGTCAGCATGTCAAAAAGTTTTAGCACTCTGTTCTCTATTGAACTACATTTTCACCGGTCTCAGCTCAGTAATGTGCATCTCATTGCTTCTTGGTGGCACTATATACGATTGTTCCTTTCTGCTTCGTGGTTAGGTTTTGGCCGTTATTTTGAGCAACTACACCAATGTAATGCTGCCATGTTGGATGTCTATTTACCTTACTGTTTTTCATAGTTCATATGCTGCTTGCTAGGAGTGCACTCAATATGTTACTAGGTTTGGTTCTATTGGTGGATTTCTTTATAATGTTTGGTTGAATTAATATGTACGCTCCACTTATATTAATTCAAAATAAGTTATACATGTTCTAAAATTCCAGGTGCTGCTGAAGAAGCAACTGCAGTGTTTGGTGAAGCAGCTTCTCTTTGCATTCAAAAGCTGTACTTACATCATGGATTGGCTTCCCAGAGCTTGCATGCATCTTCTGATGATAATGCTTCTACTACTACCAAAAACTTCGGTTTAGAAGACATCAGTCCAAGGCAATTAAGACATATGCATGGCAATAACTTCAAAGATAGTACTGGTACCTATCATGGAGCTGTTTTGTCTGGAGGAGCTGCTTTTCAGCCCCCGAATGGTGGTCCTGCTAACACATCATTTTATAATACTCCTTCACCAATGATACCGCAGGTTTAGTTCTATAATCATCCTGCAGTTTTTCTGAACTTGTATTCTTATAGTCCTTTTGTTTTTTGTTGACTTACCAATTTCTCCAAAAGCTTAAGCTGTTAGAGAATGGACCCTACAATATATATCATGCTTAACACTCCCCCTCACATGCAAGCCCCCAATTGCACGTGGAGAGACAAATCGGGGTGCACCACACCAAGTGCATGATTAAACAAAGTGCAAATTGCACTAATAGTTATGCAATGGTGAACCAAATTCGAGCGGGAAGACTTTAACTCGAGACCTTGCGAAATCAGTGCTCTGATACCATGTTAAGTTACCATTTGTCTAACAGCTTAATCTGTTAGAAAATGAACCCAACAATGTGCATCATACTTAGCGTCATTGATAATTTAACTTCCATTTCTTTCTCCTTTCGTCATTCTAAAATTTTATCTTGCTTTGTGGTCGACATGCTTCCTTTTTAATGTCAAAGGCTTGCAACTTTGTAATTGTTCTTACAATCTTCCTTGATTCTCTTAAACATCTGAAGCTGTGCTAATCCTTTTGTGCCAAGGTATTGATTCTTGCTAAATACCTTTAGGATCCGTTTGGAACCAATTCTTTTAGGATTTGGATTTCAGATTTGGAATTGGATTTGAAATTCAATTCACTTTTTTTTGTTTGGAACGAAAGGGAATTCAAATCACGAAATCCCAATTTTGTGTTTGGAGAACAGAGGAAATGAAAAGGTAATAAATTTTTAGACAATTATATCCTTAACTTACGATGAAAAATAAATTACGGTAAGTGGTTTCAAGTGGGCTAGTGCCACCACATGGTGGTGGTGGTGGCAGCATTGCACGGGGTAGCAACATCGACGATGGAAGTGGTGGGGTGGTCAAGTGATGGTAAGGATGGTAGTGGTGGTCATCCACTGACGCCAATAGTGATGCCGGTGGCAGTAGTGGTGACGGCGGTGACAAAAGTGGTGACGGCGGCGGTGACAGTAGTGATGTTGACGGCGGTGGTGGCAATAGTGGTGGTGACGGTGGTGATGGTGGTGTTGGTGGAAATAGTGGTGGTGGCGACGGTGGTGTCAATAGTGGTGATGATGTGGTGGTGGCAGTAGTGGTGGCGACAGTGGTGGTGGTGGCATTATTGATGGCTATGGTGGCAGTGGCTGTGGTGGAGATAGTGGTGGTGATGGTTGTGGTGGCAGTGGTGGTGGTGGCGATGTGGCAATAGTGGTGGCGGTTGTGGTGGCAGTACTGGCGGCGGTAGCGGTGGCTGTAGTGGTGGGGGATGCGGTGGCGGTGGTGGTGGTGGCAGTAGTGGTGGCGACAGTGGTAGTTGTGGCAGTACTGGCCGTAGTGGTGGCGGTGGTGGTGAAGGATGTAGTGACGGTGGTGGTGGTGGTGGTGGCGACGGTAGTGTTAGCGGTGGTTGTGGTGACAGCGATAGTGGTGGTGGTGGTGGCGGTGGCGGTGGCTTGGTGGTAGTGGTGGTGGCGACAACGGTGGTGGTGGTGACAATAGTGGTAGCGGTGGTGGTGGCAGTAGTGGTGCCGGTGGTGGTGGTAGTGACAATAGTGGTGCCGGTGGTGGTAGTAAAAGTGTGGCGGTAACAGCAATGAAGATGGGGTGGTGGGTTCATTGTTGGAGAGATCTAGAAAAAGGGTAAGATAGGTAAATAATTAGTTTTAATTCAAGTAAATCGAAATCCCATGAAATCCGACCATTTTTCATCGGATTTCACACTATAGAAACAAATCCAGTCAAATCCCATCAAATCCAATTCCAATTCCTTTTTTTAATGTTCCAAACAACAAAATTTGAGAATTTGAAATGAAATCCCATCAATTCCATGGTTCCAAACACACTCTTAGGAGTTTCATTGTGTCTTGAAGTTCGTATCGTTGTAACTGCTGTTACAAAGTTTTGCGCTGTCTCATTTGTTTTAGAAGTACCAACATATTATGAATCTTGTGTATCAAGTGACATCATGTTCTGTCCAGTCACCATTATACTTCTTCAGAGCCTCTGTTTTGTTTATGGACCTTAAAATATTAGCAAAACTTGGTGTTGAGATATCTGAGAATTTGGAACTATTCTTTGTAGAACTTCCATCGGTAAAAGTTACATCGGAGATTGGGTTTTTGAGACTGGTCTTAATGGGATGGACATCTAGAAACTGTTGGATGTTTGGTCGACCCCATCACTTGCTTGTCCCAAAGAAAAAAAGTACTGAAGAGAAAATGGTCAATCTTAAATCCTGAAATTTGTATTGCCATGCTTCCTCGCCGCTACGACGCCATCTTTTCAACCAAGCCAACCAATCGAAGTTTGACACTCCGACACTATGTCTCAACTCTCTCTTGCCGAAACGATATTAGTAAATCCAAATTTCTGTCTAAGAGCAGTTCATTAAGATTTTAGATGCGAAACAGATGATAGCTAATTTAACAATTCTTCTTTGAAATGCAAACCTCTAAGCGAACAACAGAATTTCATGAATCCAGACACTTCAATCTTAGAGAAGCAAAAACATAACAAGCTAAAACTTGAAACAAAATCATCACCTCCGTCACAAGAAAAGGTATATGAAGCCATTGTCACCGTCTTCACCTGAAGCATCACCGTTCACGCCGGTTATCGCCGACTACCACCATCATGCAAGCTTCACTGGAATCATGGCATCACCAACATTTGAGGGCTTGTAAGTAACAACCTAATGAGAAATAAGATGAATATTTTGCCAAGAGAAGCTAGGGATTATATTGGAACATCCAATGAAGCTTCTCATGATTGCAATGAATTCTTTACCTATATAACACTGCTGTTCACTCTTTTGTTTAGTATGATATTCTGTTTAGTTTACTTTGTTACATAACATGCAAGTGTGAACTTGGTAATTTCCCTATCCCAGTTTGTAGATTTCATGTTTGAACACTAGAATAGTAAAGGTTTGCTGACTGCTGTTGAAGTATTTGAGCAAGTAAGAATTGATTTCCTCCATTTGATTACTCTATTTAAAATTATGCTGGATAAAGTGCAAGCTAACTCTTTCTTTATTACTTCTGTACTTGTGGTTTTAGTAACTTGACCTAATTATTGAGTTTCCTGGTGCTGTTTGAATAAGATGCTTCCTTTTGACGTTCAAGACAGATGGTTTTGACTCGTTCGTATCTTGCAGATGTCAGCTGTTGCTCCGCCACCAGTATGTAGAAATGTGCAGCCAAACGGCCCAAACCCGAATGCAGTTAGTGCTGATGGTTCACCAAGGTCAACTGTGAACTCTACAATTCAAGCGCCTAGAAGAAAGTTTGTGGACGAGGGCAAGCTAAGAAAGGTTATGACTGTTACATTCCCCTATCTGTATGTGGACGTATCTTGCCCTGTTTTGGAAAGTGTCCAAAGAAGTAGAAATAGAAAAGATGATGTGGTGTCACTTCATAACTATGGTGCACATTGCCGGAGATGAACCTATTACGTGGCAAGGGTTCAGCCGGTCTAATCATTGCCTTCTTCACGGAGACCCATGAATCACATAGGTGTCCAGATGGATAAAGAATAAAGATGGGAAGTGTTTGATGATTGCCAACTGTCCAAATGGAGGCATAAAAGGAACTTATAGGATCTGTGCAAAATCTGATGCTATGCTTAATTGATATTTTTAATCTGTGGATTCAAATTGATCCATTCTTGCACACTGAGACGCCACTTGGCAGATGGTGGGACTTTGGCTTCTCTATGACCATTAATGGGGTCTTTTAATCGATTCTGGGAAAGTAATGACCCTATTCTCATATAGGTAAATAATTCAGCTTGCAGGGCAACGGAAAAATTAGACGTTAGATTGAAATACAGATAGGCACTGGAGATATGATTCTTCTTACTTGGAATATTGGCTACTCTCATGTTATCTAGCTTGTGGTTTGACTTGGATATAGTTCATCTTTGCTGTTTATATTTTTACTTCTGCTGTTGGTTTGACTTATATATAGGCATACTTGCTTTTCTTTCTTGTTTCGGTCCCCTGTCATGCACTTCTCTCATTCATGGTTGATGTATCGTTTTTTACCTATGTGATATTGTGATGTTGGATACCTATGTAGTGCAATTTTAGATCAAACACTACTAGTCTCTTGTTTGTTGAATGGGTCTGTTTACCCTTTTCAGAGGTGGAACTCATGATTCGTGAACCTGCCTGACAATTAATTTTACTCTTGGTTTTATCTATTTTGTCCTCAGATATCAGGAAGGTTATTCTCTGATTCTGGCCCTAGACGAAGTACTAGACGTGCTACAGAAGCAGCGGCACACCTAAATTCAACTACCACTACAGCTGGAAATGGAACTGGCCACTCTTCCAATCATCTTGGTGGTTCTAAGTTGAGCTCTGTTGCATTTCGTTCTGTGACAGTTAGAAAGGGACAATCTTGGTCTAATGAAAATTTTGACGAAGGTGATGAATATTATTCTTGTACTTACAGAAGCTAATACATTGGCGTCATAAAATACCGAGTTTAGAATTTCTTTGAACATAAGTGGATGACATTTTTACCATTTGATTGACAAAAGTTGTATGAAATTCCAGTTGTTATTAAGCCGGTAAATTTATTAGGCCATGTTCGATATCATTCCAATGAGAGACCTACAAACTGGTATAGTGGAGTCCCTCATCTACGCCTTAGTTGCACGAGGCGGGGGTGGGAGCGAGGGCGGGGGAGCGTAGGTGCCTAGGAGAATTTAAGGTTGGGAGCGGCTCGAATAAATAATTATATAAATAAATTATTAAAACTCAAAAGGAAAGAAAACAAACTAAATGTAGAAATGACAAAGTAGAAGTGCAGGACTGTAGTAAAACATTAGCAGTCAACAGTAAATAGATTAAAAACATAGCTCCATAACATAGTTTTACGCTTAGTTGCACAAAGCGGGGGCGGGGGAGCGTAAGCACCAAGAAGAATCTAAGGTTGGGAGCGGCTTGTACAAATAAATGCATAAAGAGTACTACCATTTGTTATTTTGTTTAGTATAGTTTAAACAAGAGAGAGAGAGAGGGAGGGAGGGTTGGGGGAGGGGCCAGCAACAACAGACATGAGGCTTTAAGCACTTGAAGGAAGAGAGCTTGAGTTTTGATTTTCGAGCCGCTCTCTCACTTGTTCCATTCATCTCTGTCCAGCTGACGGGATCGAGTTCCCATATTAGCTTGGGACGAGATCCCATGGAGCTCCTAACTTGGGATCGCAAAAGTGAGTTTCCAAGATAGAAGCATCACCATATTAGGAGTTTCCTGCAACTAAGATCTACGCACACATTGAAAATTTGATTAGTAATCACCACTGCACAATGCTGAGTTGCACATGCATTGAGCTAGGTAATTTTGATGCCAATCTCACTTTTAGGAAAAATTGAGACACCAGTTTCTTCTACATTCCTTTATGCTTTATTTGTTTGCCCCGTGATATCCACAGTTCACAGATGTATATTTCTGAGAATCCATTTTGCTGTTCTCTGCTATTTCGTTGTTTATATACTTTGACTTCCTAGTATATGTCTCACATATAGTCTCAATTCTCATATTACAGGTTTCTTTGTGCATATTCAGATTATATATTCCTGTGTCTACCAATAAAATATGTATTCAGATTATGTATCAACGTTGGTTTTCCTTCTGTATGTTTCAGAACTTATTATTAGTGCCACATTGCCAACTCACATTTGCTTGCCAAAATTTAAATCTGTTTGCGCACTTTGTTTTGGTGAAGGTTATGTTTGTGTAGTTTGGTGGGTTGTCTGAATCTGCTTTGCCTTTCTTGGGAAAGATGGCACGTGGCGTGTCTGGGAGTTAGTGCCAGTGACTGCTGTGGCGGACACCTACACAGGCGCTGACATGGACCTTGGTGGGGATGGGGGGGGGGGAGGACCTTGCTGGTGTGCTGTGACACGATGGATAATAGCCGGAAAACTATCTTATATGCTTTTCACTTGTTCAATGTAGGTATTTCATATATTATCATCTCAATCAAATCCAGGCTTTTAAGTAATAGAATACTCAAAATGTTTCTAGTTCCAACAGTTGACAATTTATGATCTAATTAAACACACAAGTCAACAATTCCTTAAGAATTTGTCCCAACCGTGTCATGGAGTGTCCCAAACATACCATAAAATGTTTCATGGAAGAGCGCTCCAACGTGTTGGATTGTTGCAAATTGTCCAGGCCACAATGGAGTCCGAAATGGTATTTGAAACGATTAAAATCCGAACGCCTCTAAGTTATGTCTATGTCTCATGTGTGTCAGATGCTGTGACTTCGCGTTCTTAACGTGTCAGTGTTTTTGGGTCATATTTGAGTTGTGGGCCAGTAACTCGGCCCCTCCCACCACGCTCAGAAGTAGCTTTTTTTATATTTTGTGCCGCTCATATGCATCATGTATGTTGTACTTCAGATGCGCCTCCTTGGCATGATTTATTTATACAAACAGTCAAATGAAAAAAAAAAAAATAAGCTTCCTTGACATTTCTATGAATATGGTTTCTTCTCATGGCCTGTCTTCACCCACAACTGACATACGACCGGTTACTTGGTTGGTAGGAGTCACCCATTTCCTGACTATTACAACTTACGCGCCTCCCTCTGCTGCAAAATAATAAAGCAGAAATCTAGTTTTTCTGCGACTACTGCTGCCTCTTTTGATCAAAGCAGATATATACTTACTATTGTTACTTCTTCAGGAACCCGGCCTGAGGCTTGTTATGAAACTCGCTCAAATATGATGTCTATTTCTGGTTCATCTCCCGCTGGTGATACTAGATCTTTTGAACAAGAAGGGGAAACCACTACGAGTGGATCTCGAATCTCGGGCGGTGCTTCAGAAATATTAGCCCTCTTGAGAACTCTTGGAGAAGGCTATAGGCTTTCATGTATGTACAAGAGCCAGGTATTACATAATTATCTACAGAGAAAAAATTATTCTTAGTGGCGGGTTTAATCATGTTAACGCTTTTTGGTTGAACAGGATGCGCTGGATGTTTATTTGAAACTTCCTCACAAGCATTATAACACAGGCTGGGTGCTTTCTCAGGTAACAACTTCAGCTCAAACTCTTTGCTTTATTCTTCAGGTGCCTGTTAATTTGACCAGTTATTGGTTTATTGCAATGGACCAACATCATGCTACCATAACCGGTGCATATTATTAGAATGGACCAACATCATGCTACTAGAACTGGCGCATGGTGTTGCAGCCTTAGTTGCACAAAGAAGGGGCGGGGGCGGGGGAGCGTAAGCACCTGGAAGAATCTAAGTTTGGGAGCGGCTTGAATAAATAAATGCGTAAAGAATATTACCATTTGTTTAGTATAGTTTACACGAGAGAGCACTGATTGACAAGCTCTGTTCTCTCGAGGAGGGTAGCCAGCAACAACAGACAAGCTTTAAGGACTTGAAGGAAGAGAGAAACATGAATTGAGTTGAAAAGGGCTTGATTTTCAGGTATTCTCTCTCTTGTTCCATGCATCTCTGTTCGGCTGACGGGATCGAGTTCCCATATTAGCTTGGGACGAGATCCCATGGAGCTCGTAACTTGGGATCGCAAAAGTGAGTTTCCGAGAGAAGCGTCACCATATTAGGAGTTTCCTGCTACTAAGGTTGCAGCGCTTATTTAAAGTTAGTTCCGCATAATCCAGCAATCATCTATTTTGTTAATAAGCTTCCAGTTTGGTTGCAAGGATGAAGGGATATATTTGGCATCGGAAGTTTTTGAGAAAAGGAATGAGCCAGCATGCGTGTGTTTTTGGGTTCTATTTTAAGCTATCTAACCATATATTGATAACGTGATGTTCTTTTATTTTCCGAAGTGCGAATTGCTCTAGAATAAAGGGTTTTTTCCCCTCATCCTGTAGCTTTCTCTAGATGTCTCTGTATCTAGGTATTAGGATGTATGTCTTACTTGATGCTTATTTGAGACGAACTTTTATCTAATAAATTACATGTGTACATGGTTCACTTCTTGATTGCCTCCACAATTATTTTGTTCATTACCTTGGAAGTACTTGTTTCTCTGACTTTGCCATCTGAACACAGGTTGGAAAAGCCCATTTTGAATTGGTTGATTATCTAGAAGCTGAACGCGCCTTCAGCCTTGCCCGCCTGGTATCTCCCTATAGTTTAGAAGGAATGGATATATATTCTACAGTTTTATATGTGAGTTCTCTATCCTAGTAAAGTTGTTTACATACTCTCAGTGCGTTAGTTACGTCTTAACAATTGGTACCATCCCTCCTACTCCAATCAGCCAAGCCGGCCTGGTATCTCATTATAGTGGATTTGTCTTCTATTTGTCCTGTAACAGAACATTCTTTTGTGTTTTAGAACCACACTTACACTCATTGAAACTCTACTTCAGTACATCTTTAATGCCTAATTGTCAAGCAAAGTGTTCATTCAAGAGGTTATGTCCTTTTAGTAAAAAAATTGTGATCTCTGTTGCAGCACGTGAAGGAGGATATGAAGTTGAGTTACTTGGCTCAGGAGCTTATAGCAACCGACCGCTTAGCTCCCCAATCATGGTATTGTACTACATAATTCATTAGATCTCTGGTTTGGTAGTTAGTTTGAGGAATGATAGAACCTTTCTGAGGGGATCTTACATCCTGAAGTTCAGTTAGACACAATGCGCAGTAGAACTTTACTCGGGCATGTCTTTCTGGTTCGGGATTTTTTTAGCTATTTCCTCACTCTCGCAGTCTACAATGCACAGAGGCAAACATAGTATGTGGTTTTATTTTTCTCTTCCTTAATGTATAATAACACGTAATGTCATTCTGGTATTTAGCTTTGCCTCTAATAATTTGGTACTATCTTGGCTAGTATATGTTTATGGAGGTTCTCATAGAGCTACTATGTTTCTCATGATAACTTGAACGCTTGCTCCTATATGTCCTTGTTGGTATGAGCTTGATGCTATTAAGAGGTTGCCTCTTGCTAGGATTGCGTCTTCAGCAGCCTTGACATCCATTAGAGGGCGAAGTGCGTTTCAAATAGTTTCGGTTATTATTTTGACTGTCTTTTTTACTCTGTTTTTGCTGAATTCGTATGGCAGGTGTGCTATGGGAAATTGCTATAGTTTGCAAAAGGACCATGAATCAGCGCTCAAGAATTTTCAACGGGCCGTGCACCTAAATTCAAGATCTGCATATGCACACACCCTTTGTGGTCACGAGTATGATAAATAGCTGCTTCACTATCGATACCGTACCTGAAATTGATGGTCTTTAAAGAGTAGTCGTCCTTAACAGACACACTCATTTCTTGTGTCTAGGCATTTTATTGAAGTATTGGTACTTCTTTCTATGTGACAGGTATGTTGCCTTAGAGGATTATGAGAATGGAATTAAAAGCTACCAGAATGCGCTTCGGGTTGATGCAAGACATTACAATGCCTGGTATGGTCTTGGAATGATCTATCTTCGCCAAGAGAAGTTTGAGTTCTCAGAGCATCACTTCCGGAAGGCTTTCCAAATCAATCCGCGTTCTTCTGTTATAATGTCATATCTTGGGACTGCTTTACATGCCTTGAAGGTTGAGTCAATTGCATCGCTGATTTTTTTTTTATTTTTATCTTTTCTTTCTTCTTTAGTAACAGGTAATGTCTTTCATGGATCTCAAGTTGTTTCTTTTAATATGACAGAGAAGTGTGGAGGCTTTGGTGATTATGGAGAAGTCTATTTCAGCAGATAAGAAGAATCCTTTCCCCAGGTATCAGAAGGCTAATATACTTGTAAGCATGGGAAACATCGATGGAGCTTTAGAGGTTCTAGAGGAGCTCAAGGAATATGCCCCTCGTGAGAGCAGCGTGTATGCTTTGATGGGTAAGATATACAAAAGGCGTAATATGTATGACAAGGCCATGCTTCACTTTGGACTAGCTTTGGATTTGAAACCATCTGCAGCGGATGTAGCTACCATCAAGGTGATTTTGTTTACCACTAGTTTCCTTGCATCCGGAACTGGATACTTCAAATTATATTACCATGGTTCAGCATCCGGCTTTCTGTTTTGATGAGGAAAGCTGTATTGGCCTTGCCACTTTAAATCTCACAAAATATAAAATACAGAATAACACCTGAATGACTTGAATCATTATCTTCACCCTCCATGATTCTATACAGAACTACAAATGGTTCTAGTTCAGAGCAACAAGTTTCTTGCCTTCTTATTTCCTGTCTTTTAACAGGCTGCCATTGAAAAGTTGCATGTACCAGACGATACAGAAGACTCCTTGTGAAAATGTTATCCTGTACGCCGGTTCCAAATGTAGAGCATGTTGTAAATTATCCGGCTCAAGACAATCAGCTTTCCCAAGAGGTTTGGCCTGCTTGTGCTTTCGGCTACGCGATGGATAAGACCTAATTCTTCAGGATGCTTTATTCTCGTGGGCACCTCCAGATGTAAGTTTTGTAGGCGTTTCACACACTAGTAGAGGAAGCAATGTAATGATGTCAAGGATGCATACTTGTACTGACAAGTTTCTATGAATGCCTTTAAAGGATTCATATCATATATGTCTTCTCTTCTATTAATGTACCATTACTTTCACCAATTGATTCACACCATGAACTGTGCTTTGTCAAATTTCTAGATGAGGACTTCCGACATGACCTCTAAAAGAGTTCAAGGCTGGGACGGAGAGCCTTTAATCAATCTTCCAATCTCATGGATGATTTCTGTTCTTCCTGAATGTCTATCTTGCTTCCAGTGATTTTGACATTTTCACTTTTACATGAACCAGGTTTCTTACTGAATATCTATCTTGCTGTTGCTTCGTCTAACCGATTTTCTGCAATGTGTTGAAATTAATTTCTGCCTAAATGGTCCACGACTATCTAGGACAAATGGACTGGGAAGAGTTGATGTGATAGAAACAGGTGCAGTACTACATGGTTAGTACTAAATGGTATGATTACGGACTATACAATATTTTCTTCAGGGTCGATGATTACGGGGCGCAGAGACAGTGCATCTTTAGGAGAGAGGTGGTCTTTAACCTTAGCCCCACCTCAAATGATGTCTATTTAGACCTCAGCTTGAAACAAGATGAGTAAGATCACTGTGAGAAATGTTAAATTATCATTTGATTAATTAATCGGCAAGACTATAATTATGCTTTAAACGAGATGGAACACGCCCGAATGTAGTAAGGACCATAGCTAGTCTGCCAAGGAAAATTTAGACAACTTACAAATTGATTAAAAAGTTTAGTTCCGTAACACAAAAAAAAAATGAGTAGAATTTAGCTTATGGAGTACGTTGTTCCAACCCCGCTGTGATTGGAACAACGTGAAATTATAGAAGAAATGACACGGTAACAAAGAAGTCATAGAAGAAATGGCTCACACATCACTGCTTGATATTCAAGAGAGCCTATGCCACCGCCACTTACACAACCTACGGAAAAGTATTGACCTTCCACTAAAGGCCATAAAATTTCTAAGAAGTCTTATTAGTACTGTTTTCAGTGATACTTTTGCCATGACTTTTAGCGACAACTTGTAACCCCAAGGAATGAGGTTGCAGCATAACATTTGTTTTCGTTTCACACAGTGGGCTGGAGATGTTCCACCATTCTCTTCGCCATGACTTGCAAACCTGAGCCAATGAAACAGTCCAAATCCTCCAGTTTCCACCCTTCCACTGGCTCAACTTCATACGCCCACTCTATGTCACACCCATCTTCTGTTGGCACCACTTTGACCCTTGAAACGTAGGAGTTGAACCCAACATTTCCATCGATAATGGAATAGCTAAAGCACATTTCACTTGGACTAATGGAAATCAGTTTCTGCTTAGTCCAGTTCACAACCTCGTCGCCACCGTTAACCGGAGTCTTGAAGCCAGCACAGTACCGCACGGCGCCCGGTTGGCCTGAGAGGCCTTCGACCGCAAGGCAGGTGGTCAGGGTCGGGAACCACTTGTTTAGGCCAAAGAAGTCCTCAAGGAGAGGCCAAACTTGTGCTGCTTTTGGACCTGCTAGCTTTGCACAAGCCTTGCCTTCCCATTTTGGTTGGTCTTTGAGAGACATTATGTTAGAAGGGTCTTTAAGAGAATTTCCTGGTATTCTGTTAGAGGGATGGCGTCTACCGAGGACTCTTGTGATGGGTTATATAGGGGCTTTTTGGCGATGAAATGGTGTCCTTGCCACGAGGAACATGTTTTGGGTCTATAAGGTACTATATGACCCACTTACTTCGTTATCATACACACAATTCACGATGCTATTAAAGAGTGAAAGGGACTAAACCCACGTGCTTTTTAGTTAAATTCACACCGTTGCATGTCTAAAGGGTTAAAAATGTCAATAATATCTCTTTTAAAGACAAAAAAGTACGAGTACTTCAAAAGAAACGTGTCTAAAATTACCTATAGGTGGTAGGGGTCAGGTTATTGATGTGAGATAGATCCAGAAAAAAGGTGGTTGCACCGACAGAACCAAAAGCCCTCCTTCTTTCAAAGAGCAGATGACGGGTTATTCACATTTCATTTGATTGTCAGAATTGAAAGCTAAGCTAAGCTAAGCAAAGCAGTGAGAATTCTAAAGATTCCCCGGTTTCTCCTCAAAAAATAAGTAACTGGGCCAATAAAATCCTGCCTAATGGAGAGGTAGTTGGAGAGCAAAATAGCTATGATGTCTTTAGTTTACTAGGGACATCAACATATTATATCCTCTTTCCATTGCTTAGAAAAAGTGAGCCACTCGTTCATGTACTAGATAATATCATTACTGGAGCGGAAAGCATTAGCTATCCGCTCTCAGGTTGGGGAAAGTGAGGAAGGAACAAATGGAGAAATAGAAACAAATTCGTTAGTATAAAAAAAACAACATAAAGATTTAGTCGCACCCTAGAGAGAATATACTTGTTTTAAGCGAACGGTGATAATACTGGTACTATCCCCGACCTACTTGAGATCATTGGGGTGAATAAAATGGGACTGCGTTCCTCAGTTTGTAATTTTCCCAACTTCTATAAATCTTGCCCTTCTCACCGAACAAATGATCAATATTTTGCGACCTTTGGACTCCTAAAGTCAGAGCATAGGGCAATATGATTGATTTCTCATCACATTACTCCGTAGTTTTAGCTTTTGATTGTGAGATGGGCCGTTAGATATTATACTTGTTTTCCATGACATGTACGATCTTTTAAGAGTCCGTTGAGGCCAATTCTATTGGCATTTCGATTTGACAAATGAAACTTGTGTGACTAGTAGTGCTTAAGAGAAAATGCCGACTATAACCGAAGAGTGCAAATCGCCAACAAGACTGCTTGTTCAGTTCTTCTCAATACCACATTATGTAACGTGCTTCGAATAGTTGACGCCACTATCAAAGTCCCAGTGCTTCTAACAGTTGGCTTTTTATTATGGGATAGACTATTAAGTACTTTATTTTTCGTGACATGTACGATCTTTTAAGGGTCGGTTCGGGCCAATCTCATTAACATTTCAAGTTGACTAATGAAACTAGTGTGACTAGTAAAGCTTAAGAAAAATGCCAACTATAACCGAAGTAGGAGTGCCAAATTGCCAATAAGCCTGCTTGTTCAGTTCTTCTTAACACCACATCCTGCAAGGTGCTTCTAATTGTTGTCACGGTCACTAAATCCCTGTCTTTCGTAGTTAGCAAGTCTAGGATATATATGAAGATAGTAAATTAGCATAAACCAATTAAATAATAAAGAACTAGCTAATGTGCCCGTTCCATGGCACGGGACGCGATGCAATTTGGTTTTAGTACCATGTACTTTAATTTAGCCGAATTGGTTCAAAATTCCAAAAACTAAAGAAAGATACTAGTTAATGTTAAAGGCAAATGAGCTAATTCATTTGTACATCTTACATGCGTAATATTTGGCATTACTCAAGTATGTAAAATTTTTCAATAAAGTAACTCGTCACTGCCTGATATATAAGAATCACAATAAAACAAAGAGAACCTTCAACCCAAATTTTGGGTTATAAATGATATTATCATTTAAAACTACTACTGAGGAAAAAAGATGAATGACAAATTTCACCAACATACTGATTTTAGTCCTTTTATCCTAATTAATTGGTTTGTATACCAGAATTTAGTAAAGAATATTTGAATTTTATATAGTGATAGGCCTGATTGCCTCTTTAGTGACAAAAAGGCGCCGGCTTAGGAAAAAAGAGTGTAGATTTAGTTTCACATTTTTCTCTTTCTTTTTGTGTAATATATTGGCAAATCCGCATATTTCCTATAGTCACAGGTTATATATTACTTGATGAGAAGTACATTATTTTATGTGCTTTAATTTTTAGATCAGTGCATACCAATAAAAAAATGTTCAAACTCCAAACTATTACTCCCTCTGTCCCACATAATTTGATCAATTTTTTTTTGTACGCATATTAAGAATTTAAGTAATATATTGTGTATTTTCTATTCCACCCTTTAGGGATAAGAGGGGAAAAAAATGTGTGAGGAGAGAGAAAATGAGTTAGTCGATTGTTAAATGTGGAGAGAGAAATGAATAAAACGTGTAAGAAACTTGGTCAGGAGAGAGATAATGAGTTGATGGAGATTTAAATGCGGAGAGAGAAATAAAATAAAAAAGTGTAAAAATGGTAAATATATATGTATGAGTACGTACATAATCTTTTTTAATTTGAAAACGAGCAATTTTTGTGAGACCGTCCAAAAAGAAAAGTTGATCAAATTATATGGGACGGAGGGTGTATCAAGGAAACGATTTACAATAAATTTCACCCACGTGCTGGCTTTGTAGTCCTTTTATCCTCATTAATCATTTTTTATACCAGAATTAGTAAAGGATGTTCATTACTTAATCTAATGATAGGCCTAATTGCTTCTTTTTTTATGACAAAAAGGTGTGGGCTTAGCAAAAAAGGATGTAGATTTAGTTTCACTTTTTTCTATTTTGTGTAAACTAATGACAATCCATGTTGATATGTTATCATACTTGGTAAAACTTTAAGCTCCATATTATTAGCCGTGGATATGTCGTTACGATGATTTGGACTCTCACGAGCAGAAATGTTAGCTTGGCTTCAGTCTTTTATTGACTAACTAATAGTATGTATACATCAAGGCATGTCTATTTCAAACATTTTTCTTTCTCTTTGCCACTAAAGATTCCATTTAAGTGACAAAAGAATGAAATTTTGTGACTGTATACACAGGAGTAACTACATTGAAAACCTCATAGTTAGGTTGCATATTGTATGAATAACGGTGAAAGAAAATTAGAACGCGTGTATTAAGTTATATCCATACATATGCGTCTACAAAAATTATAATGCTACTTTTCAACTACTAAACCTAATAAAAGGTCTTACAATGAACAGTTTTGGACATATTGAACTAAACTTGATTTGAAAGTACAATAAAGAAAGGCCGAGGAGCCAATAACAAAAATGCAAAAAAAAAAAAAAAAAAAAAGAAGGTAATAACTCTCCTGTATCGTTATTAACTTCTTTGGGATTTTAATATTGGAACCCTGTAGTCAATTTTTCGTAAAATCCTAATGTCCCATAAAATACTCGATTGATGATAGCTTACAATTCTATCATTAGGATCCTTATGGTATTTTTTTTTTTGTGCCGGTAAAGGGTCCGTAAGAAAAAGATTATGTAAGGACGCACTCAATTGGGAGTCATAATAACAACTATAATTTCTTTTGCAATATTAATGAACTCAATTTTTTCATTTATCCGTTAGACACCCCATTTTTTTAGTTTTATTTCATATTTTTAATCATTTATGTTGGACTTTATTAATAAATAAATTTTATTATTTGATGTTGGTTGTAAGCTTGATAACAAGTAATATGCCTTATTTATTTAATTCAGCTTAGTCAGTCTAGTCTAGTCTAGTCAGTTTAACCCAAATTTATTAGGCCCAGTCCATTGGATAACTAGCCTAGTTAGTTAGGGTTAACCCAAGTTATGTTAGATTCAAGAAGGAAAGTTTGAGTTGGAGACTTGAGAATCAATTTGAGAGACAAAGTGATTGGTGTGGATATGAGAAGAGTTTTTCAAATCTGGTATTATCTCTAACAGTTAATCAAGATAATTATCTATTTTCGGACATGATAATGTTCCGAAATTCATAGTAAATTATATAAAAATTTAGGGGTAAGCTGACTAGTTTTCGACTAACCGGCCGGTTAGTTGACTTATGTCAATTTGTAATTTTATCACTTATTCAGACTTATCTCCAGCCTTGCACATTGACATTGCCAATCTTATCAAATTCTGCGAGCCTGAGCACTATAAAAATGAACTTCATCTTCATTTGTGAAGGGATTCACAAGTATATTCTCTTTAGAGCTTGCGTGTTATTTGTCTGTAAAGCGATATTCTTGCTCTCTTGAGAATTCAAGCCATTCAAATTCACTTCAAAAAGTCTCTTGTATTCCTTGCATCACGGATCATTCGGAGAACATTCTCGAGTCTTCAAGGCAAGCTACTTTTAGAGGTAACTTTTAATAACTTTCTAGCTTAGAAATCATATAGATTGTCTTCCAATCCCGTAGTCGCATTTCAATTAAAAAACATAAAAAAAGTCTTTTACATTTCTTGGTCTAAGTCTAAGTCCCGAAATGTAGACTATTCCTCGTAGGATCAATGTTGAACTACGGTGATTTTGATTCTGGCTTATCCGACCGGATACGTAGGCAATTCGACCCTTGTTGTCGAGTTCAAGTCAAAAATATAAAAATTAACTTAGGATGAGTCTTACTATATTTTGCATGCCACGTGCTTTTAAGGCCAATAATTATTAGAACTGAAGTAGAGACTGAAAGGGTGGGGGTGGGTGCCTAACACCTTCCCGTTGCGTAACTTAGTCCCGAGACACCTATCTTGGTTTCGATAAGATTAGTCGTCCTTCTTGGACACCTTTGAATCACTTTTTATGTTTTTTTTTTCTTATTTTCTCAAATTAAATAAGATGACGACTTCTTTAAAATCCTTTCTGAAATTTTTTTCAAGGTGGTTCGCTAACTAAGAGGACAAGACTTGAAATTAAAATTTTTTTTTGGCCTTGCTTTATTTTTCTTGTATTTTGTGCTATGTACAATATGACATAATTGTGGTACTTGCGCTTTTATTTCCATACCTCACACACGCGCATGTCTCACCCCTACCTACCTATTTGAGAGCGACACATTCGAGGCATTTGGTCTTCCTGGCTCAAGGCGATCTCTCAATCAAGTTCTCAACTCTACGTGCCTAGTACTAAAGATTCCTCCTGGTCTCTTGGTATATTAAACGACTTGTATACCTACTCGTGATCGCCCATTATTAACTTCCTAGTTACGGGCATGAGGCACATGGTAAGGTCGAGCCGATGGAGTGACATTTACACCGGTATTATAAGGAGAAACCTCACATCCGCCATTCAGTGTTCTGCACTTTGAGAGAATACATGTATTGGCATATGTCATGTTGACAAGGAAACCACTAGCATGCTGTAAGCTAAATTGGTATTTTCGCCAAAAAAGGAGACTCTGACCAACCGGCTGAATATCCGCCCTCACACTGACCAACCTACTGGTTCATTTACAAAGTGGCCGGACGGTTAGTCAGTACCCCACTTTTTCAGACATTCTCCCATAAAATCATAATTACCTCACTGACCAAACGGAAGGTTAACTGGACGGTTAATCAGTGTCCAATCCTTGTAAGGGTATAAATTTGGCCAGTTTAATATTTTATTATGTGGTGTGCTTATGTGTGTCTCCCATTGTGTGATTCTATTACTAGGATAACAAAATGTCAAAAGAAAAAAGAATAGAAGAAATAAATAGCATGTACGTGCATATTCCAATTGTGTTGTCCTAGTTTCTTCATGGAGTCGCCATGTCTTTCCCTTTAATTTAAAAAAAAAAAACAATACAAAAAAAAAAAAAAAAATCAAGAATAGTTTATGCCCCTCTTAGAAGTTTTTTTTAGAGTTTAAGGCAAATAGTGTTTGTATTTTTAATAAATCGAAGAGTCTATCCTTAGCAAATTGAAAACATAACATTTTTCAAAGCAAGAGAGAATTGCTCGATTTCATAATTGACCAATCACTTCGGGATATTGAGCAAGAGATAGCTTTGAATTTAAGCCTAGTAGTCTATCTCATTGACGCTTCTTCTTTACACTTAAGGGTGGTGACTCACTGTCCCTCAAGCATACAAATCAGAATTTCATTTCATTTGAAATTGAATGTCAAAAAACTAACGGTAGAATTTGGTTTGAAACTTAGACATTCGAGTGAGAATTTAGGAGACTATCATGAAAAGACTGTGACTTCCTTTCTTGGCCAATCCCTCGTTCACGAGAAACAAGTCAAATCCTCAAAGAAAATGAGGTTTCATATTTATGTCAAGGCTTTCTCTTGTTCAAAGCTCACTTACCCCCTCTCCTAGGTTGGACCATTTATCTTAAGAAAGAAAAAGAAAAGAAAAAGTCAGCTAGGCTAAAAATCTTGAGAAGGGCGGTCTAGGCAAAAGCAAAAGTAAGGGCACCAAAAGAAAAAAAAGAAGAAAGAGAGATCCGAAAAAGTGTAGGCTTGCATGAGTCTTCCCTGGAATAAACATTATGATTAGAGGCCTTCGATTGGCCACCACATATCATCCTGATTACTCTGTACAGATCGTACCATTTGTAAGCCCTTTGTGCCTAAACAACTTTGTCTTTCTTTTCAGAAGCCTGTATTTCTAACCTTAGGTTGGGTAGTCTCCTGATGTGTGCCTACGTCCTAATTGTTGTTACGAACTCAACTCAGCATAGTAAGGGTTCTCGCTCATAGGAACCGAAGCCTTGAAGATAGATGATGAGTGAAATCATTAGTTTCATTTATTCAATCTAAAAAAGAAAGAAGAAGTTTTGAAGAAAAAATAAGAGAAGAAAGAAAAGAGAAATATATGGGATTGAAGAATCATTGTCGAAAAGCACTGCATGAAGCACCATTGATTGAGTTTGAAGAATTGATATTCAGTAGATCCGATTTGACCTACGTTCGACTTGATTCCCAAATGGGGATATATAGGCAGCTTAGTCACCTTCTAGACTCAGTCTCCATGGCCACACACTAGGGGCTTTGGTTTCATACTTGGGTTTTTTTAGCTTTATTACTATTCGTTTCTTAGCCCATACCCTGGCCTACATTGTGTGTCATATAAATTTCTCCTTGAGGTTATGCTCATTCAAGAAAGACAAAGGTTCTCCCACATTTTTAGGAAGTCAAAAAAAAAAAAAAATCAAAAAAAAAAATAAATGAATAAAAAGAAGAAGATAATGTCCATGCATTTTTTTAGAAGGCTACATCCTGACATAATATATTCACCTTCATATTGGCTTGTTGGAGGACCTTTGGACTCTTGATTTCTCCGAACAAGATATGTTCACTTGAACTCAACTCTTTCTTTCACCAAAAAATTGTTTTAAGAGGCATGTGAAAGATAGTACCAAGTTAAATCACATTGACCTGGTCCTTATTAATGTTGGGTATTTTAGGGTCTTGTTCTTTTTTGGATTTACAACGGTCCCCTCAACTATTCCTAAACAAATTGTGCAATAAGATCATATGATTCGTCTAAAGGAAAAAAATAATTTAAGATTAAATACTTTAATAACCCAGTAATTGTCATGTTCTACACACATCATGACTTAACAACTACCTTTCTAATGGATTTGGACAAAAGGCATAGTTTTTTGGCTACTTGATTCTATATGCCTGTCCCCCTTATATGTAGCTTTGCAATAACACTTGCATGTATTAACACATGGTCCGAGTGCGTCATGTGCCCTAGCCCCAACTTACAAACAAGAGTCAACTACGCATGAACGTGGCTGGTCGTCTACGGATACTTGGTTATATGACTAAGAGCCAAAAATAACAATGCGTGAAAGCAGCTGGTTGTAGATACAATGAAAGAAACATATCTAGAAGTAGGAGCTAACAATACGTAAAAAAACATATAGCTGGTCGTCTAAACACACTAGAAACAGTGAACTAAAAGAGCCGGAGCCAACAACATGTGAAAGCGGTTGGTCGCTTAGGAACATCGGAAACTCATATCTAAGAGTTAGCACCAACAATGCATAAAAACGGCTTATAGCTGATATACAAGGAAGGAAAAAATCCGCATGCAACAATGCGGGGAAACAATTGGTCATCTAGATACACCGAGAACAACGAACCTAACACAACAACGCATGAAAGCATCTAGTCATTTCGAAACAATAGAGACTCACGCGTAAGAGTCAGAGACTCATATCGAAGACCTGGAACCAATAACGTATGAAAGCGGCCGGTTGCTTACATACAAGGAAATAAGCATATCTAGGAGCCGGAACCAAAAAAGCGTGAATGTGGTTTGTCGTCTAGACACACTGAAAACAACGGCATAGGAGCCACTCAAAGCCGGAGCCAACATTGCCAAAGGACAGTTGGTACTTGAGTGATGGGAACAAGATATGTTGACTTTCTTCTAGAGTTGAGAAGGAAAGAAATGGGGGTCAAACGTCACAACAAATCTAATATATATATATATATATATATATATATATATATATATATATATATATATATATATATATATATATATATATATATATATATATATATATATATATTGTTTTACATTTTTATATCTTTTTAAATATTCTTTTGAAAACTAGGGGTAGGAATTAGAATCCTAGGACCTAGGCATACACGAAAATAGACAGACACTATCTTGGCCATCAAGAGAGGGGAATTGCAGGAAGCCCTTAGATAAAATGCACTCAGATGAAACTGACAATGCAATAGGCTAGACGAACTGGTCAAAGACAAGTAGACACGATCATAACTATTGGGAGTGGGGAATCACAAAAAGTCCTTAACCAAACAAAAAGCATGCAAATGACATTGACAATACAATGAGCTGGATGAATAAAAACAGGCACTATCTTGACTGTCATGAGAGGAGAATCATATGGAGCCCCTAGATAAACATGCATGCAGAAAACACGAATAATGCAATGGACTGGATAAGATAGACACAATCAGGTCTATTGTGAAAAGGGAATCACAAGAACCTTTAGACAAAAGGCATGCAGAAGATACTAACAATGCAATGAACTCGATGAATAATACATACACTATCCTGTAAGTTAGGAGAGAGAATTACATATGGAGCCCTAAGACAAAACAAAAGCTCACAGAGACATACACTACCTTGACTGTTCAGGCAGGGAAATCAATTAGAGCCCCTAAATAAAAACAAAAATGCATTCAGATGATACTGACAATGCAATGAGCAGGATGAAGACAGACACTTAGTAGACGTGAATCACATGGAGCCCCAAGACAAAGTAAAAAAACACGCGGAGACGGAAACTATCATATGGAACTCCTAGACAAAGATGGAAATAGGGTTTACCTTAGCATAAGTATAATGGAAGGGAAAAAGCATGAGAAGCCTCTGAGGATATCGATAAGGAAAAACCTATGACAGTTAGAATATTCTTTGACATTTCGAGAGCATGTTTGTGTTGAAATCACATTTGGATTGCCCAATATCATAAATCGATCATTCACTCTAAGATCTATTATCAACTTTAAAATCTTTTGTCGTTTGGATTTAAAGGTAATGGTACCACTCTACTGAAAAATCTATCTCTACCTAAAGAGGGGAGTACAATTGATGTTTTAGATTGAAAACATTTCATTTCTTATCATTAAAGGTCGTTCAACTTCGTGGAAAAAGTTACTTCTTAACTTAAATACTCAAGTTTGAATGCTAAATACAACACATAAAGGTTGGGCAAGTGAACAGTGAGGATGCAAGTGTATATAGGTGCATAAGTTATAAGGCTGGTAAGACGTATGTGATCTTGGCCCATGAGTAGTAAGAAAGGTCAAGTATATGTGACTAGATTAAGCAAAAGCCATCGACTCTTAAGTGCATGATAGAAAAGTCGTAAGACATGCGATGACCCGACCCGTGTTAGTACTGAGTAAAAATAACCTACAAGTTTTTGGGTAGACAAAATACCCAATTGCTTTTCCCGAAGCCGTGTCTGCCTCTAGGTCATGGTTTGGCTTTGCCCTGTCTGTGCTCAAAGCTGTCAATACCTTAGATTTTGTCGACTTCTTCTCTTGCTCTTTCTCCTTTGTGCCCGCACATTCTTATCTGGTATCTGGCTCAGACTACACTCCACTTGTGACACTTGCACGTGGTTGAGATGCAGGTAACTTGGTGGCAGCGGCTAGGGTTTGGTATAAGTGGGGCGGTGGTGGTTCAGACGAATGATCAGTGACAGCTAGGGCCTGGTTTGTGGTGATTGGATCAAGCAAAGAAGAAGGATAAAGGGCACAAAATAGGGCGAAAGGAAAAATTCACAAGTCTTACTTGATACAATGGGACCGTGCGCCAAAACAATAGTAAGATACGGTTTTTTTTACGGTTGCAACAAAATCATCGCTTTAGGGTAGGGCCTTTTGCAAAAAATTGAAACCTCAAGTGTGTTTGGCAAGTGAGCCAAACCATAAGGGGGCGTCTATGCAGCATCTCTCAAAACCATTGACTTGTGAAATTATATGAACAATTTCACAGCAGCATGCTTAGACCTTCGTTTTGCAAGCACATCCTACATCAATTTCATGTACCACCACTTTAAAATTATTAAAAACGTGTTGGCAGCCAGAAAAGTGATGACACGACTTGAGTGGTTTTGATTTATGCGGGGCCAATGAAACCGATTGTACAGTTTCGAGCCCATAAATTTCTTGTGTGGCACACGTTTAACTGATAAGATATAGTCACAAGTAGTGATAATATGTGTTGCTAAAATTATCTGTCTTTGAGATAATTATATTTTGCTCAGGTAGTGATAGCTAAAACTGCATAGACCATGGGAAGGATCCACATGTAATCACGCATGCATGCGACGAGCTGTGGCGGAACCAGAATCATTATCAAGGTGGTCAATGCTTAATGTTATGATATTTATTGAGAGAAATCGATGGAGTCAAAATATGTTTTAGACACATTCATAGGGGATTATCATAAAAGAAAATTGTCACCTCTCGGCTTTTCTTGTTTAAATTAGAACACATTTATAACAAAAACTAGTTACAAGAGCTAATGAAGTCTAATGAACAGAAAAGTACCCAAGAATTTCCATCACTTTTCCGAAGCTCCCTAATACAAAAAATTGGCTTTACATTATTAGTAAGATTGCCATAAAAATAACTACAAGTAAAAATTGCAGGAAAGTAGCATCCATAAAAGTTCGCCAATTGGTCTTTCTTTTCTTTAGCCATGCGCTTACCAATCACCAAACACAACACATCAAGTCTCCCGATCAGGATTCTCTATTGTAGAGCACCTTGAGAAGTTTCAACACTACAATTTTGTGAAAAATGTGTTGCCGCTACTACTAAAAGTTTCAGCGATAATCTTTTTATCGCAAAAAATAATTTAGCAAAGCTCACTTGTGTAAAGTAAAAGATCTTTCCCAATTCCCAAGCCCCCAAAGTGTTAATCTCACCGAGAATCAGCCTACACCAAGAGGCTTTGACCGCCTCCAAAAACCGTCAATAAATATCTTAACATCCAACCATTACGGAATGCAGGGCTGTACTTCTTCGTAGTATTCTCACACGAAATAGCATAAAGGCTAAACTAAAGCCATTCGGATACTCTGTTGGGACAAGACAAAAAACTTAGAACTATTATTATGTAATACATGTGCTATAACAATTTTAGTAATAAAAGATTCTCACTAAAAGGATTTCAATAATATTATTGTGAAAATTTATAGTGATAATCATTTCTCGCTAAGTAAATTTTGCACCGCATCTTGATTATTGCATTTAATCCTGATCCACTAAAAAAGTATATGGACTTGTGAAATCCATGTACGTTTTGAATTCCAAGTGCCTCAAGTGGGGAGCTCATGAAAGTAAAGGCCACCAACCAGCATCATTTACATGGTGGCTGATCATCCACATGACATGGCAGCTAGACCTAGATTTGACAAAATTTGGTCCTTACCCGTGGGTCTACCTGGCTCGTTAAAAAATTTCAGATATGGATATCCAAATCTTTTACCCGCTGAAAATAGACCCGTACCCGAACCAACTCGTGACTTTCAATTCGGATACGGGTTACCCGTTAATTTTAGGTATATATAGTTTGATATATTTTTGCCATAACCCATTTCTTTAGTTTTCCTAAACGCCTGTCACCTCTCACCCTCACCCTCACTCTCACCGCCCCATCCTCATCCTCTGCCGCTCCCTCTATCTGTCACCCTTTTCATCCATTGCCGATCGCCACCTTTCTCCTCTTCCTGCCGTCACCCCTCTCTCTTTGACTTAAGTCGACCTCTTCTCTCACAAATTGACTGCGGAGTCGCCGACTGCCGCCAATATTTAAGCCCATCATCGAGGCGCTCATAGCCTTGTTCACCACCGTTCGTCATGGATCCTTACAAGAAAGGTGACTCACGGATTCCTAAAAATGCAAATCTATTAATCTGTCATCTCTTCTTAGTTCCTATAGAAGTGGAAGATCAGTTTAGGAGGGACTAAAAATACACATTCTCATATCTCAAACAACAACAAATTCACATTCTCATAAGTTTATTGCTTGGTTAACTTTGGGTTAACATCTTTGAAACATAAGGCTGCACTAGTATTATCTTACGAGCGAAAGAATTGTATTGTCTTTCTACACAATCTACAACTCATTTCCTTCTATGTTTCCATATGTGGGGTTCTAGTATATTGGTGCAAGCGTGGCGTAAAATTAGCAAGAAAATATATCAGGGGGTAAAGGTATGCTAATACAGCTAACAAGGAAAGGGAAAAAGTCAATTAATTAATGATCATAGCGAAAGACATTTTACCCTAATGATCTTGAAAAGAAAGAAGAAAATATGACTAATTATCGATATGATGTCAAAAGAAACAATTTATTAAGAATTAAAAAATATAATTTACCCACGGGTATAACCCAACCCACCTGGGTAGGTGATTGGTACAGAAGAAACTTACTCAAAAAAATCCGAGTGTTTTTTACGCAGACCAGATCGAGTGTCACATGTACCCACTAGTTACACCCGTTTTCCAGGTATAAATGCAGCTCCTCATTTGCACATCCCCTAGTTGATTTCTTTTTGTTAGACTCAGCAGTTACATGGATTTGAATCATGGGAGTAGCTGGGCAGAAACAAGTTTTAAGCTCATTATTCAGTTAGTAAGGAAGGTTCTTCTTGATTAGGGAAAAAATTGTACTTATTCCCCTTGCTTGGGCGCTAAACCTACCTCCACCCAAGATTGCGCACATCCATGGTAACAGAATTTGTAAATTTATGCACATAACCCCAGAATTATGTAAAACTTTTGTGGATATATTACTTCTTGATTTTTCTTCTTCACCATACTCCAGGTCCAACATACTCACTCACTCTTTCCCTCAATCTCCATCTCCATCTCCATCTCCAACTCTTCCCTTCTCTCTTGAGAACCCAAGTGCAGCCCCGATCCACAAATTCACACTACAAATCCATGGCCACCATCAATACTGACCAGCACTAGCACTCCCGTCATCGCCGATTTTCCAAATCCCTAAAAGGGCGTGGTCAAGGACGTCAGAGTGGCTTGGTTTGATGAGCAGTGACGCTGGTGGTTATGTGTTACACGTGGGTGACATTTTTCATGATGCATCGCAATGACCGTGAGACTTTATGACACTCACAACCTACTGCGAACCACGCCATGAATCATAATCTCTTATAGAAGCAACAATATCTTATTTCGAAGTATGCTAATACCAGCCTTGCATAAGACCTTGCCCAAGCATACTGATCGCCTTAGACTAAAAACAACATTTCAAGATGCTCTGATGAGACTATGCACATTGATCTTGTCAAGATTCTTATATGCGCGTGCCAACAAAGACCGATGCCACAACACTTCGCACTCGGTGCAGTAATATGCCCTTGGTCATGCTCAGCGTGCACAACTAACACTTTGTGGGCATGGTCGGTCTATCGTGTCTTAATGCACTACATATATGCCATTGTCGTACCAACAATGTGCACAAGATGAGCCAACAGTATAACAATGTGCTAACATGGTCAACATCATGCCCGTCGAGCGTGGCAACGTGCCCACTTGTCCAACTTGACACTAAGCCTGGCTTCACTCGTCTTAATGTGATCACAATAAAAATTAGCTTAAACAATCTTAGCACTATGCCAGTTGTAGCACTTGTTAACATGTACATGAATCCCACTTTTCCACAATTCTCAAAGGCTAAATTGCAAATAACCCAGTTTGCAACTTTTGACAGATAAATAGTCTCCCAATCTAGGCAACTAAAACCCAAATGTTTCCAAATTAGAGCAATTGGACCCAAAGTCGCATGACCGTCAAACTTAAAGTGTATGCACTACAAGGAATAAAGCCTTTAGCGACGGAAAAATCCGTCGCTAAAAGCCTATATTCCGTCGCTAAAACTTTTAGCGACGGAATTACCGTCGCTAAAAGTTCCTCGTATAAAAGGCCGTTACTAAAAGTTTTGAGACGGAATTATAAAATCCGTCGTCTTATATAGAACATTTGGCGACGGATTTATTTCTAAATTAGTGACGGAATATCTGTCGCTAATTCTATTTTACGTACTTTAATTTATTTTCTTTTTTTACAAAATTAGCGACGGATAAAATTTTTAGCGACATAATTAATCCGTCGCTAAAAGTTAAAGTCATTTTTTTTAATTTTTTAATACCCAAACCTGTAATAAAAAATTCAAACCAATTGGGTCCTATCTTCCGTCAACAATCTCAATATCTCAAATGCACGATTAACAATCTAAAATCATCAATTAACAAATTATCGATCAATAATCACAATTATCAAATGCACAATTAACAACCTAAAATTATCAAACAAATAATCTGTTCAAATAACACAAAATTGTTCAAAATGTACATATCCAATGCGATTAATTTAAAATATTTTCCAATTACGGCTCAGAGTTCAACATTGGGGGAAAGGTTTTTCACAAGTGCTTTGATCAAACACCAGCACTTGAAAACGCATTTGCCCCATGTGTTCAAAGATTACAAAGTCTCCTAGATGGAGGTCATGCTGCTGCACGAATTCGTTCCAACCCTCTTCGAAGCAAAGAACCTCTTGGCCAACCTTCTTCTTCAATTTAACAAGCCATGACCCCTTGCGGCTGGTTAAAGTTGCTTCAAATCTCAATGTGGTAAGCAATCTCCAAAATGCTACCGGTATGGCCTAACATATTCATAATACAGTAAGACATGTAAGTTTTTAACCAAAGATAAAATTTTTAACACACACGAAAACACAGAGAAAACGGGATGACATACTAGTTCTGTATGAAAACCAGTCATCATGACCTTGAAGAAGTGCCTGTTGACTGAAACGTCCCTGTTCACCGAAGCAGAAGCCATTTAATCTACTTTAACATGAAAAACCAATCGAGGATTATTCAATCGACGAGCATCAATTTCATAGTTGAATTAAATCTATCAAATTATGTTAAATTGATGCTAAAAAAATAGATCCACAGTGAGTTGTAGCTAAAATGACTACCACAAAATCTCAACTACGCACATCATCGATTTCACCACCCAAATAGCCACCTATACTGTTGAACGTCACTCACATATTACAAATAGCACCCCAAAAATCTCAAACCAATCACTGAATGAAACCTAACCCTAGTGCAAATCCAATCACTGGATCTCAATGAAGACAAAAAAAAAAAAAAACCACAAAAGTTCAAAGATTTGCTAATTAGGGCTAACTTGAGGTAATTACAGCTAATTTGATTTTCATTGGGTTCTTAGGGTTAATTAAAACTAATTAGGCTCGTTAGACACGTGTCTGACGCCTACCGATATGTGTCCGACACCTCTGGACACGTGTCTGACGCCTACTGACAAGTGTCCGAAACCTCCGGACACGTCCGAAGACATTACTTTATTTTTTAAGAATCTTTCATGCTTGCAAGAACCACTATTTCATGTGCAACACAGTAAAATTTACTAGTCTCCAGGAAAGTATATTCGGACATTTTTTATGGCGTGAAGATAGAAAAATTGTTTTATAATGAAAAAAATACTGCTCGAATCCTTGTGAGTGGAAAAAATATGTCGGTGCAAATGATTAGTGGCTTGTCTTGTTAATGTTGCGACAAAAGCAAAAGTAGTAACAAAGCTTTGTCGCTAAAACTCTTTTAATTGTTCTGGTTTGTTATTCCCTTGGAGAGCGTGAAGAGTGAAGACCAATCCTGCCTTGTGCTGACACTAAGGAGCTTAACTATGGCCGTTGTGGTGTAGTATATAGTTAGGATTTGTTGTGATCTATCAAGTGGGGTGGTGTCGCATGAATATTATGTCAATAAAATGAAAGCAAGACGAATATTCAGTATTTGTCGGCTATTATTATCAATTATTTCAAATAAGCTTGCACCATTTTTGACTAAATTTGTGTCCTTTGTCGTTAAAAGGGATATTAGCGATACTTCTAAACCTTTTAGCGACAAAGGGCCAAATCTAGCCATCACTGCCTCCTAATTAGCGAGAACTATTGCTACCCCCTTAAATATAAACTAGTGCTATGCTCCATCGGGTAAAAGCTTCTAACCCACTACACTCCACTACACTAGTGTTTGTTTTCAGAAGCTTCTAAGTTCTAACCCACTAGTGCTGGTCCATTGTGGGTTGGGCTTCTTCTTGCCGTCCACCCATCCAGTTTAGGTCCAGTTTGACGAATTGAACCATTATAGTAGCCGGTTTACGGTTGAACCAATTTAATCTGGTTCGTTTCAGAAGATCAAGGCTGCAAACTAGTTGGACCGGCTACATGAACATTTTGGTCTACATATTTCATCATCTGATCTTTTTCGGCAAGTTCCTGAAAATCAAGTACTTTCTCATTACTTGTCTCCAGGTTATGTTATCTTGGTTTACCGCGACCTTGGCCTACCCCCATCAACTTGGCGCAACTCACCCCTGTTGGATGTGCATAGCCCATCTATGGCAATGTGCTCCCTCAATCAAGCTGAACACATTGCCATATGACTCTACTGTGTGCTCGCTCTTCCATGTGTTTGAAAAATAGTGAAACGCATTTGTGGATTCTGGGTTTGGGGTCGGTTTCATATTCACTATAAGATAGTGACTTACTTTTGTTCTTATGGTGAGTCTATTTTCCCCCATTAAGGTTGATGTTATTGTCAATGAGGTATAGAATTTGTTTCCACTCCACACCTCACAACAATCACACCCCTACACAGAGCACGTCATAAGCTACACCCATTTCCCTCCATTCGCTCACTCACTAAACTCACACAGATAAGCACTCATTACACCCACATACACTCAAAACAGCTGCACAAATACACACACTCATGCACACTGTTGCACACTGATACACACGTGCTGCAGTCCCTAAGACGTACATGGAGCCCTTATTGCATCCCGTAAAACACACACCACAACCCACCCACCCACCCCCCCGCGCTGTAGCCCCTAAAACACATGCCAAAACCACTGCTGCAGCACATTACACAACACCACTGTTGCTACTGCCACACACACACACACTCTCACTTAAACACACACCCTGTACACTCCTAAAACACACACACAAACACTCAATACACACCATTTTTCCCTCACTATTTTCACACCCCTTAAATCTTATGAAAAAAATACCTACAAACACCTCAAACCTCGCTGTAACTTTACCACACAACCACACCCTCATAGCCACCATTCCAGCATAAAACCACCATCGATCTTTTCTCCATCACCGTACGTGATCCACTAGCGCAGTCGCACCACTGCAACACCACCCTCAACGACCAATACAAACCACCAAGCGCGTAGATGATTAACCTTTCGTTCTTTGCCTTGAGCCCAGTATGGTATTAATGTTAGGTTTTATGTATAGGTATATACTTGCAATCTCAATAGACATAGGTGATAAAGTTTTTTCTTTTTTAAACCTTCCCAAGCTAGCAACAACATTAGTTTTAGGTGTTGTGGTGTTATTGTAATTAATTAGAGGACTCATGACTGGCATCGGAGTCAGGAATTAATTTTAAGTCGTGCATCGAAATATAAGAAAGAAACCGAAAACTAAAAAACTCTATTATAACCTTACTGAAGTTCAAAATTAAATTAGTATCAAAGCAAAGCATGTTTGTAACACAGCCAAACATTTATTCCAAGCATATATAGAAAATTATGCACAAAATTTGTAGGGAAGAACAAAAATAATTAGGTTTAGTGGACTTACCTTATAATAAAGAAGACAAGAATTAGACGGCGGCAGTGGAGGGCGACGGCGTTGGTGGCCTGGCGGCGGTGGAGAGCTTTTCACGCGGCGGTAGTGGAGGGGTCACCTTGGAGGGGGATCGCCGGAGCTGAGAGGTGATTTTCTGAGAGAGAAACGGGGAGAGAGAAAGAAGCAGATCTGTGTGTTTTAATCGAGGACTTTTAGCGACGGAATTAATCGTCGCTAAAAGTCCGTCGGTGAATGACGACCTTTACCGACGGAAGTTTTAGCAACGGTAAAATTCCGTCGCTTAAACAATTTTATAAAATACTAATTTCGTAAAAAAGTTTTCGCTACGGCATTTCTGTCGCGAAAAGATCGCCGCAAAAAAGTTGTCGGCAAAAACTTTTGTCGACGGTTCATTTCATCGGTAATAGTATTTAACCACGGACTTTTACCGACGGACTGTTCTGTCGGTTAAAAGTCCATTTACCGACGAAATATATTATGTCAGTAAAAATCTGTTGCTAAAAAGGTACATTCTTGTAGTGATGGCTATTCGAGTGCGCGTGTTTCTTTGTTGTGTGCACGCCAGAGAGAGAGAGAGAGAGAGAGAGAGTATGAGGTGTTGGTGGATCTGTGAGGGAGTGAAATAGGGTCATTGGTGGGGGTGAGGTGGAGTTAGGACTGTGTGCATGTGTGTGCACGAGAGAGGGAAGGAGAATATAAAAAACTATATGTATAAATAGATTGGAGTGATTTGCCCCTCAGAGAAGTCACTAAATGCTACCACCAAACATGTCACCGATGTTGTCCGTAGTAAGCATCGGTGAGCATGTCAGACCCAAGAATATGCTCACATTGGCACATGGTGTGCAAGCACACCTATAGCCCAATCCGTCATGATATGCATGCCCAATATGATTTATTATAATCCGACGCATAGCGAGTGCATATATGTAGCCTCTGTACCAAAAAAGGGCACATTGTCCGTCGGTGTCCACTAAGAAGGTCTTTCTCAAATGGAAGCTCTCAAGCATGATTTCAATGCTTTTAAACTTGTCCCAAGTTCCATTGGGTCGCTCACCTGATGACCCATGGTTGCTCGGGAAAGCACAAGGGTGGTGGAGTAAGTACCCACACAATCCCATGCTCCCTCTTATAGTACCCTTAAGAGACAAATATAAAGTATCAGTAGTATATACACCTTAGCTCAAGAGGTCATTAGGCAAATTTAAAGTAACTACAGTAGATACACCTTAGCTTGAGAATTTGTAATGACCCATTTGTAGAGTTTAATGTAATATCCCAAACTTTGGGAGTTGTTTATAATAACCATCCTTGACTTGAAAAATAAATGGTCGTTAATTTTGAGCAATGCTCGGGTAGTAGTAGAGAATGGGAGCTTAAAACCATTTTGGGGCAGAAATGTAACTTTGAAAATTTTGGGGGTATAAACGTAAATTAATGTTTTTAGTGATGAATAATAACAAAATCAGTGGTAGTATATATTCTAGTGATGTCTAATCAAATTGATAAAGATTAGAATAGGTTTGGGGCTTAGATGTAGTTACATAAAGTTTGGGGTCATTTTGTAAATATGAAAACTTTAAGGGGCTATTTTGTAATTTTGGTATCTAGGTGTCAAATTTTAGGGGGGAAAAAACCTATTTGTGAGGATGTCACCACCTACTTGGTTATGTGTTGACTCATTTGATTAAAATGTAAAATAATGATTAGAGTTTAAAAGGGAATTTCGGGTAAAATATGACTAAAACAAAAAGGAAGAAATAAGAAATAAAGAAAAAGAGAAGCAGATAAATAAGAACAGAAAAGAAGAAGGACAAAAGTTCAGGAAGAGAGAGAAAAAAAAGGAGAGAGAGAGAGAGAGAGAGAGAGAGAGAGAGAGAGAGAGAGAGATAGAGCTCTTTTTGTATGTGATTTTAGTGTATTGTGTGAAGTGGGTGTGCTATGTGTGAAATCGTGTGAGTTTTGGTCTGTGTAACGTTCGGGTGAGGGGTTGAGGGGGTGAGGTTGTGTGTAATTGTGTATCTAAGGTGCATATATGTGTGTGTTCTAGAATAATTGGTGTGTGTTTTCAGGGTGACGGGTTGGGGGGGGGGGTGGTGCGCACGGCACCCCCCAATTTTTTGGATTTTTTTTAGTTATTGATAATAATACTCACATTTCACATATTTATGAAAATACCATTATATCGTAACTAATTAATTAGGGTTTCGTTTTGTTGCATTATTTATTCTTTGTGTTATCGGCCGTCATAATCTTCTTCGTTCTCATTCTTTATTCTTCCAAATCTCAAATTTCAAATCTCTAGATTACCAAAAAAACACGAATCGATCAAGATGAGTTCTTTTGTTTATAGTTTAATTCTTGGAGTATTAGCAAATTCAATAGTTACGCTAATTATAGTATTAACGTATTCAATTGTTAAGCTATTTCAATAGTTACGCTATTCATTAGTTTAATTCTTATATTATTAATGTATTCAATAGTTACAAAAAAACACGAACTAAGCAATTTACTATGTATTTAACGTATTCAATAGTTACGCTAATTATAATATGCTTATTTTTGTAGATGGGGAAGTCAAAGTCACAAACAATTGATTAATTCTTTCAAATAAATTTTTTTAGCAGTAGTAATGTTGATGAATTTAAACCTTCTTCATTCTTTTATGTTAGCTATCAATTTTTTTTGTCTTTTTGGCACCCCCCAATTAGACTTTCTGGATCCGCCCCTGGGGGTGAGGTTGTGTGTAATTGTGTATCTAAGGTGCATATATGCACATGTAAGCCAAGTTTGGGAGGTTGGTTCTCTCTCATTAGAAGTCTCAAGCGTACCTTATATCAATAGAAAGATATGGAAGTCTACTTTCACATGAAATTCACTCAAAAATATTAAGTACATCTCAAGATATGTAGTAAATACTCATGATATGCTAGTCTCACAATAATTCTTAATTTCTCAATCAATACTCAACAAAATTAGGATAAGGGTATATCGATGACATGCTAAATTGTAAACTTCCAAGGATATAAGGCTCATAATTTAATTCTTCAAGATAAGTAAATTATTATTCATCAAATAGACTATTGTGCACGTGCACACAAATTGGACCCCTGCCAAGCATAAAAAATCCAATCCAAGCCAAGCGCAAACAACGATCTAACATTCATGTAAACACACTATGACATGCTATAACCATTAAAAAAAATGTAGTAAATTACTCCCTCCGTTCCACAAAATTCGATCAACTTTGATTTGCATGCAAATATTATGTATTTTCCATTCTACCATTTAGAGAAGGGAGGGGAAGAAATTAAAGTAGGCCAAAAGAGAGAGAAAATTGGTTAGTTGAATATTTAATATAAAGAGAGAAATAGAATAAAGAAGTATTAGAAAGTGGGTCAGGAGAGAGAAAATAAATTGGTGGAGAGAGAAATAGAAATTAAAAAAAATGTAAGAATGGTAAATATAAAAAATACCCATAGAATCTTTTCATTTGGAAAGTGAGCAATTTTTGTGAGACAAGTAAAAAAGAAAAGATGATCAATTTATGTGGGATGGAGGGAGTATTATTTAGTGTAAACATGCCATGTAACCCAAAGATGGATTTGAAAAGGCAAAAATAAACTAAACGATTAGACTCTAACCTGGGTTAAAGCCAACATAAATACACTGATTTGACTGGATTGGACTAAAATATGAAATAAAAATATAGGTTTTTAAAACCATGTTAACCTGTCGAACAAAATGGATAATTATCATCATTTTTGTAATGAAATATCCAGTCAAGAGGAAGGCCCAAAAACCCAAAGTGATTGAGTCGGCACATGCTTGGATTTTCCAACTTTGTAGCAGGTATGATTGCTTTTCTTTATGCAGGCGAAGGTGGACAGATTTAACTGAGAAGTGACCGGCATCGGTGATATCCCATACTTGTTTGTCCTCATACTCAGCAAAAGAAAGGCGATGAGCTAAAATACTTGCGACAGTGTGATGTGAAAATATTGATTAACATAACTTAATCAACTGATTCACTAAGCAAAAAAGAGCTATTCTTGGTGGAGATATTTTGAGAACCCAATAGCTGTCTCACATAAAAACTTTCCAACCATTACCCACTTGCCATCGAGAGTCCTTGATGATGGTACTTTTACCCACCCAGATTCCCTTTTGAGGCACGTAAGAATGGGAAAGAAGGACAATATTAAGCTAGGAGTACAGAAGCAAAGGCAGGAGGGTTCAGAAAGGATCTTCCAACTCTGTTTGACAAGCAATGCTTGATTGAAAATCTGTAATGCTAGTAATCTGATTGGGAAAGATAACTCTTTGTACTGTACCTTGGGTGCAATTTCACCTCGTCCACTTACAAATGATGTACGAAGGACGCCTAAAGTTAACAAAATACTGCTCTTTAAAGGATAACTGTCAATTTTACTGTGTGAACAACGCTTGTCCCCAATCACCCACCACACGCAGATACAGCCACACCCACTCTGCACACACGCACGCACGCACGCACGCATAATCATTGTGTACTGACATACAAACACACACCCCCACACACACGACACACCACAATTGCCCACCCCCACCACACATATGCAAACACGCTCGCCATTGTCGTCCTTAAATCTATCAAAGAAATCGGATAAAGAAAAAGGAAAATAAGCAAAAGGACGGGGCAAAACCTGATAAAGCCCTTTATGGCTTGGGTCGGAATCCCTTTAAAATCATCATAATTGGTGATGAAGAGGTGTGTGTGTGTGTGAGAGAGAGAGTGAGTGAGAGAGAGAGAGAGAGGTGTGTGTGTGTGTTAAGGATTCGAAACACAGGGCACTGAAATCGTTCGAGGAGGTCGACAATTGATTGCAAGAATTGTGATAAGCCATGACCTATTCAACTGTTTTTGTGGCTGTTATCTAAGAAAGTTGTTGAAGGATTCGAAATACAGGGCACTGAAATTGTTTGAGGAGGTCGACAATTGTATTGAAATAGGGGAAGTGTTATAAGAATTGTGATAAGCCGTGTTGTGTTACAGGTGTTGTTTGTGGGGGTTTTGGGGTGCTGGACATGTGAAGTGGTTTTATTGGGATTGAGTGGAAATAGCGCCTGGTTAGAACAGAACTTTGACTTAAAATGTGATAAATAAACAGGGGTATTGATGTCATTTCAATAAGTCCGTAACGATTTCATTTGATGTGCAGTATTTCGTTAACTCGGGGAAGTGGCTGCCGGCATCATTGGACTGGTTACGGACGTATGTTCCGGAGGTTAAGGTATAATTATAAGTAAGGACAATAGTTTGGACGGAGGTTATGGCTTATGGTCCGTTGACCAGACGCAAAATACAAATACAGTTTAACGGTTTTTAAACTGAAAAAGACCAAATTGCCTATGATTTAGGAACTTAATTTTTCAAATAGCCATTAAACAGTTATCTCAATAAGTCCGTAACGATTTCATTTGATGTGCAGTATTTCGTTAACTTGAGGGGAAGTTAATACATCATTTGTGCGTTGAGGGAGTGAAATCGAACTCGAGGTATAGCACCGAGGGTCAATAACTATTTTCTTCCTAATTTGATTGTGTTACCCTTATAGTTTGAAAGGGATTAACAAGTCAGGATCGAGCCATTCCCTTCTTCTAGCCCTTTTTGGCAATTTTTAGATGAAAATAATTTGATGAGCTTAGATGAAAATTTTATCCCTCCTGCTTTTGCTTTCTTCTCAAACAAATAAATTAAAATGGTTCCTTACTTCCACTTTCTCCCTCACCATTTTCTTCCATCCTACCACCAAAGGAACTCCTTAACAAGACAGAGTGCGCGCGAGTGGCCGGAAGGGCCAAGTGAATACTGTGGAATATCCCCACTGTCACTGACTAAAGCGTCTGCAGAGTGGCCATAAACCCTCCTCCTATATTGGTTTCAGGTTACATGATTGAGTGAGACTCAACACATTGTGCAGAACCGTACCTCACATGAGATAATAAACAATGCTTTGCAACTAATTATCTTATTGTCCGCCACTGATTGACGTAATGAAAGTTGAAGTTTGTTTTCTTTTTCTTCCAATTAGATAATTTTGCCATTTACAAAAAGATCAATCTAATCCAACATTTACAGAAGAGGATCAAATAACCAACTATGGACAATAATCAAATCTCGTCGATTTCGCTCCTTTTTTCGAGCACAGAATCATGTCAAATTCTCTCGGCCAAAACAAACATCTGGGCTACCGAATGGAAGAAGAGCACAACAAAATAACTAGCTGCAGAGGCATGGTCTTAATTTTTCTTGCCTAACAAAAGTAGTAGATGAAACTTACTCCAAATGAAAGAAAAACAACTACACGAGGAGGCCAGACCTAAGCAACACTGAGACCAAAAACATCAATCGGGTCTCCTTTGTAAGATGTTATTGTCGGAACCCAAAGTTTCTCCTAACTCGCCATGGATTCGTGGCTCATTTCACTTATTGTACATACAAAGCATATTGAGTTTTAAAAAGAACCGTTAATTAAGCATGATATCATTGTTGAATCCATTCTCTACTAATTTAAATTTTTAAAGCACTCGATAACTTGATAAAAAAATCGGGCAGTGAGACGTTTGGTTTACTTTAGAAAGATAGACTCAATGTTATACTTAACATAATAGCCTAGAAGAACACACTATTAGTGCAATAAACATAGGATCTTCGCATGCATCTAAAAGCAGTCCACAGTATAAAGCTCAAACCAGATCCAACGTAAAGAGTTCAAAACCAAATAAAATACGCTTTATTCCCCATTAAAGAAAAAGCCGAAAAGCAGCTAACTTAAAGCCTGAGTGAATGACAAAAGGATGTAAAAGATATTCAGTGCATGCCCTACTGATGTCGATGACTTGATGGGCTTACTTTTGTTAATGTTGGAGTTCACTTTATAATTAACATGAAAGGACCCGATAGATTGGTGATCGATGCCAACTTTTCTTGATATTTTCCTCCTTTTGTTATTATATTAATTTCTCTAATGCAAATGCTGTCTTGATCATACTTAATTGACCTTGAACGAACAAATAGCGCCCATGTTTAATGGGTGCATGTCTTTATACTTTTGTCACAACAACCAAACAATCAAAAGATGATCGTATGCCATGAAGACTTCAACATTTCTCTTGAGCTAGTTGATTGATCTATGTAGTCTATTATGCGCTTTACTATGCCTTCGTGTATTGCATAAAAAAAAATCTAAATGTAGTCTATCTACTAAGCGTTTTACACTCCTTTGTCAAAGGTGCATGAATAATAAATATGTGAAAAAAATGAGAAAGAAGCACACGAGGGCGTAGATCTACACAAGACATTGTAATAGTAAAACTTAACAGGTTACTGATTTTTAAAATTGAGCTCAACAAGATTAAAATATGATCGGGTTTGATTTCTTCACTTCACAAATATATTTTAAATGAGGGAGGATTAATATCTTATCACAGTTGGATATATAGAATGTTTTGTTTCTTATGTCACTGGTCATTATCATTGTGGTACTGGGTGTTAGTGGTGCATAAGTAAAAAGGGTTATGTGCTTGTGGATAATTAGTACCTTAGGTAGTTGGTTACTAGCATTGTTATTACATATCTAGGAGTTACTTGGAAGCAATATAAAAACTTATGCACTCTGGTCATTCCGACAAGATGCAGAGAGATGAAACATTATTGCACTTGTGAGAGCTGCCTTAGTTCCACATCGAGTAAATCTTAGCAGTAAGTTTAGCATATATGCATGGATGAAACTAAGTCCTATTGGTTTAGGTTCTTAGATCAAGTTGGGCTCGTCCTTTATATATGGTCATACGGTTGCACATACCTGTTATCTCTCTAACATTGTATCAGAGTACGTTGTTGGTGACTCGGGCCGTGCACTAGTGTTAGTGGCTCTTGGAAGAACGACCATTCTTGATAGAGCATAGGACTCGAGCTAGAGACTCGATGGTGCTTAGACTCATATGCGAGGGAGAGATTGTTAAGGTGCACGAGTGGAGTTTTATTAGTCCCACATCAGATAAGTTTGAGAAGCCAGTAAGGCATGCATACTTAATTAGAAGAAAGCAGTCTTATTGGCTTGGCTTTTAGGTCAAATTGCACTCATCTTGTACATATGGTTCATCTTTATGGGCACTTGGCTCCCTCTTATTTCCCTAACAAAAGGTCAAAAATGAAAGCATGTGTGTTTTCTTCAGGATCTCTAGTGAAGAAAGATTTTTGCTGAAAATGTTTATCATTTTTATTAAAATTTATATTGACAATCTTTTATTGCTAAAATGCATTTAGCGACACATTTCTATTAAGGGTGTTGAATAGAAGAAGATTCTAGTTCCTAACTTAACTTTTTAGCCTCTTATTTTATCATGTAGGAGTGTGACTGTCCTTATGCCATATAACATACTACGATGAAGTGTAGTAGCACTGCTAAAAAGAAAAAAGACTTCATACAAAATGAGACTAAATACATCTTAGAATTAAGAAGGAAATCATTCATGGTGAACAAATAGCTCCAAAAAATCTACCAATAAATAGTGTGTCAAGTTAAGTTGATAGTTTGTACTTGCCATGTTTTGCGATTTCTCACCATGAAATGAATCTTTTTCATCTTTCAAAAATATGACAGTGGAAATAATTAATGAAAAGGCTAACCAAACATTGCATCTTGTTTGGTTATGAACAAACAAGAAAAGGCAAAAATTTGTTGTTAACAAGAAACTTATTACGTCAGGTTAAAACTTTATTGACAAAATAGTTGACTTAAGAGCCATGGCAACTTTATCAGACCAACTGAAAAGGTAGAAGGTGAAGACAGCGAAAGTGAACAAAGGTAAGGAAGGAAGAAAGAAAGAGATCAATGCATGGTTGCGTAGCAATTTAGCATAACAATGGAGTGTTTTTAACTTCACAAGATATCTTTTAACAACGAACCAAACATCTTTAAATTAAATAACTTAGGATTTCATTCGTGGGGTTCTTCTTGGTTTATTCATAAAATATCTCATTCTGGATGCGTTGCAAGCAGCGACAAAGCCAGAAATATCAAGAGATGGGCACCAAATTTCTTCAGGTCGCCCTACAATATATCAATGGCACTTAAATAGTGCCCTACATTAATTCCAAGTCACTTTGGCACTAGAAATAAACAATGCAATTAAAAGCGTCACCTATTCAAAAACAGCCAACGAAATCCTGTTGAAAGGGGCACCATAGCAATAAAATCGTAAAATATGAGGTCATATAATAATACTTAACTTTCATTCGAGGTTCACATGTCCACTGTGCTCTGTCTTTCTTCCTCTACTTGCTACAAGTTAGCAATCTAATCATGTAAGTGGAAGAAAAGGGAAGTGTATTTTGATTACTATCACTGCCTCTTGAAAACCTTAAAACATGCAGACTACAATAAGTTATGATTTAGATTGAGAATATGTTTGTGATTGACTTTAAAAAATAAAATTTTAAATTAAATCATGATTACTTTTCAAAATTAGCTTTAGTATGTTTTTAGCAAAATTAGCTTTAAGCTATGGAATGGCATTTAGAATAAAGTGTTACTAAAATCAGTTTTAACCGTGGCAAGACTATCAAAAAGTCATGCTAAATGCTTTGTAATTAATACGGATCATTGTAACTAATAGAAATATTTTGGTACTTTATTTGGTTAAATTTCATAATGAAAATTGATTAATCCTTAATTCTTTTTCTTTTTTGTGGATTATGATTTAACCAATGGTTTAGCTTTTGAAAGCTGACTTAATCAATTTTGCGTCTTTGCAAACGCCTAGCAATATAATTTATTAGGTTTGACAATCTTATTATCTATCCCGTACAGGCTCTTACGGTGGTACTCTTAGAGACACCTTACCACCTTTTCACAAATACAAATACAAAGACATTAGAGGATTCTCAAATTCGCTAGAGCTGATTCTTAAATGATGTCGCATATGCTGATCATTGCTATTTTCAGAACCAACCATTTAGTTCAACAAAATAGAACCAAGTTATAAACATCTTTAAAGAAGAAGAAAAACAAAATTTCTTGGTACCAACATTAGAAACACTGAAACCTTAGTAAGGACAAACAGAGGTCCGTTCCCTGCCCAAAGGGAAAAGATTCGCATGAAGTGAACGGCAACATCTTATTTGTAGACCTCAAGTTGAATACCAAGTGACCAGATCGAGTAGTAGTAGATACTGCTATTCATTCCTGCAAATCCTGTCAGCCAACTGATCCCTTACCTAACAAAGGTGGAGACGAGAAGCAGATTACAGGCTTACAGCAAAGACCATTTCAACGAGTTCCTTTCATGATTCATAAATGTTTATTAAAATTTCTCTGGCAAATGGGCTTACTTTCACTATTTCGGGTAATTTACTGTGTATTAATTTGGATCATTTTTATCAATGCTTGAGTGCGGGTAAAAGTAAGCATCTGAAAGTTACTCGCCTCGCACTACCCAAGCGGAGTATTAATTAGAGATGCCAAAATAGCTTAGCCCAAAATTTCTTTCATAAATAAAACATCTATCAAATGGCCAAAAGAACTTGGTACTAAAATATTTACTCTTGCAAGTGAGCTTGGTACTAAAAAACTTTACTCCCACACAAAACGTTCTTTTTCTGGCTCTCTTTTTAGCCCTATGTCTACTTTGGTTACATGCAGTCAGATGGAAGTGATATCATGTATACACAGCTAGCAAGTGATAAAACTGCTAGTTTCCAACAAAAAAAGTGAAGTACTCTGACAATATGATTACGACTCACATTAAATCTTATTCCTCAAATCAAAAGATACATTTTGATTAATAAAAAATAGTTGAAAAATGAAATAGACATTATTAAGTGTTATAAATTTATGCTTTCCCTAATAAATACTCTTTTTCCCTTTCTAGAACTGCTAGGCTGAACAGATGTTTAGACATTTGCAACTTGCTTATACAAAAAAGTAGTCAAACTGTGGACCAATAAATTAGAAATCCCTTCAATAATTTGTGGTTGTTGGCTCAGTTTCTCAAAGCATAGAGTAAAGAGCTTTGCACAAATCCACTATTGGGGAAACCCTAGTAAAAAAAGAACTATAGCAGCCATGAGCTATTATATGTGTCCTCTCTCATTGCCTTAATGTCTAAGGTATACGCAAGTTTTGACATTGAAGGCACCTCCAAAGATGTCAAACAAACAACACCCTAGGAAAGAGAAAACGAAGACCACCAAAGACACCTTCGAATCTCCTACTTTAATCATTGAAAGGGACAAACTTAAGTAATTTAATCCCAGTGAAAGGACCTTCTCGGAAATCTCCAAATAAATACTTCCAAAATCCAAACAATGTGCAAACGAAAGTACCCAACAACAAGAAGAGCAAGAGGAAGCAAACAAGAAATTCCCACCACATTTCGCACATGAATAAATCCTCTCAACTATACTTGCACAAAGCTTACGTGATAACCAATCTCAAACGACTACAACAACTAATGGTCCTCCAAAGTTGTAAAGTAGACTCATTCTTGCCAATCTTGAACTACTTTATTGGCCACTGTACAACCTTTTGACCCTAGTTTGTAACCAGACCCACAATGCGAGTGTGGGTGTAAGTGCATTCTCTCTTGTTTATGTTTGATTTCGTTTTCAAGTGACCCATATAAAAACCTAGCTCTCTCATCTTTCTCTTCCAACACAAAAATCTCTGTCTCTCTCTCTCCCTTCCTCTCTCTCTTTCTCACTCTCAAAGAAATGGAGATTGAGACAAGTCAACCAATGGTAGCTAAGAAGCTGTGGAACTTACTAAAGACAATGTTCTACATGTTGAGGAACGGCATATCAAAGAGCAAGCTATTGGTTGATCTCCACATGATGATGCTTAAACGGGGCAAGATTGCAGGCAAAGCAATAGCCAACCTCCGTATCTACCACCACTACGCCGCCTTCAGTTGTCGTGCCAACGAGATGTCATTCGTCACGCCTGGAGAGTACGAGTTCAGCTGTAGTAACAGCCCGGCCTATCTATCGTTCTTTTCTAAGCACAAGAGCCATCACCAGCCACAAGACATTAATGTGGCTAAACAAGTGCTTGAAATGTTGAGTAACTATGACAAGGTGGAGGCATCACCGGTCACTTTACCGGGGTTCGGAAGGACCCCCCGAGTGAGGCAACTGAGGGTAACAGACTCGCCTTTTCCAGTGAAGGATGCTGAGGAAGATGCTCAAGTGGACAAGGCAGCCGAAGAGTTCATCAAGAGATTTTACAAGCAGCTGAAGCAGCAAAAAAGAACCGCTGCCCTCGAATCACCCTCACCCTACCACATGTGGGCTCGATAACCACTCTACCTCTTGTGCTGATTGCCTTGAGGTTTCGATTAGCTACACTTCCATAAATTGCACCATGTGCATTCTTGTATCAACAAAACATTTTCATTAGAGTGGCTATTTTTCTGGGATATAACGCTTGTCTATCTCCCTGAGCTGATATTCTTTTCTCCTCTAATCAAGCAAGCGATCACCTTGTACCCATGATTTTCTTGCCTACTACAACTTCATGAATAAACTAATTACTTTCGACATGAAATTAAAAAGTCACTTAAAAACTGTATTTGCTGCTAAAAGATGTGGCTAACATAGTTTATCATTACAATGACAGTCACGCTACGGAGTGGTGGGCTGTTCGTGGCGGCCTACTACTCGCATGGAACCTAAGTCACCACGAAATTTTTGCTTGAGGTGGACGACAATAGCGTTGTCCACTTACTGTTAAAAGATGTTCCTCCCCCACCTTTAATTGAAACTGTGGTTCCTGACTACAGGGAACTCTCTAAGCGAACATGGCACGTAAACTTGTCAAATATGTATACAGGGAAACTAACTTTTTGTGCAGACAAATGACGAAACAGGCAGGTAATCAGCAACAGGGTACTAGCCGTGGAAGCATGAGCCGATTTTTTTTGTCAAACCTCATGTACCATGATGGTAGTAGGAGAGTCGCCCTACGTTGTGTGACTCAAAAAAATATTGAATAAATAAAATTATCCAGGTTTCTGAAAAACAATGACTATTTTTCTTGAATATAAGGCTTGTCTACCTCCATGAGCTGATATTCTTTTCTCCTCTAATCAAGCAATCGATCACCATTGTATTCATGTTTTCTTCATCACTACAACTTAATAAATGAACTGACTACTACCCAACCTAAACAAGTGCCACTTATAAAGTTGTATTTGCTGCCAAAGGTGTGTTTGATATAGTTTCTTAGCAGCAAAAGAAGCCTTTGGTGGCCAACCTCACCGCATCTGATAGCTTCTGGGGAGCAATCTCCGTAAGAGCACTCTTATGATAGAGTTGCGACCATCATCGTAGATTGCCTCTGAGGCGCGCAACATACTCTACTACCACAACTAGCAGCCGATCAATTGTCGAATTCAACAACAAATTATATTTCTGTGTCCAAATTTTTGGTTCCTGCTCTCCTATAATTAGCAACATAATTGTTTCTTATCAAGTTTCCTACACTTCATGTATGGTTTCTTTTCATAATGTTGACACTAAAACGGGCTTTTGACGAAATTCTTATATACTTCACCCGCATCTACAGCCAGGCCATGCATAGTGAGTAGATTTGATGGTATCGCCTTCCAAGTTGGTGGTTGGTTTTGAGGCTTTTCAGACCTTTGCCTTTTCCTTTTCACATATTTTTCTGCTCCTGCTAGTAGTAGTTGGGACGTCATTTGTCATGCACAATAAAGAAAGTTGTGACTTAATTTTGTACCCTGTACTTTTCATAATTAAATTATGCAATTACTGTGAGCTGATGTCAGTGATTTCCATATCCTTCCGGATTGATGATAGGTGAAGCTGCTTGTGGACAAATTCATAATAATAGCCTTTTGATTTAAAAAGTGATACAACATTAACCCTCAGAAAAAGAGATTAGAAAGATGATAAGGAAGTGTTTTACTTCGTTTCCACACCCAATATAATGTTCATCATCCTCTTTTTGTTGTTAAAACGTACATTAACTTCAAAGGATAACTATTTCAACGACGATGAGATGTAGAAAATCATAAAATGGTGTAGAAATAGAGATTTCCAGATGATAATGGCATGAACGTAATTAACGATAAGGGTTATTTACACCCATGTCCCTAAGGTTTGAGTGAAATTACACGCGTGCCCATTTGTTTGAAAAATAGGCACTTATGTTCTTCAATCTAACGGAATACCCAAATACAGAACAAAATGGTCAAAATGACCATATTGCCTATAAGTAGAACTACAATTCCTAATTTGCCCATCCCATCCCCCCCCCCCCCCTTTTCTAACTCTTCAATTTCCGTTTCTTCCTGTTCAGAACCTTCCACCATGGCACCACCGCAATGGCGTCGGCGCCGGCTTCCACCACAACCAATTAGCCTAACACTGCCTCCAATCAGCCCACACCACCTTCAATTGACCCACCACCATCAAACGACCCACCACTGGCGTCAACTCCAACCCAACACCAAAACCACAACTATGCATATCCACCACACCACCATGGCCGGTCAAGCCATACAAACCACCACCATACACAAAAACAACAATACACCACCATACACAAACCACCACCGGTCAACTGCGACACAGATGAAGGATATGTGCAGCAATGAGGTAGGGGAAGGGTAGGTGCGGCGACGGGGTAAGGGGTGTAGCGACGGGAAGAGAAAATGGTGGGTGCAGCGGCGGGGTGAAGGGATGGTGGGTGCGGTGACGAGGAGAGGGAGGGTAGGGGCGGCGTCAGGAAAGGGGAGGGTGAAAAGACAGATAAAGGCTTTTTGGAAACCCTAATTTGGAAATTAGGATTTTTAAATTTTTAAACCCTAATTTGAGAACTTTAAGTTTCAAGGACTAATGTTACGAACCCTGATTTTTTTAAACTAGGGTTTGAAAATCCTAAATTTTAAGGATACTAATTTGAAAGCCTAATTTTCAAAACCCTAATTTGAAAATTAGGGTTTGAAACCTTAAGTTGAAGTTGAAAATTCAAAAACTTTTTCAGTATAAACAGTACAAAACTAGTATTACCATTTTAAGAATACATATTGATGACATAACAAAAAAAGAACACTTTTTTGACAGATCCCTGACTGCTGGATACAAGTGTTACCTTTTTAACGTTTGTAGTCATGGTCTGTTAACTTTTAAAACTTTATCGTTAACTGTAATTTTACCATAACCTCAGGGACATGGGTGTAATTAACCCTTAATGATAAATATGACCATACTAGTGATATAATGAATGTCTAAGTCTATAAAGTAATTAACATTTTTTGGACGGATCACTGATGGTTGGACACAAGTGTTACCTTTTTAACGTTTGTGGTCACGATCTGTTAACTTTTGAAACTTTATGTCGTTGGCTGTAATTTCACCTTAACATTAGGGATATGGGTGTAATTAACTCTTAATGATAAATATGACCATACTAGTGTTATAATGAATGTCTAGGTCTATAAAATAAGAACAAATCTCAAAATTGTACTCTCAACTTTACATTTAGTACAACTATAGTACCCAACTATGAATGTATGTCAAAGAAATACCTAATTTTTTAAAAAATTAGAAAGTCAGGGTGGGTGGTACTATCATTATAAAAAAACGCATAAAGTCTGTTCACATGGTGACGTGGATCGTCCTTTTTATATTCCCGATGCAAATTAATTATTGACTATATATATATATGGAGCTGATAAAATGATAGTGCTAGCAACTTAACCCAAGTTGCTAGCGCAATCTGGCCGTCCACGGGCGAGAATGGATGGCCAGATCGCGCGCCACAACAGCAAATTTTTTTACCGTCCGCTACATTATGTAGCGGACGACCAAACAGCCCTAGCAACTTGCTAGCACTATCAACAGATCAGCTTCCACATATATATATATATATACGCACATATATTCTATATACACACCCGCCCCATCTCTCTCTCTCTCTCTCTCTCTCACACACACACACACACACAGATAACACACAAAGTTTGTCGGCGTGGTCGTGGGTGGGCCAGATTCCGGCGTGGTCGTGGGTGGTACGCCGATATGATTGCGGATGGCTGTTGGCGAGCCGGACTCTGGCGTGGTTATGGTTTGCCGGCGTGGTCGTGGGTGACCATGGGTGGGCCGGATTCTAGCGTGATCGTGGGTGGTATGGCAGCGTGGTAGTGGGTGGCCGTTGGTGGGCCGAATTCCAGTCTGGTCGTGGGTGGGCCTGATTCCAGTGTGGTCGATATGTTCACTGATTTTTGTGGTAGTTGTTGAACATGTCCTTGATCATCCCTATGGCTAGAGACAATGGATTACGGTGGTGGATCTGTGGATCATAGTGGTGAAGCAGCCAATTAATGGTTAATGTTAAACGGTGGTGGGAGGGGCGATCGATGGTAGATGTGGTGTTAAGAGCTGGTGGTCGTGATGTTCACTAATTTTTGTGGTAGTTGTTGAACATGTCCTTGATCATCCCTATGGCTAGCGACAATGGATTACGGTGGTGGATCTGTGGACCGTAGTGGTGAAGTATCCAATTAATGGTTAATGTTAAACGGTGGTGGGATGGGCGATCGGTGGTGGATGTGGTGTTAAGAGCTGGTGGTCGTGATGGCGTCGGGAGATTGTTGTAATGAATGGCAGTGGAGAGGGGTTGATGGTAGTTGTGGAGATGCTTGATATGGTAGATGCAGCGACCGGGCGGGGGGGGGGGGGGGAGGGAGAGAGAGATTAATTAAGGAAGATAAAAATCGAACGATTAAGATAGTGCCATGTGTTTTTTATTATATTATTGATAGTCCTACCCCTCTGACCTTCTAACGGCATCTGTCGTCCGTCAGTCGAGGTACTGATTTGGTACGGTGTTTAAAAGTTAGATACTTCTTTGGCGCACCTTAAAAGTTGGGTACTAAAGCTGTACTAAATGTAAAGTTGAGGGCACAGTTTTGGGATATGTCCATAAAGTAAAACCTAACTAGTTTTTGGAATACACACGATGCGTGTAGAAAGAAAAGACATAATGAAATCCAAAGGAAAGTTATGAATGGTAAATCATATAAGAGCAATTTATAACAATATATAAAGACGTTGTTAGTTTTAGGGAACTAAGGTAGTTTTAGGGTTATATTTTTTTCTTTGTGAGAAGTGTCAACAGGCTGGAGAAAAAATTAAGCAATCATTTTGAAACCAATTACCGGTTTTTTATAATTATCATTCTTTTTTTAGTGGACGCTACAAATTATGTTAGTAGCCGCGTCATGACATGAACTCTTAAATGCAAATGTCAGCCGTTCAAGACCATGACTGAAATCTAGCAAATAGACTACGATGATGTCCTTTATATATTATTTTACTTCCATAACGTTGATATCCACATATAATTTTTAACTTACTACAAAATGAGAGCAACACAATTTTCGTACGATTACAAATTAAATGAACGAAGTTTATAATAATTATGCTTGGGCTCAAAATAATAAAAATGTTATGTGAAGTACACATGCATTGCCTTGTCTCTAATAGTGGACAATGAGAACTTGAGTCATGTGAATAATTACAAATGGATAAAGAGAGGAGAGAGATAGAGGTGGGTAGTGGGGCTAGAATACACAAAAATTTATATTTTGAATGCCCATTACCAAGTACTCCCTTTGTCTCTGATTAATTGATTATGTTTGACTTGCACGCTTATTTAAGATATAAGTCATATTTTATGAGTTTTTCATTCTATCTCAAGATAGAGAAAAAGAGGGAGGGAAGAAAGTTGGCCAGTAAGAGAGAAAACTGGTTGGTGAAGGATTAAATGTTAGGAGAGAAATAGAATAAAAAAAAGTGTAAGAAGTGCAACAATGGAAAAACATCTACAGAATCTTTTTGAATTTAGAAAGTGATCAAAAAAAAAATGGGGATAATCCAATAAGGAAATATGATCGATTTTTTTTTTGACAGAGGGAGTAAATTTTAAGAATGAAAATTAATAATTTTGATAATAAATATAAAGGTACAATGGAAAGTTTAAAAAACGTTTCACCATAAGGGTGAAGTGGTATCCTAAATTGGATGTGAGATAATTTGATTGGCCTCATAGACCCTGTCCATGAACATGTAAATACCTACTTGACTAACTCTTTTGAGGGAGGTATTGTCCTGTGGTAGGGCTGTGGACCGGGTCGCTACAGATAGTATCAAAGCTGACTCTCTAAAGTTTGGGCCGGGTACCCAGTCGTCGGGTTGCCGATGGTTGGAGAAAACGAAGGCAAGCCGGGGTATACCCTACATCAAGAGAATAGTCGGGGCGGCAAAGGATGAGTTGGGTATATCCCACATTGGCTAGAGAGGAAGATTCCGAGTTATGTGTAATTAAGCCTTAGCGAGGATGCTAAAGGACGCTAAGGCATAAGGAGGAGAGATTTTGATATATTCCACAGCGGATGTGGGATAGTATGAGATTACCTATGATCTTATAACTACGTACTTGGCTAGCCCTTTTCAGGGAGGCATTACCCTATGCTAGGTCCTATGGTTAGGAGAAAAGGAGGCAAGCCCAGATATATCTCACATCAAGAGGATGGTTGGGGCAATGAAGGGTGAGCCGGTATATCCCACATTGGCTAGAGAGAAACATTCCGCGTTATGTGTGATCGAGCCTTAGCAAGAACTATATGGCTTAAGAAGGACAGGTTGTGATATCCCACATCGAATGTGGGATAATTTGTGACTGGCCTTATAAGACTCTGCTCACGAACTCACAAGTACCTATTTGGCTAGCCCTTTTGAGGGAGGCATTGCGTTGTAGTAGGGCTATGGATCGAGTCATTACAAATAGTATCAAAGCCAATGCTCAAGATCCTTAGACTCTTAGACCTAAGCTTTCAATGATTTGAGATGAAGTCTATGATGTTTGAGATATAGCTTTGAAAAATCTAGATTTTATGGTACCTATAACGAGCCACTCCATGGCCCCACCACGAGGCAATGTCTCACTCAAAAAGGCTACAAGTAAGTACTTCTAAGATAATTGTTAAGATCTTATAAGGGTAATCTCAAACTATTGCACTTTCGATGCGGGATATCAGAACCCTAACCTGGAGGCAAACCGTTACACACAATTTTAAAATATTCTTGCTTTTGATAAATACTATACCAAAACATTTTACAAACATATAACCTTAAAAGATTTAGTCAGAGCTCTAATCCCAAAATTAAAGCATTCACATTCATCATTTGTGTGTAGTAATTGTAGCCGATATCCGACAACAAATAAATACTTAATCAGATTTTTCAAAAGCTGCTTACTCAAACTAATACAAAGTTGATAATCTCAAGTCAGTAAGAAGAGCCTTTACTTAAAGAAAAACTCCAAGCTTATGTTATTGTCTCAAGTTAATTACCTGAAAGGGGAGTAAGGAAGGATGAGCACAATCCTCAGCAAAGATCACACACGTATGCCTATAGAATACAATGCATGTATTTGATAACATTTAGGTGAGTTAAAACAAAACATATGGAACCGAAAGTGCAAACTTTATAAATAACCTTAGCACGACAAATAATCTCATTTCGGATATTAACCCATCAAAGATCAAATCAAAGTCAAGGGACATTTTAATAATTGGATTAATAATCAAATACGATACAACCAAGTTGAAACCAATAAAACAACCCTAGAGGGGGGTGAATAGGATTTTTGAAAATTGATGGGAAATTTATAAGCACAGTCATATATCTCAATCAAACCAATTTAATACTTCAACCAAGATGCTAACGACACAATCTCAAGCAATTATAGAGCAATAAGTAAAAAGATTGAGTTAAAGATACTTGACAAGGAGATTTAAATGGTTCGGTTTGAATTACCCTCAAGCCTACATCCACCTATTCACAGAAGTCCCTTGCAAGAGCACTAGAATCCACTAGCAACAATCTTCTTCCGGGTCAAGATCAAAACTCTTATAACACTTGGTGATATCCTCACACCAAGCACAAGCCTTGAATCCGCAAAGCTCACCCAAGACTTGACAAACACAAGCCTTGATCACAATCCTTTTACACAGATCAAATGTGTACAAAGAAACCCTCTTGAAAAGAAATGAGTTCAAATGAAGCTCTAGTACAATAGAGAGATAAGAGAATTGATGACTTGAAGGATGCTCACTCTCAATCAAAGAATTACTCACAAAGATGCTCTCTTTAATGATGTAAAATCATGAAGATGAAGAGAGAAAAGTTTAATCTATGAGCCTTGATGTTTCTCTAATGAATGGAGGCTTAGAATGTGGTTTCCATAGTGTATGATGAAGCCCCAAATCATTTATATAGAGAAGATATGAAATATAGCCGTTAGAGGCATTTTATGAGCAAAATTACTATTGTAGTCGACTGTATTCCCAATGTAGTCGACTGGGTTCCCTCTAAACTAGCCGTTGCAGTCTTATCCTTGAAAATTGAACTGATTTTTGACAAATGCAGTCGACTGTATTGCAATGCAGTCGATTGTATTACCCTACTGCCTATCGGCTACCTCACGGAACCCTTTTCCTATTTTGGGCATAAGTTTCTTTAGAAAAATCGGATTGAGGTGCTGTTTTTTGCGTTGGAAAGCTAATGAAATGTTTTATCAAAATATGAAAAGTTTAGCTCCAAAAACATTCTTGAGAAAATATGAGTGAGCTCCAAAATTCACTCATTTTTAAGAAACACACTTGTGTGAAGGTTATGAACTCACATGCAATGTACAAGGTGTCATAAGGTCATTTTAGGTCATAGTCATCAATTCAAGCATTAAACCAAGACTAGTTACATAATAGTAAAGATCAATCATAATCGATAGTAACTTAGCCTATGCATTCTTTCTTGCTCTTTGACATTGGACTTGATGAAGCTTCCATAGCATGTCAACTATAGCTTTAAGCTTCTTTGTCTTTAATCCATCTATCCAACTTCTCAAATGTGTCTTCATGAGTGTGTATGTATATACTTACTAAGAATCTACTCAAAGCACACATTAGAACATAATCAATGTGTAGTTATCATCAAAACAAGATGTAAGCCTAGGTTATCCAACCCTAGGGCTAACAATCTCCCCCTTTTTTATGATGACAAACATTGATTCTATATAAGGTAAGATGTATGATATGATCGTCAATTAAGCAAAACAATCTAACATAGAATATTCAATCATTTCTTGTATACTCAAGATGTGTCAATTTATCTCATATAGCAATTAAGCTCGTAGCTAGCTTCCCTAGTGAAAACAAGATATGCTCTTCCTCTAATGTTCTCTCAAAACACACAATCACATAGCATATAGAATCAAGATTATTTCTCCCCATTTGTCATCAACAAAAAGACAAGGGTATGTGTGTGTGTGAAGAGATAGTTATAAGTAAGATAATAGCGTGAAGTGCATATAACTCATGAACTCATACGGATGACATCAAGAGTCCCTTCATGATCCAAAGAAAGATATGAAATTTAGCTCAATAATCTCTTCTACTTCAAGCATATTTCAAGAGTAACAAGATAGTATATGATTCAAGCATGTAAGCTCTTCATATCAGGTTACCATATGCATACTCTATCCTAATGTATGTTTCCCCTCAATCAATGCATGCCAACAATTTCCAACAAACACAACTAAATGTCTAACCGAGTCATGCTCCCTTTTTGGCATTACCAAAAGAGGTGTGTGTAGGAATGGCATTGTGAAGCATTAAGATGACATAATTTCAACATGGAATTTCCACAAAGCAAATGATGGTCATCAATGATCAATATAAGTGCAAGAGAACCATACATCGTCATTTAAATCCTATAGGTATCCAAGATTATAACATAGAGAAGTAAACAATCAAGGACCCACAATTTAGACCATAATTCGCATGAATTCTCAACAAGCAAGTTATTTTATAGATTTGAAAATTTAAGCATACTTGATAACATATAAGTTTAGCACATAGCACAATGTTGAGAAGATCATTAAGTTTTACCCTCTTGGTGAATTACTAAGGAATTGAGCTTATGAGTGATCATTCTTGAAGTCCATTTTCTTGACAAACTTTAAGGCTCTCCTCATTTGAAGTAGCATGTCCAATCTTGGAATTCTTACTTCCCCTTAAGATTTAACTTGTTGCTCCTCCTTCTCAAAAATTTTGAAGCCTTTTCTTTGTTGTTATTTGCCTTTGCTTTGAACAACCTACACTCATAATTTAGGTCTAACTTTTGGTACCCATATTTTATTGGGTCCATAAGTGTTAGTCTTAGCAACATTAAGAAACTCTTTAACCAGCCATATTTTTTTTACACCTCCAACATAAACAATTCTACAAGGACAATAACTAGTTGTATGTCCTTTCTTGTTGCACCAACCACATTCTGTAAAATGTGTGCAATAGTTCTTTGGTTGTCTTGGAGGAACATTTAACCTAGTTTGTTGTTTAAAAACTTTAGGAGGCAAGGTGAGGGGATCTAATCCAACACCGCCTTTGTTTAGCCCAACTCTTTGGTGTCCAAGCATGACATCCAAGTTATTTTTACCATCCACAAATTTTTCAAGGCATCTTTTCAAATCACAAATCTCAAGCTTTAAAATTTTATTTTGTTTTTCTAAAATCGAAGTATCACACGAGATTTGTTTTGTACTAGGAATGCTCACAATCAATTCAATAAAATCATTATTCACATGCTCTACATATAAATAGCCAGATATGCATTCATTCTTGGCATGCAACTCATTGTTTTGACTTTTTAAGTCATCTAGCTCTTTTGAAATTGCATGCATTTATTTTTTCAAAGCACAATTTTTCTTAGCTAATTTCATGGATTTTTCATATAAAAGAGCATAAGCATCACAAATATCATCATTGGAGCAATTGCTATCACTATCACTAATACTATATGAAGAATTTACCTCATTATCTTTTTGAGCCATGAAGCATAGATTTGCATCTCTATCATCGAAATGACCACCTTCATCTCCACTTGAGTCATTATCACTACAAATGATGGCTTCGATTGATGTCTTTATGCAGTGCTTCTTTCTTGACCCTTTCTTCTTCTTATTCTCCCTAGATGTAATATCTACACTTGAATCATTTTTGTTCTTGTGTGAGTTTCTAACTTTCTTAAGTTTGAGAAAATCATTGAATTCCTTTGCAATTATGTCCATCTCCTTGTTATTCAAGTCTTCTTCCTCTTCACTTGAAGATTGATCCATCATTGATGAAGCTTTAAGAGCAATGCACTTCTTCTTCTTCTTTGAACCTTTTTGCCTAGATGATTGAGTTGAATTTCATAAGTCATCAATGAACAAATTAATTCATCCAACATGAAGGTATTGAGATCCTTTGATTCTTGAAGTGTGGTGATTTTTGCATCCCATTCTCTAGGTAATGACCTAATCACATTTCTCACAAGATCACGGTTAGAGAAATATTTTCCTAATTGTTTCAAAGTATTAACAATTTTAGTGAAAGGAAAATTCATTTCCATAATAGATTCATCGGAAAACATTTGAAATAATTCATATTCTTTATGCCATAAAGTGATCTTTGAATCTCTTAGAAGAGAAGTCCATTCATGAGTGACTTGAAGTGTATTCCACACACTCTTAGCCGAATCACACATAATAACTCGATTGAGTTCATTCGTGTTTAGAGTACAAACAAGACAATTCTTACCTCTAGAATTCATGCAAAGCATATATCTATCATAGTCATTAAATTCATATTTCTCCTTTGGCACAAGCTTATTCCTAATCCACTTGGTTGGAACATAAGGGCCATCTTCAAGGATTCCTCACATTTCATAATCTAAAGATTCTAAAAATACTTTCATCTTAATTTTCTATATACTATATGAAAACCCATCAAAAAGTAGAGGTCTAGTAATAGAACTCCCCTCAAGACTAGGAAACCCCATGATCTTTTAACTCTCTAAGTGTTAACCAAAAAATCAAGAGCCGAGGCTCTGATACCACTTGAAACCAATAAAATAACCCTATGGGGGGTGAATAAGGTTTTTGAAAATTGATGAGGAATTTATAAGCACGATCATAAATCTCAATCAAACCAAGTAAGACTTCAATCAAGATGCTAACTACACAATCTCGAGAAATTATAGAGCAATAAGTAAAAAGATTGAGTTAGAGATACCTGACAAAGAGATTTAAATGGTTCGACTTGAATTACCCTCAAGCCTACATCCACTACTTCACAGAAGTCCCTTGCAAGAGCACTAGAATCCATTAGCAACAATCTTCTTCCGGGTCAAGATCAAAACCCTTACAACACTTGGTAATATCCCCACACCAAGCACAAGCCTTGAATCCATAAAGTTCACCCAAGATTTAACAAACCCAAGCCTTGATCACAATCCTTTTACAAAGATCAAATGTGTACAAAGAACCCTCTTGAAAGGAAATGAGTACAAATGAAGCTCTAGTACAATAAAGAGATGAGAGAATTGATGACTTGAAGGATGTTCATTCTCAATCAAAGAATTACTCACAAAGATGCTCTCTTTAATAATGTAAAATCATGAAGATAAAGAGAGAAAAGTTTAATCTATGAGCCTTGATGTTTCTTTAATGAATGGAGGCTTAGAATGTGGTTTCCATAGTGTATGATAAAGCCCCAAATCATTTATATAGAGAAGATCTGAAGTATAGCCGTTAGAGGCATTATATGAGCAAAACTGCTATTGCAGTCGACTGTATTCCCAATGCAATCGATTGGGTTCCCTCTAAACTAATCGTTATAGTCTTGTCCTTGAAAATAGCCATTGGAACCGATTTTTGACAAATGCAGTCGACTGTATTGCAATGCAGTCGACTGTATTACCCTACTGCCTATCAGCTGCCTCACAGAACCCCCTTTTCTATTTTGGGCATAACTTTCTCTAGAAAAATCAGATTGATGTTCCATTTTTTTGCATTGGAAAGCTAATGAAATGTTTTATCAAAATATGAAACTTAAGCTCCAAAAACATTCTTAAGAAAATCTGAGTGAGCTCTAAAGTTCACTCATTTTCAAGCAACACACTTGTGTGAAAGGTTATGAACTCACATGCAATGCACAAGGTGTCCTAAGTTCATTTTAGGTCATAGTCATCAATCCAAGCATCAAACCAAAACTAGTTACATAATAATAAAGATCAATCATAATTAATAGTAACTTAGCATATGCATTCTTTCTTGCTCTTTGACATTGGACTTGATGAAGCTTCCATAGCATGTCCACTATAGCTTTAAGCTTCTTTGTCTTTAATCCATCTATCCAACTTCTCAAATGTGTCTTCATGAGTGTGTATGTATATACTTACTAAGAATCTACTCAAAGCACACATTAGAACATAATCAATGTATAGTTATCATCAAAATAAGATGTAACTCTAAGTTATCCAACTCTATGGCTAACACAAGTAATACGTGATTGTAAAGCACGTTAACCTAAACAGACGAATATTCTAAGTTCAAAGTTTGCATACCGATAGTAATTACCATATCATATCATGGCATCACATTGACATAAGTACGTGAAGATTCTATATATTCGTTTAATTCAAAGGGGGTTTAATTGACATCAAAGTATTTCAAAGACATAGGACCGGATTACTTGCCAATAATGGGTAGACATTGTAATCCTCAAAACCCTAGGTTTTCCTTTCTTCGATTGTCTGTAAGCCAAAATTGAAAGTGTTGATAAAACTGAACTGACTAGCCTTAAAAATCTAAGCCTCGTAAATAATTAAAAGACCCTAAAGATATTCCACTTATTCAAAAGTACCCAAAATAACTAAAATTACGATAATAGCCTAACATATAGAAATAATTAATACCAGATTATATGGGGTCTTATAGCCTGCCTTACTTATAAAAATTTCATCCTCGAACTTTATGCACATCAAGTCAGCGAATAAATTTTGATACTTCTCTCTTATAGACTCTTAGAGCTCCCGCTATCTAAGGACTCTAACTCGGACCAAGCTGACGAGCAAACATTGTACATTCCTTATTGTCTAAGGACTCTTACTCACAAAAATAAGCTCCAGATGAACATGTGTAAAATATAAATGTCAATACATAATTGAGATGCAGTGGCATCCTTATATGTCAAGGTATAAGCTTGAGCATGTGTAATTGTGGGCTTATTAGTTCTTGGTAGCTGATTGATTATCCGTAACCCTACCCTGGGTAAATTAAGGCTTGAGTGGCTGAGGTCAATCCCGAATCCTATGTCCTTGCTGCTGACAGTTAATACATGCATCACTCTCCCAATAACATATACATATGTGGTTCTTCCTACAAGTTTTGCAAGCTCCAGCGGGCTCCTTGGTATTCTGAACTGGTTACTTAATAGCCAAATTGTTGTCTTTAGTCTTGGTTAGCTGAACCACATCATTGTCATTTGAGCTATTACATTCTCTTCCCCTCTTCTGTCTCCACTCCTTACAATACTTATGCCCAACCTCAACATCATTGACATTTGAGCTATTCCATTCTCTTCCTCTCTTCTGTCAAAGATTTGAGCATACGTGTCTAGTCACAATAGTCAAGAACTTTGTGATGTCGTAACTTTTGTAGCGTGTTGCACACCTCTCCTCAGTACCTATCACACGTGTTGCAAACCTCGACAATCTGGCAAATCTAGCCTCGTAGTCGTTGACAGTTTCATCCTCCCTTTGCTCCAGCTTCAGAAACTCTTCTATAATATCATCTTTCACATTTTTAGGGACGTATTTTGCACAAAATATTTCCTAGAAACGTGCCCAAGTCAAAGCATATTCCTTCTTAGTAGTCAAAGTTCTCTAGACCATTTTCACCATTGGTCAACCTCAATCTCTCAATCTCTAAGTGGTACATTGCCAAATTCACTTTCTGAGGATCAGTGATATTCAAAAGCTTACATCTCTTCTCTGACTTGCTCAGCTAGGCCTCTGCATCCTCTGGCTTGTCCGAACCAAACATTTCAGGCGGTTAAATTCCTTGATGATAAATGTGGTCAAAGGAGCAAGAGGGGCATTTGTTTCTATGTTGACTTTAGAGACATTTTACCCCTAAGACCGCCTCTATTACCACTTCTAGCTAGATACGGCGGCATAGCTCCTCCTAAAATAGCGAACGAACTTATAAGATCGCCACAATAACATAGAGGCTTCAAACAAAGATACTGTAATATGGCACACCGAATGTAGGATAATTTGTGATTGGCCTTATAAGTCCATGCTCATGAACTCATAAGTACCTAATTGGCTAGCCTTTCTACATAAGACATTGTCCTGTTATGGGGCTATGGACTGGAACGCTACAGATGATATCAGAGCCGACTTCCGAAAGTTCAGGCTGGGGTATCCAATCGGGCTATCAATGGTTGGGGCGGACGAAGGCAAGCCCGGGTACATCACACATCAAGATGATGGTTGAGGAAACGCAGGTTGAGCCGAGTATATCCCACATTGACTAAAGAGGAAGATTTGGGGCTTTGCGTGCTTGAGATTTAGCAAAGACGCTGAGGCATAAGGAGGAGAGATTGTGATACTCCATATCTGATGTGATATAATTTGTGATTAGCCTTATGAGACCCTACTCATGAACACATAAGTACCTACTGGGCTAGTCCTTTGAAGGAGGCGTTGCCCTATGGTGGGGCTGTAGACCGAGTCGTTATAGATGATACCATAGCCAGAGCTTAAGATTCTATAAACTTTTAGACCTAAGCTTTCATGATTTGAGATGAACTTTATGATGCTTGAGATAGAGCTCAGAAAGTCTAGATTCTATGGTACCTTTGTTTGAAGCCTTTATGTCAATGTCGGAATAGGTTTAAGTATGGATTAATCCCATTGTCAAAAAGTGATCTGACTCATTAATTCGTAGAGAACTCATATTCTTACGCTATCAAATACTTGCCATACCTTGATTTGTCGCTTAAAACTGCATGGTAACAAAATGCTAATTTTTTACGATAAAATTATGGTTTAAACAAGATTCATTTGGTGGCTTTTGCATGTCGGACTAGGTTTGCCAATGGATCAATCCATTTATACAAAAGTGATCTAACTCGTTAATTTACTGAGAGCTTTTATTCTCACACTCTTAAATACTTGTCACGCTTTAAAGTGTTGCTTAGAATTGCATTAGAACAAAATGCTAACTTTTTTGGTCATAAATTATGGTTTAAACTAACACTTAAAATGTGAAAATAGATTTTTCCTAATTCGCCCGGACACACCTACTTACACATGAATACACTCTTTCTCGATTCACTCTTTGAAACTCGATCTTGGTTAGCAAATTCTTTCTGTATCTTTAGAAGCTTATCCTTCAACTAATTTGCTTTCTAGAAATACCGAGGAACCTATACAAAGCTTGGACAACAAATTTATGACGATCCAGTCAAAGCCAATTCTCAAGGACCTAATTGCAGTACTCGAAATTTTGTGAAGAAAACTTTGTAAGTCAAATTGAATATTTTGCAATCCAAAAGTTTGTCTAAACTAATTAGATCTATTTGGAGTTGAGATCGGGTCGAACCAATTCATTGGCAGGGCTACCTTTTTTTTCTTTTGTATAATAGTGTATATATATACATATATATCTCCTGCGATCATAAACTGTGAGACCAACATCCCTCACCTTAAAAGTTAACGTCTTGCACAATTCAGGAGCAAATGAAAGGAGAAACATAGTAAACTACTAAACACAAAAAGAACAAAACTAAAGACCCAACACTTTTGGGCTAACACATAAACTACGTAGAAATAAACATAAATACAACCCGAACTAGAGATCGTGCTGGACCAGATAAACAACCCCCCACTGGCCCGATCAGCGCACCATTAACGTATGCGACTACGGGCGCTTAGCCACCACACGCCACCGTCACCCCATCAAATTTGACCAGACCAGCGACATCTAAGAAACCACGCACCACTCCCACAACCGGTATTACACTTCCCTATACACCATCCACCCCTTCACCACCAACCTGGGCAACCCCATGGAACCACACCCCACACGAGACGGCCAACCACAAGTGCACGAGGTAAAAAAAAAACCATCAAGCATGACACAATCGAAGAAAAAAGAGGACACTGAGTTAAAGGGAAGGGAAAACCTTAGCCCAAAACTTCGCCCACTCCTCACAACCAAACCACACATGCACCACTAACCAAGAGAGCACCAAGTTAGGGGATGGAACAAACCCTAACCTAAAACTACACCCTCTCCACCCAGCCTCACCATACATCAACTATCTTCGATCACTGTCACCACTTGGGACACCAACCATATTCCCACGCAACAAGGAGAAAGACCTATATACCACAAAGAAGCACCACCACCGCCAACCACCAAAAATAATCAGCAACCATCGTACAAGATCAGATCTAGCCCCGCGAGACTTGGTTTGAGCAGATCTACCCTTCACACTTACCACCAGCCAAAACCTGTGGATCAAATCTAGAAGCAACTGTCACCCGTCGAATAAGGAAGCCAAATAAGGGAAAAAGGAGGAATAAAGAACCTAAAAAGCATAGAGGAATTACCACGCACTGACCGGTGGAAACCGGAAATGATGATAGAAAGCTAGGGTTTTTTTTTAGGTGAGGGATTGAGGATGGGTTTTATAGGGAAGACAGTTAAGGCCATATTCTTCCTCCATTGGTAAGTCTACGTACGTTCGACCATCATGCATGTTGCATGAACCTAATTCCGACATCGGGCAATTATCATTAACTAATAGTTCAAGATATATTTCTCTTGAGGCTCAATAATCATTGCCAAGTAGTCGAATGTTGGAGCTTTCACGTAGTATGAAAGTAGACAGACAATTCAAAATCAAATCCACCACCTCTCAGCTTAATTTATCCACGTGTTTATCCATTGAAAAGAAGTGTGGCCATATGTGACAAGGCGTATTGAATATAAATCCACCTCAAGTAAGTAATGATAAAAAAAAAATACAACTTATAAGCCTTTTGGCATCTCCCCTCTTTGCCCATTTGTTTTCAGTTGGATCCTTTCATGTCGTATCAGAGTGGGTTGATCAAAAGCCCAACAAACAGTTCAAAAAATTAAATCTACCGCCACCCAGTTTAGTTTATGCACAAATCTGACCCACTCAAAAGAAGCCTAGACACATGTGAAAGGACGTAATCAGAATGTAATTTCCACGTCAAGTAAATATCAACTAATACTTCAATTTATATACCTTGCGAACCTCTCCTATCATTCCGTTTGTTTTTAAGTTGGATCCATGCACATTTCTTGTATATGACTAATTGTAATTAGGAGTGTCAGTAGCAAATAGCAGTGTGTAAATGTGCGTAGGCAATTGGTGAAAATGATTGATTACAGTTGCACCTACTTCCTCAGCTTTGCAGAGAAGCCCCTATTGCTTTGCCACAAATAAAGGAGAGCCCAGTCCTCTAAAGAAACAAGTAAAAATCTCCACCCCCTACAACAATGTCATGAGCAGCAGGAACCAGTTACGTTGTTCTTTGTGTGAAGTGGCAAAGGGTTTAACCTGAACTCACATGCGCTTCTTTCAAGCTAGTCCTAATGCCAAAGTATATGTAACTTTTGTCAAAGCAGTGAACTCTTTTCAAAAGGCAACTGGTGCAACCACCCTAAAGAAAACATTGCTTTGACATTCAAAACTGCTTTAGCAACAAGGGCTAGCATTCTTTTATGTCGGGATACCTTGCGTCCCAATGCTTAACATGATAAACGCACTTCTTTGCAAATCATCAATTTCAAGATGTAGAAATGCAAACAATGTACTCTCCTGCTTCACCAATCACTTTAACCAGTCCTCTGAACCGTGATACACACTGAAAAGCCAAATTTAGTAACATCACACGACCTTCACCAATCATGAGCATGGAGCTAGGTTAGAACCTCCACCAAAGCTGAAGACGTACAATGTCTTCAGCACAATTTGCATCTATATGAGCCGAACCTGACTTGAAGATCCATCTCTATTTAGCACAATGCCTTGAGATGTCCATGAGATGTCCGCGTGGTAGATAGAAATATGGCACACTTGAGATGCACTCCACTCCACCCTGCATCTTCGAGAAAGCCTGTGCTGACAATCTATAGTCGCCAGACGGTCAGTTGGATCAGATATTCCAATTCTATACCACAATAATTCTCACTTGATCTCCGTTCTAAAGATTTGTTTTTCAATGCCGATCTTCATATCAAACTTCTTATTCTCGTAATGTTTGCAGCTTCATATATACTCTTGCAGCAACAAGCTTCACATACGTGCATAAAAACATCACCAAAAACTTCCAAATACAGCAGTCACCAAGTCCCGACATTCTAAACCAGGCAGGTTACGGGCAAAAAGACATGTAAGCATTGACTTCAGTCATTGTTCTTACCCTAGCTTGACTTGCCAAACGATGCTTTTTTACTCTATTATTGATATTTGAGTTTAATTCAATGTTTACATGCACTACACTCTCCTAGGAATTCAGAAAAAGTCCAAGGGAAAATCCACTGAAACCGAGGCAGATTTAGATCTCATATCATTTGTATCAATTTCTCCAATAAGAATCTGGCAATACAAGCAGTTTAATTGAAGATAAAAAGAACATTTGGCTATGAAGAACCATGAAAACAGAAGAAAAAGCGAAGTGAATTCAACATATTAAATACAAAAAAGAAGCGATTCTACTATTTGAACCAAAAAAAAAAAAGAGAAGAAAAATGAAGCACAACCAATATCTAAGCACAAGATCAATGAAAGAAAGCTATCAAATCAACCTCTCGATTACAAATTTAAAGGCCATGACCAAACATAAAGCTTGACATCAAGTCAGAATTTGAAACAAGTTCAAAAGGAAAAAGAAAAAAGAAAACAGGAACGGCAATATCATACAATTGGCACAGAGAGAGAGAGAGAGAGACTAGAAGCAGACACCAAAGAAAACAAGTGAGTTGAAAGTACACTTCGCCCAACACCTCATTTTCTGCACATGCCTCCATAAGGGAAGGATCTGCAGCTGCATGATATGCTAGACCCTCAAGTCTATAACTATGATATCCCCTTGTATACTATACACTATACCGCTGCATAACAGTCATCTAATGTCTACCTTTACGAGACATATAGAGTCTATATGTAAAACACTTATAAGATTCCTTTTCCCTTGGCCTCCCTCCCTATGAATGACCTAATGCTCTAGAGTGCAGGATGAGGATTTGAAAGGAGACTGGTTAAAGTGGTCGTCTATCAGGCAAGTGATCAATTCATGATATGGCCATAAAGATTCAACGATATTCTTTACCTCAGTGCCCCTTAAAATATTAACAAGAAGGCAGATGATCTGCATTTAAATGTATCTAGTTGCACATTCTTCGATTTAAGCATACTCCTGTAAGCTGATACCCCACAACATCTGGTCCCCTTCCATTTATCCAAAACATAGAAGATAAATGGAAGATCCATATTAGTACACGAAAGCACGAGCCCACGTGACTCAGATGCAAAGTAAATGCAAAACTAGTAAATGATAATGTCAAACTTGTTCCTGTTACACCTGCTCTCTATCCACTTTCACAAACCGCTTCTATTTAAATTTTTGAGTCCATTACTAGTCTACACCATATTCTCATCATAATAGAATCAACCTTGAGATCAACATGAGTGAAATGCGACCAAAATTACCAATAGATTGTGCAATATAATAGTTTCTATCAAGTTTAGCATATCACAAATAGGCTAGAACTGTTGCAAAAGCAATATCCTTGTTGCCTAAATAACGTACATTTTCAATGCAGTCATTAGTCGATCAACGAGAGTATTAAGTTAGCACCAAGGCTAGCCTATATATACTGTAATACTTCTATAACAGTCAAACTATACCCAGCTGGATGCTTTGCACCCTAGTACTATTCAAGATATTTCAAGTCAGATAATACCCCTTATGGGTACATTGGGTGAAAAACCTAGGAGGTTTGCCCTCTAGTTCTCTGATCCCCTGTTCTTGATGAAGTTAATATGGCACTTCAAGCATTTACGTATATTACTTTAGTGTTTTTTTTTTTTTTCTTTTGCCATTTAGTCAGTCAAATAGCAGAAGTCAGTGAGGCTGACCGAAACATCCGTGTACGTGATTTCATCCTGCAAAGGAAGAGTACTGATCTAGGAAAACCCGCTACTTCAGAGAAACCATTTAGAGTCACTGATCAAGTCTGATAGAGCCAAGTAAATCAGATTTGCAATATGGTATTAGGGAGCTTATGTTGGATAGCTATGTGTACTAAGTCATTTTTAACTGGGGGTATCCTATTTTAGAGCGTACTTATACACAATGTCGCCTTCCAATAATGGTCTCTTTCCTTCTTCCTAAACTTTAACCCCAATACATAAGATCCCAAATCTCAACCTTGCACGCCATAGAAAGTTGAAGGTAGTGGGCAATTTGATACAAAAAGCCACCACCTCAGACGCTGTATTCTAGAAGATGAAGGCATCACAAAAAGAAAGCACTAGTGAGGATACCAAGCACGTCTAGAACCAGATTTTGAGGCACCTCCAACCTCTAGGATAGGCCTATTCCAAGGGAGTAAATAAACAAGTAATAGACAAGTGCTGCAGCGGGAAAAGGGCACCCCAGTGCACGAGGCTCCCGCCATTGCGGAGTCTAAATCTAGACCCTGCAATGGCAGGAGCCTCGTGCACTAGGCCGCCCTTTTCCTGCTGTAGCATTGGGAATTGCTTGACGATTTATTAACATGGCCTAAAAAAGATAGAAGACCTATCTTAAAATATAGAGTAGACCTATCACAAGAGCAACCTACAGGTCACCGGTTCAAAATGCGGAAACAGCCTCTCCACCGAGGGGTACTAAAAGCTGTGTACGTAACTCAGCCCAGACCTGCAATGGCAAGGGCTCGTGCACCGACCTGTCAGTTCTTTTTTTACCATATTAAAACTTGCAACAGGTTTGCAGCTTCTGATTCTACAAGTTCTGTTCCTAGATCTGAATGTTTGTTATTGCTTTTCGAAATGCCTGTAAGTATATAGCAACTATCTACTTGTCATTAAACAATTCCCAACATCGAACATAAAACATAAAACAAACTTGATCTCACTACACACAACATTATATAAACCATATATACGGAGTCAAACAATTTCAAGGTCTACGATAGTCGATAGCATGTCTAATGCAATTACGATATAGAAGATGTGACCACTGAAACTGCTAACTTGCGACAATACCGTTAAGATCTTGCTAGCTGATCTACAAGGCAATCTGAGATATTCATTTTTACTAGTGACCTAATACAGAGCATATATCGCAATCTGAGATATTCTTTTTTACTTGTGACCTAATACAGAGCATATATCGCTTCAACCTTAGTGTGAAACTAAAAACCTGAAATTTTGGTTGTCTACAAGTTTAGTATTTTTGCATAAGAACAGGATCTCTTGATCAACATTTCAATTTGGCGAAACTCACAAAAGTGATCAAGCCCTCACCTTGTTTTGGCATGGACCAGGTCCTCACATACTAGAGTGTACACAGGAGCAGTATTCCTCAATGCTAAAAATAATCTGCAATCCTTACGTAGAAAAGGACATTCCCTGACTGCTTACTAGGTCTCTTCAAGTAAACAAACAGTGCTTAGAGCTGCTCTCTGCAGTAAAAAAGCCAACAAAAATGACAAAAGATAATGATAGAACGATTATTAACATGAGAAAAGATGGTCGATAAGCAAGTGGATGTCCAATATATTGCTAATTGACAAGAGATAAGCTGAATGCACAATGAACTTATATGCCGGACAAATGAACCCACAACTGCAAGACTCGTGTTATAGACAATTCAAGGGTTCCATGAAGCCCCTATGTATGTTAATAGATGTGACAGCAATTTAAGCACAAGTACTAACAGGTGTTACTCGTAAAAGTCTCGAATATAAAAATAAGAAGTCTTGTTACTGTTGCATGAGCTAGAAGCAAACAAAGTAACTCCTTTCTTCGTCTAAACAAGCAAGGGAACAGATATAGCACAGAAACCAAAAAGATAATGAGAATCTTACCACCCCAATTTGAATAATACCAACCACCCACCATCCT